>UCOM01000020.1:0-203843 GCA_900474385.1 Ormyrus pomaceus | reverse complement strand
ATCCCGTGGGAAGTTTTATCATCACCGTATCGAGCTACGAAAATATTACAAATCTATTAAAGAACTTGAGGAATTCAGTTTGGTGGAATTCTGGAGCCTTATTCTTAATTATAAATATCGATTCTGAAAATAGTTGTAAAACAGCAAGCGACATTTTAAAATCAACTTGGAACTTCAAGGTTTTATCAGTGATATATTTATGCAAAAATGTTAATGAAACATTTTATTTCTATACTTACAATCCTTACGAAAATATCCCTTCAACATTATGGACAAAAACAGAAGCTTTTAATTTTTCAAATCAACACTGGCCGCTATTTCAATACAGACTTCAAAAATCGAATTACGGTAAGTAAGAATACAAAATGAATGTAATTATTAGAAAGTAAAATTTTCATTATTTATTTCATTTATTAGATTCCGTCTGCCGGGAATTGTACTTCGATAAAATACAAAGTTTAAATGGACACAATGTAAAAGCAGTTTCACTATACTTTGGAAAAGAACAGTTTATGACGAATAAACTAGGTTGCGATGTATATAAGTTTGCGAGTAATAAGATCGCGTGTGTAGTTTTCAATTATTTAAATGCAAATGTCACTTTAAAATTGTCTAAGACTTATTATATCGATAAGTTTGGTAAATCACATGGTATAATGGAAGACATTATATCGGACGAAGGAGACTATGAAGCAATTCCATCTTACATTCGTGGCTATTGGAGACAACAATCATATCCTGTTACTATGGGTGGTCTTACAGCTGTATCTCTAAAAATACAAATGAATTTTACTTATCAAATTTCCAAGATACTATTGCAAGCTGCGTTTCCGTTCGTTTTAATTTTTTTGCTGATTTACATCATGATTCTGAAATTTGTCCCTAATCAATCTGCATCTTCAGCAATAATGGAGTTTTTCCGAATTTTTGTGGGTCACGCGATCTTGGAAAAACCTAAGGGATTGTTGAACAAAATCCTTTTTATTATTACAACATTTGCTGCTTTTCAAAATAGTTTTATCACCCTAAGCTATTTGAGTGCATTTCAGAGTGTCCCCGATACGTCGGCTATTGATTCTTATGATGATTTAATAAATTCGAACTTTAAAATATACATCTCTCTGTCGAACGTTGACTTATTACCCTCCACGTTTTTTGAAAAAATGCAAGAACGTATTCATCTACGCAGTCGATATAATGAATGTTTAAGTCAACTTGTCAAACGGGATCCCGTAATTTGTATCTACTCTGGGATTTATTTGAAGCTTTATGTGCAAGAAAACAAGCAAATACATATGTACGATTTGTTTCATCGAAGCTTGACTTATACATTTTCTGAAGATTCGCCGCTTTTGACTAAGTTTAGTTATATTACGTTGAAACTGAATGAAGGAGGGTTTATAAAACTTTTTTTTGACCGTAATGCAATGACCGAGTCTAAAATTTTTGACGAGAAAAGTCAAAAAATAGCTGGAAATGTTGAGGAATTGATCTTCAGTCTATATATTTGGTTTGTAGCATGGATTTTGGCAATTTTTGTGTTGTGTCTTGAAATTGCTGTTTATAAAGTAATGCAAGTTTCTAAGTCCCGTAGAATTTTTTCATATAATTGTTGCATCAATTTATGTAGACACCAATAAGATTTTCTTCTGTGCCTTTTTCAAGATTAAAAAATAGTAGTTCAGATATCCACAATACATTGCACTTACGTAATTACTGAAGAACTTGCGTTAACTATGTAATTTGATTATTATGTAATAAATAAATGATAAATGCATTCAATATTGCTTATCTTTTTCCAAACAAGCTTATAATTTATTTTTTATTTTAATCAAATAGTTGTTTTGACACTGTGAAAAATGAGACTTAAATAAAAAATAGTATGAAAATGAAAAACTAATGCATATTATAAAGCAGAAGGAAAATGAGTAAAGAAAAAAGTGATTTTGACATTTATAGTCAATCTTGATTATTGTCCACAAATATTAATATATTGCATTCAGTAAGTTTAGAAATAAGTTATAAATAATTGTTTTTTTTAATAAATTGGTGATTAATTATTACGTTGTTAATTAGTGCTGATTAAAATTCTCATTCAATTTATGGCATGGGATGGTCTATAATAATTGTACATATTTAAATTGTGCACAATTTGGCATAGAACAATATGTATCTATATATAAATTTTACCAATACATTTGGATTCGATCCCGGGACCTTCAGTTTAGCAATCGGACGCGTTAACCGGCACTTACCCAATTATGATTTGAGAAGACAATTTTGGAACTTATATAGAATGAACCATCAGTTACGAGGGAACTGTAATGATAATATTTAATGAGAATAAATAAATGCGATAGTACGAAAAAAACATAATTAATGTGCATAATATAAGAATATAATAATTAAATGGAGGTTTTCGATGTTTTATTAACTTAAAAGCAATACAAAGTGAAATTGCTGGAGAAACATAATCTCAATGCAGGCAGGTGGGCCCCCTGAGTTGTGCAGAAAGTACTAATGTTGTAACAATTTTTACTATGTTGTATTGCACAATTTCGATAGCAATATTTACATCAAAATTTTTACTACGTAACATAGTAGTATTGTTAAAACAATCATAATAATTTTTCTATTCAAATATATAAATTTTTATATTATTATATTAATAAAATTTGTCATTATTCGAGTATGTTATGTGCGTTGCTACAAAAATTAACAAAACATTTTTCGCAGTGCAGCACATCGCTCAATAACCTTGCCCAGGAATCGAAACCAGTTCCAACGCTTGGATTTCCGCGCGCATCGCTCTCCGACTCTCAGCTCTGCTTCGACAGCGATCCCTCGAAAAACTGCACCCTCCTCCCCGCGCCGATCGAACGCACCGGGCGATTCCCGACGAGGAAAAGAAAAAAAAAAAAATGACATAAAACTCCTCCGCCGCTCTTCCGGGCACGGCGATCGGCGGCGGTTTACGTAACTGCGGCCGGGAGAAAGAGCGCCGCGCGGCCTGCACGCACAATGCGCGGCAATTGCGATTCAAGGCCGCGATCGTGACTGGTTTAATAGTCCCCCCCCCCTCCCCCGTCGGCGTATAGGTTCGCGAGAGTGCAGCCAGGCGCTCTCTGCAATTATAATCCGCCGCGAAAAGGATACGACTCCGGAGCCCGCGCGGACGATTTTATTGTCCGTCTCTCGGTACGTGAGCCGCATCGGCGATCGGCCTCTCTCGCCGATGACCTAGAGATGTCGATGGGAGGTTCTTCTTATTCTTCTTCTTTTTTTTTTTTTAAAGGAGGCTTTGATTCTAGCACTCGTCTTTGTGCCGCGCGGAGGAGGATGATGATGCGAGACACGTGCCTTCGACGGAATCTTTTTCCGGCTTTCTTGCACGGGTATGGAGATTCGACGCGCGGAGACTGGCTCTACGCGCGATGGTGATGTGCGAGGTGTCTGGTTGATCGAGAGATTTTTTTGGGTGGTATTGGTAATTTAAATGGTTTATGCGTTCATCGGGGGTTTTCGTCGGTGTTTGTGTAAATAAAGGCAGTAGTCGTACAGAATTTCGAAATTTATATGTACGAAACAGCACTGGGGAAATATTTTGAGATTGAATGTTATCGGATACTATGCGACGTATAGTATGCATGGAATAACGAAAATTTTTGATATTTTGAACTGTTTCGTATTGTTTTTGCTTTGTTTTATTAGTAAAGGAAAATAGGATTGATGGGTTCAGAATAAATATACAAATAGTATTCGCCGGACGATGTATTTGGTAGGATATAGAAAATAATAAAATTTGATTAAAGTTGACAGACTTGCTGCTATTTAATAAAAATGATCGATCAATGCAGTGCTGTGAGTTATATTTATTAATTAATAAGCAAGACTTCAAAAAATTCAATTAAAGCATCACCAATAATAAATAACATTTTATTTGATTTTCAGTCATTTTGCTGTTTCAATATTCTGATACAACTGACATTTTTTGCAGTATGATTGTTTAACATTTTACGAGTTTATAATGATGTTAATATTTATATGATAAATCAATTCTAGCTTGCAGTCTTGCCACAATATTGGACTGAATAATAAAAAAAAAAGAATACAGGTACCTTGAAAAAAAAGGAATATCTATCATATCTTCTCATTTTACTGGAGTATTTGAAACTGGTTTTAATGCCGAAGATTATGTAAAGCATATTTTATATTATTATGGCATGAATAACTGGTCAATAAATCGCAAATTTCATTTGCTTAATTTACGATTATTACCCCGTTTTCGCCACTTTCTTTTTTTATATTTTGACATGAAATACAGTTTCAAAGAAAAGGATGACTGTAGTAAAAGCTTTACGATAAAAGAACGTGAATTATTAATTATGTTTTAATTTACATTCGAATAAAAATAACAACGTCCTTCATTATTTATTTATTCAGAACCGGAAATGATCTACAATATTGTAAACCTCTACAGAGGTAGATAAAACTACCTATTAGATTATTATACTTAGATCTGGTATAATACGATATTAGATGCTTACAGACTAATGTATAAAAAACTTACTCCCTAAATTAACTTTTTGTGCAGGGAACTTTATTGGCTTTGCTCCAATCCCGATGCATTTCAATTCCATCTTTTGATTTACATTATTCGCTTTTAATTCAATCAAAACAACGGCGCTCCATACCCACGACGAAATACTCCTCGAATTAATCAAAACCTCCACAAGCACCCTTAAAAAACTTTAAACTCCCCGCTCGCGAAGCCTCCCGCAAATTTTTTCATATATCCCCGCGAATTCATCGCCGTCGTTACGTGCACCGTCCATATTCCGCAGCGACCCCCGAACCACATCCCTCGAAAGCCGGCGTGTCCGCGCTTGCAGTCCGAGTTCTTGAACCCGCTGCGGCGGCGGCGCAATTCGCATGCATGCACGCCGCCTCGGCAATATACCCCGGCGATGAAATTTTCGGCCCTCCGAGGGGATGACGGACGCGCCGGTCGCGAGCGGAGGGCCGAGGCGGGAGGGCGGCTTTATTGCCGCGCTTGTTTATTGGACGAGGAAGCTGGCTTGATTGCGTGGGAGGAACGGTGTTTTTTTTTTTTTTTTTAGAGGAAAGTATATATAATTTCGAGCTTTCGTTAAAAGTTCCTTTTGGGCGTTCACGTCGGAAAGCAGTTCGGTTCCGAGGTGGAATAGTTATAAATTTCGATTACATTGGAAGGAAAACAAATTTCGTAACCGCCATTTATCAGTCCAATTATGAAACTCGATTCTCGCCTCGGATAAATCGGAACGAAATTAATTTTCAAGATAAATAATTTCGAGCGAGAGTGCATATCGCGGCGACGTCACATCACGCAGCGGCGAAACGTCGACTCGGGAGGTTTATAAATATCCGAGAGCTGGCTGGCAGGCCGAGTTAGAGAACTCTCGTGAACTATTCATCGGGGTTTCGCGGATTTATGTAAGAGGTCATAGACTATTTAGATTAGGTTATTGACTTTGATATGCTACGATCGTTTTCCTAACAAACGGAGACACTGGCTTGCGCGCTTATTTATACGTTTACCGGAAAAGTATCGAACTTGGAAACAGATTTTTGTAAATATTCCCGGATTAATTACATTTATGAATTGCTCGCTTTCCTACATTATCTTTTTTTTTTTTCAAAATGCACATCGCATTGAAAATGAACGAATTACGATTACAATTTCTCAAGACGACGCTAAATTTTAGCATTTCCATCCAGATTCCTCAATTTTTCCCTGCACCAAAAACCAGATCGTTGAACCGCCGATCCATCCCGAAAAATCCTCTCTCGTAAAATTACGCACGCCGCGCGTAATTAAGCAGAAGCCTTGAAAGCTCTCTCGCCGAATCGGTCGCTCTCGAAAATAAACCCGCGCGCGTGCAGCGCCTCAACAGCTGTCTCTCTCTCTCTCTCTCTCTCTCTCTCTTTGTGTGCCGCTGAAAAACGGCAACGCTCCCGATGTGCACACGTACACATATACATACGTATATAAGAAACGTCGCGGGCTGACCTTGTCGAGGCGTTGCACCGCGCGTTGGCTCGGTCGCTGTACGAGTGACTCTCTAACCCGCCCCGCGCTCTCCGTGTGGGCGTCGTCGCTCGCTCGCTCTCCATTCATTGTATAACAATGCCAGCTGCTCTCTTATCGGCCCGCGAATTCCAAAGGCCAAAGACGTCGTCGCGCGGGATCGCGGCCTCGCTCTTAAAAGCGATCGGAAGAGGATGGCCGACTGCCAGCGGGAAAACGCGACGGAAATTCGACGGGGCGTCGCGAAAATTTTTAATCGACGCGGAGAGATTATCGAGGCGCGCGGGGAATTTTGAGAGGCGATGCCCGCTGAAAGTATATATATATCGCTGTGGGCGATCTTGTTTGGCATTCCGCGGGTTCTCCGGGGCGCTTTTTAACGACGGCTTTGACGAGCGAGGATGGGGAGAGAGAGGTGGAACAAGAAAACGTCTGTGACTCGGTAACTTCGACGCGCGGCTTTGTGAAGTTTATTGGCATGCAAGTTTTGAAAAGATTTTGCGTGCGGATTGCTTGATCAGCGGGAAAAGTTTGCGAGGATGGAAGTGTCTTAAAGAATCTCCGCGGTGTCGATTGAATATTCGTTTAATTTCTTGGAGAAAATTTGCAAGTACTCTTGTTAAACCCGTTTATATGTACATGGGGTTCGCATTGAAAAGATAATGGATAAAAATATTATACCTCAATCTACTTATAGATAAAAGACGTAATAAAAAGCCTTTTCTTCCACACCGAAACTTACCAAACAAAACCTCCCAACTTCTCAATCCGTCGAAGAAAAAACCTACCCGCCTGATTAAGACAAAAGGGTGTCAGTGTCGAGAGGGCGCCCGAAGGTGTTTGTTATTCATTACATCGGCAGCACCGTCATTACTCGCCCGCTGCAAATAAAAGCAGCGGCACGGCGATCCGTCCGCCTAACGAAGCTAAAGAACATCATCGGCGGCAGCAGCCGCCGCCGCCACCGCCGCCGCCGCTGCCATGTGTGGGCTTCCCATTCCCGCGGCTCGGCGCGCGAGATCGTCGAAATAAATTGGATGCGGTCGGTGCATGTCTCGAGGTCAGCCGGCCGGGAGTGTGTATATGGGTAGGGGAGAGCCCGAATTTCATAGCTCCTCTCTCTCTCTCTCTCTCTCGCCGGAAGAGCGAGAGACGAGGAACGAGAGCGGAGAAAGAGAGAACTAGAGGAACACGAGCGATGCAGCCTGCTGCTGCTGCTGTCGGCGAACTAGAGGAGAGTCTGTATGTGTGTGTGTGTGTGTGCTCAAGGCGAAGGTACGAGATCGGCCCCCGGAGTATCGATGCGCGGACAGCGGTGCTCAACCCGAGGAAGGATCTCACCTGCTGCTGCTTTTACGGCGCTTTTTTATATATATAGAAGCTTTTTTTGGATTTAGTCGAATTGGGTACTCGATTCCGTACGTTGTGTGCTTTATAACACAATATGTAGGTAAAGTAATCGAGGCACTAATTAGAATGGACACTTTTCGCCTCGACATTCGCCCGCGAATAAGAGGGTATTATTTGTCGAGCGAGAGCCTCAGTCAATACACTGATTCATTAAGATGGCATGTTCGTTAATTATTCCGACCTTCGGTACGGTATAATTCCGTGCGCGAGATTTTCTGCCGCTGCCTCTCGCGTCGGGCGAGTATAAAAAATTTATAATGCCAGACTTCCTCTTTCTTCCGCGATTAAAATAATTTACTTTAATAATACCCCTCCGCGTATATTTTCGTCGATTCTCCAATATTGAATGTACACCGCCGCGGAAAATTGCGCCTTTCTTATATACAGCCAATGTTCGACGAGAAGACTGCGAAAATATTTCAGATATTTTTTTTTGCCACTCTTTTCGACTGCACGCTGCAGCTCTCGGCTTTTGTTGAAAGTTAAACGAACCCGACAATGGATTCCTTGACATTTGACGTTTTCCCGGAGAAGTATTCTCGGAGTCTGGCCTGGCCGGAGTCAAGTGCGTAAGACACCTTTAAAATCTCGGGATGCCTTTGTATTCTTACGTGACGCGCGAGTCTGCTTCCAGGAGGCATCATGAATAATGCACATTTTCTCGCATCCGAAATATGATAATGGGGGAAATGAAATAGCGGTGCGGAAACGGTTTTTTTTTCTTTTTTGTTTTTAAAGGAAACTTGTCGAAGATTTTAAATTCTTTTCCAATCCCTCGTAGAACATTAATCAGTCGGGCTGGTTAACGTGTTTTTTAAATGGAGCGCTTTTTAGTTAAAATTGACGTCTAAATTAAATAAAAACAATTGGAAAATCATTTTAAATGACTTCATTTTAACTGAAATATTCATGAGCAAACGATATTTAATTATTTGATAATCACAAAAAATAATAGCAATTTGTCATTTTTAATTTAACATTTCTACCAGGGACGTTGTCAATAGGTATTCTTCCTCGGCAGAGAAAGTAGAAAGGACTTTCAAAGTAAACTCGAAACAAAAAAATCGAAACACCATCAAACCAATTAACACCGATCAATTATTAAAACCCACACTATTTACTAGCCCTAGAACAAAAGCAATTACCAACGAGCTACCAAACTTTCTCCCCACCTCAACCTTCCAAAACCCAGAATCGCGATTCCCACCCACAAACACCCGTCGCCCTTAACGCTCCGAAAGCGACAATGCCGATCAATATAAGAGCGCGACGTCTAATGAAAGGAAAAGTATCTAGCCCCCGGAATCGCGTTCCTCTTTTTCCCGTCCGTCAGGGGGGGTAGATTCGACGGACGATAAACCGCGGCGGCGGCCCGTTATCAGCCGCGGCGTGCCTCGCGCGGGAGAAAAGGAAACGTCGCGCTCGCCGCGAGAGCGATTGATATTTAAGGTTACTGGCACTGTTGACGTGCGGGGGGGGTGGAAACACCTCCGTCGCCATGACAACAGACGCGCAAAAACGCCATTGACAGCGAGCGCGCGCGCCGCGGCGCAGAAGGAGCAGCCTTTTTAACGGGAACTCGTCGCGGCTGTACCTTTTTTTCGGGGGCAGCGCGCGTGTCCCTTTATTTTTCGACACCCCCCCACCCCCCTTTTTCCCCTTTCGCGGCTGGGACTTTTTTGCGCTGGCCGTTAAACTTTGGTATTGATTGAGGAAAGCCGCCGACCTTTTTCTCCAGACGCGCCGGTCCCTTATACGTATACATGTATATACCTTTGCCGCGATTTCACGGCTGTTTGTTTTGTCTGTTACTACTGATTTCGAGGATGGATGAGGGTCTCGGGTTACAAGCTAATTTCGCTATTTTCATTCGAGAAAGCCGCGTTCGGTTACGAGTTCGTGCGAATCTTTTGTTATTCGAGCTTTAATACAGACTGCACAGTAAACAATATTAAGATTTATTTACTTTCAAAGACCATCAATTAATCACTACTAAAATGCCGCCCAACTCAAGTTTTACATTTACCATTAAACCCACTGAATAAAAAATTTCAAAAAATCCCAAAACCAAACTCGAGCACCTCCCCGCGTCGAAAGAGAGCAGGTCGATACAGCGCCAGCAGCATCAGCCGCAGAGCCTCGCGTAGATGCCCCTCTCGCTTGCGGCGGGCGAAAGCAAACATTCCCGAGCGTTGCACCTCCCCGAAAAAGAGGTTGCGCCGGTACAGTAACCTTTGGCAATGTCCCGGTAGTCGCGCGTCTCCCCCTCCCCCTCCTTCGCTGCCTAATCGTTATATTGATAATTCGGGCTCGCGCTGGCCAACGCCTTCCTCGCTCTCTCGCGCGTCCCACGCGCGCCGCAGCGGCTCTCAACTCTATTTACACGCGCGCGCGAGCAAAGTCTCGACGTCGTCGTCGTTGCATAAACGCTCGATGTGTATGCGCGCGAGGATATCCTTTCGCGCGGAGCTCTTTGTGCATCGATTTTTGCGAGCGCCGCGGCGGCCGCTCTTTCGATTCGGCGCCGAGGTTCAAGAGCGGCCGCCCCGCGTTGTTTGGACTCGAGAGGCGCGTGGAGCGTGCAGCTGAGACTGCAAATTTGCGCCGAATGTATATGTGCACAGCCGCTCTCGCTCGCTTTCTGCGTCGGGCGAGGAACGAGCGCGTCGGCGTATCGGTCGAGGAAGTGTTGACCTTTCGCCGCGCGCGCGCGCGATAGTTTTGCCAATGTTTTCTTTAGCGCGCGCTTTCGAAAATTTACACGCTCTTCCGATATATATCTTCTTTTTCGCCTCTTGGCGCGCGTCTCCGCGGCGGCGGCCAACGATAAATTTTTATTTCGGCCGCGAGCCCGAGACTTTTCTTTTTATATATAGACACCTCGAAAAACAGCCAAACACCTCGTGCATCTTCTTAAGAGATATCTCGTTAATTACCTCGAAGGTGAAGCGAAGATAATATAACCCAAAGGCCCGGCCCTCCACCCCCGTGCTCCGCGAGAGCCCCGAGAATCCAGGTCGACGAACGCAGCTCAAAGGTCACAGACTGCAAAGCCTCCAGCATCATCCCCCGATATCCCAGGCCGCCCCTCGAGCCCTGGAAATTCCTCTCTCGCCCCCGTCTTTAGGGCTTCGCGTCTCGACGCCGGGCGTCGCTGACCTCAGCCTCGGCGTCGGCGGCCGAGTCAAATCGAGAAAGGAAAAAAAGCTCTCTCGCGTCTCGTCTGCGACCTTGGACGGGGTCGTCCCAAGGTCGGAGCGGCGTGTTCCCCTTCCGCCGTCGCGCGCGCGGTCTCCTCTCCTCCTACTTCGGTGCGCTGCTCTCTCGCGCGCGCTCGGCGCGTTGACTCTCGCTCTCTCTCGCTCGCTCGCTCGCTCGCGCCTCTATTTTCTTTTCGGCCGCGATCAATGCCAGGGTCAATGTCACGGCGCGGCTCTCTCTCTCGCTAAATTCCGAGCTAAATTATTTTTATCGCCCCGCAGAGAGAGACGCCTCGCTCTCTCTCTCTGTCGCTCACCTATATATCATAAAGAGAGCGTGAATCACGTCGTCGTCGGCGGCGGCCGAGCGCCTGGCGAATTTTACAGCTGATACGGAGATAAGATACGAGGGCGGGGAATGCGGTGTGTGCGCTTCGTTCGCGCGCACACACCGCGTATATAGTCGTTTCATTATTTTTCCGAGGAATGTTCTGCACGCAGAGAGAGAGAGAGAGAGAGAGAGACCGACGTTTCCGCTCCGCGCGGCGGATACGTCGCGACGCGGCTCATTGATGGGCTTTCGCGGTATTTCGCTCTCGGCGCGCTTTTTGCCCGCCACGGCTGCCCGCTGACGCGTCGGTTATATTGTTCATTCACTCTGATTTCTGATGAAGTCGCGAGCTGCGGTTTCGGCTTCGGGATTGCGAAAACGTGGTTTTTTCTTTTTTTTTTTTTTAATAATACGGAGGGGAGAGGCGCGGTGGAAAAAAACTGATGTTTTCGCTTCGAGCCGACGTCTTAATGAACCATTTAATTGTGCGTAAAGAAATTCAGGCGGCTGATCTGTATACTTTGTTTTCAAGTCGCATTAACTTTCCTTTATATTTGTTTCAAAAGAGCTTGACAATTTGCTTTAAAAGCAGTCTGCCTCATTATGTTTCTTTTTCGTTTTTTTTTGTTCGTTTTGTTCGACCAAAAAAAAAAAGAAGAATTAACTGCACAACATCCTTACTGCACGTGGACGCAGATACAAATCTCTCAAAGAGTCGCCATTAGTTAACCGGGAAGGTTGGGCTGCTTTATCTGTTTTTTTGAATTCCTTTTTGCTCTCGTTCTCCGCGCGGCGCGGCGGCAAGTTCGTTTCGCCAAGGCTGCGACTGTTAAAACAACTCGTTTTTCCGAATAAGCCTTCATATAAAAGGAACGTCCGTCGAGAGAGAGAGAGTGGCTTCGCGATGCGCGTGTATATGTATAAAATCCGACCGGGAAAAAGAGAAGGCGGCGACGTGAGAGAACCGCTTCGGGATAATAATTTTCGTTTGATATACGCGGCTGGAATGGAGGATCCGGCGGCGAAATTTTATAGAGGACTCGGAGGACGATCGCACAGGAAAATTTGTTCTCTCTCGCGAAAGAATTTCTTCGTTCGGAGTTTCGAGCTTGAATTTTAATTTCTTTATCTGGACGAGGGTTTACCGACGAGATTGATAAGCGAATAAATAAATTGTAAATAAAAGTGGAAGTTGTTTGTCTTTTTCTTTCTCTCTCTTTTCAACGATTGCAAATAATGCTTTGAAAAGTAATAAAAATTAAGCAATTATCGTCGGAAATATATTAATTCTTTTGAAATATAACGCTTGGCGCAAAAAAAAACTGAATTCAAAGGAATCTGTAAGCGGAATTCATATTTTATTCAGTCCGGCTGTAACTAAAGGAAATTGCACAATAAAATGCAACTTCTTGTCATTTATGTAGAATAGGATTAATCACCATATTATTTCAATTGAAAGCTTACCTCTGCGCTTTTATATTTTCAAGATAATGCTGTCTAGAAAAAAAGAAAAAAAGAAAAAAAGGTTTCGATACTATACAATAACAGCACTTGACTGTTACTAATTACAGGCATTAGTATCATAAATATGGTTCAGTTATTTTTAATATTTAAGTAGGCATTCATATCAAGCAGCGTTATTATCCCATTAACTTTGTAAACATAATTGACTCTTCTGCAAATAAAGCTTTATTGTAGCGTTCGTTTAATCCTATTTAATAAAGCTGTACGCATAAAAAGCCAGTTGGAGTTAAAAAGATTTTAATTAAGAAATATCGGCGGCGATCAATATTAAATATTGTAATTTCAAAGGAAAACTTTTGGTTCATTAATATTTTTAGTCCGATAGCTGCGGAAGCGAGTAAAAAAAAAAAATTAATATATATACGTTGTAAAACAGAATCAATACACATTAATGGATTTCGTAATCAGAGCGAATAAATTAAATTGTTCTCGAAGCAAACACGCTGGGAAATTTTAATTCAATCGGAGATCAATAAATTTAATGTATTCATATCCCCTGTCAATTCTTGATAATTCATTTCGAACTATATGTAAAATAGTCACGCACCGCAAAATACTTGGAAAACTGTGTGAAACGCTTGTTTAATCATAAACTTCAACGTCGTTTGAACTTCATTTATTTATAGAATTCATTTTATTCTACAAAATATAAAAATCATTTTTCATTAAAGTAAACTGTATTTTATTACACATTTTCGGCATGTAATTACACTAATGAAATATCGATCGATGAGATAAATTAATGAAAATTTTTGACCTTTTGTTTAGCAGTGTTTCCATCATTTTTATAAATGTGAAAATTTTCAGTGAAGAGAATATTGTGTGACGTTTTGTTTTATCTGCCTGTATAATAAAATCGATACTTGGAAAAAGTTCAATCAAAGTTTTGTCGAAAGAGAGAAATATTTCATCCGCGGCGTGACACTTAAATTCTTCTTCTAAAATTTGTTTCAACCATTTTCCGATTTTTCATGAATATCTCAAAAGGATGATTCGCCCCTCTATACATTTACACGAGTTTGATTTTTATCCAAAACTATATACTTTAGATATATATTCCATAAAACTTCTTTACTCTTTACGTTTATCCGTCACAAAACTATACTAGTCCGAATAAATCCACTGAGGGATTTTAAAAAAGTTCCGCTCACCGGAGCACTTTTATCTCCCCCCGACACAAAAGCTTTCCATATAATACAAAATCAGAAGGCGGCAAAAAAATATAAATTCGCTGAAAAATCGTACAACATCAATTCCAAGCTTCATCCCGATACACGGCATATTACTCAATTTTTCACCGCTTCCCTCTCATTTACCACCCCTTGAAATAAAAAAAAAACTGCCACATCGGCAACAATAACAAGTCGGTCGTCGGAGCAGGCCGCGACAAAAGGGAAAGAGCCGGATATACGGAGGGAGTTGGAAAAATGAAAAATAATTTGGGAGAACAGTCGCCCCCGACGTGGCTGCCGCCGCGGAAAATGTTTTTTCGAACTGGCCGCGGTGTTTTCACGCATATCAATGGCGGAAAACGGGCAGTCCGTTTCACTGTCCAAGTTTTGACAGGCGCTCGGAATGCTACGCCAACTTTCGTAATGGCGCGCTGTGTGATTAATTCAACAATCAATCATGTTGCGCATTAGAATGCTTTACATTTTATTCGTAAGAGGATTATATGTGAATTTAAATAAAAAACAAGTTTCGCAATGTTTCACAAGACTACATTCGAAAGTTAATTAATGGTCGGGAATTATTGTACAAAAATATTAACGAAAGTTTGCTGCTGAAAGTTCCAATTTCTGGACTTCTAAAAATGAAGACGCCTAAAAATCAATCCTAGGAGTGAGTGAGAAAATTGCCCAAGAATTAAAGAACAATTAAAAATTAAAAAGCAACAATGAGAAACTCTTTTTTATCTTTTACATACATAGAATACACGCTTTCTTCCCTATGTTTAATAAACACAAGCGGTACAATATCTCTCAGCCAAGCCCTCACCGCCACCCAGCCTGACCCACCGAGAAACTGACCCACATCTTGCATTTCCGCGCGGGGCGATTAAAACCGAGCCGGACGCGGCGTCGGTTCCGCAGCGCGGCGTCACCTGTTGACGAGCGCTGCAGCTTACTCGCATATATACACTCAGTCCCCGCACACACACACACACACACACACACACACAGTCTCCCGTGCCATTCGAGCAACCGGCCGAAATTCGAGGCGGACAAGGTCAGAGGAAGCGCTGCGAAAAATAATCGCCGAATGGAGGCCAGCAGTGCGTCGCCGCCGCCGCCGCCGCCGCTGCAGTGCGCCGCCGACGAGCTGATAATGAGCCGTGTATCAAGTGCCGGTGCTGCGCATTTATATGTATATCGGCCGGAATGGACTTTTTGCCGGGATGGTCGAGCGACGATCGACACACGAGGCTTTTTGGCTTTCGGCGCGATGCTTTTGTCGCCCCGCGCGGCCGTTAATGGGGGGGAGGTTGATGTACCGTGACACTTTTGTTCGACTCTGTTTTCGGTTGGTGCGTTGAGAGTTTAGCGATTTGGAAGAGATTATTGTTTTTTGATGGCTTTATTCGCTGCGAAAAGGGATTATTTAACTGCTCAATATTTAGATTTCTCAATGGTACGATAAAAGAGATTTTCATAGAAACTGAAATAAAATTTTACTAATTCAACGATAAAATCCACATTTCTTCTGGCGACGAAAATCAGAGTATAATTAAATGCACAAAAGCAACTAAAATTCATTTGATAAATTTCTCCAGCCTCCACCCATTTATCCTCCTCGCAATTAATCCATCTAAACATGCTGCCATTTTTTAAGATACTCCCCGCTACATCATACTTCAGTGCTCCGATTACCCGAAATTTATAACCCCCCCCTCCCCAATCGCCCAAACGAATCTCCCTTTTCAAGCACCCGAAGACGCGCGATAATTCATCGACGTTCCACCCTCCTCCTCCCCCCGAAGCATGCAAATCCCAAAATAAAAAGGCGCAATCTCGCGGCGGCGCGGGTGCGGTTTTCAATTTTCGCGGGGGGGGAGGTAAAAAGCTCCGCGCGCCGCCGCTCCCCGGGCCGCGGGGGTGGCGTACAAATACAGGCCCCGGGCCGCGCGCGAGTCTGACGTCGTTCGGGGGAGGAAAGCTCTATCGATCCCCGAGTCTGTAGGCCGTCTGCCTCGCGGCGCATAATATATAGAGCGTCGAGAGCGGCGAAATACTATCGGCAGGCCGCCATTGATCGCGAGTGATTCAGTCGCGATCTCCGCGACGCTTGTTGCGGAGGGAAAATAATAATGATGGTAATGAGGTCGGAGCACGTCTTTTCTCTCTCTCGCGCGCGCGCGCGCATCCGGGGGAGAACCGTTGCCGCGCCAACTGCCTGGTCGACGGCTGCCACGGGGGAGCTAATTTAGCCATGTCGGCGAGCGGCTATCTCTGGCCGAATTATTTTTCGCGATGCGCACGTACGAGAAGTGGACGGGGAATGATGAATGATAATCTTGACGTTTTTGGGGTCGATAATTGCTATTTTATTTTCTATTCTTTTATTTGAGTTTGTTTGTTTCGTATACACACAGGACTACGATTCGTAGTAGGGTAATACCAACAGTTTAACGGAATGATTTACCATTGTTCCAAGACTTTTGAAATCCACAATTAATGCATTTTTATAATACAGATTTATAAGTTACTTTTATGTAAAAGACATGAACAGCGAATGAAAGCAGTAAAATTAAGAGGCGAAGACACTTCGAGCAACACCATATTCTTGTAAAAAAGATGTCGCATTAATAAGAATAATATTTATTAATCTGCAACATGAAGCTTTTATAAATTAATAAGAAGATACAGTAAAACGACTGTCGACGACAAGGAACAAACGTAAGCAGTCGCGTCGTACTGCGAATTTGCTACTCCGCGCTCAGCTTTTCGAATTGATACTACAGAACTTAGATATTACATTGTTCCATGAACAATTGTACCGCGTCGCAAACTGAATTCTAGCTCCATTATTATATAATTACGGAAATTATTTTAAAAAAACTGTTTGTTGCTTAACGCATCTCTGCTCTTCTCGCTTGACTTGGTTTGAATTGGCTTTAGACGTCTGCCGCAGAGAGATTCGCGTATAAGTAAGCGGCATGAATCTTGGTACAATTGTAGGAAATTACTCTTTTTTTTTTTAAACTTTGCTATGTACTTCTATTTAATTTTAGTCTAACTCTACGTCCAACTTTATTATTCCGCTGTAAATCAATTTTTGGTCTTCTTAATCCTCTCGACTGATATTCAAGCTAGTTATACCGGATAATTTATACGCTTTTATCTATCATATATTAACTAGTTGATTTACTGTGATTTTATAGTATCATTAGCCTTAAACCAACTGAATATCATTAAACTGCGCAATATTTTTACGTTACCTTTTTACAAATTTATTATCTATCGCATAATCCTGCAATCATTGTGCAACTAAAATAAAACAGTTTATATTCAAGTGGTTCAATCGTAACCAAATATCGCGAAAATCGACCTTTTACGTACTCTTCTGAACGTTCTCTCGCATCCAACATTATACAATATGTTTTAAACAATCGACCCCTTTTTCCACACCAATCCATGACATCCTCTCAATTCAGCGGCAGACTTTACACCTTCAGTTTTTCAACGTATAAATCCAAGGGCAGCTTTTCCAATCACCATCGTCACCCCAACGAATCCTCATCCTCCGCTTACCCCTTCAGCCCCCCGGCACTCGTCATCGAAATCGGCGATTCGCCTCGCAGCTCGCGCGCACAAAACGCGCGCGTAGCCGGGCGCATAAATCATGCACCGAGCCACACACCACACACACACGTACACGGCCGCGGTGACGCAGCCCCGCGGCGCGGCGCTCTCCTTGCGCATGCGCCCCGCGGGAATCAATCGAGGCAGGTCGGTCAGAGGCCTAGGTCGGGACCGTCGTCTGGCAGCTGCGCGCGCGGAGAGCGCCGGGGTCACGGCTGCCGAGTTTCGGACGGGACGACCTTGGACACCACCGAGCCGGGACCGGAGGACGCGGAAGCGAGCGCTGCAGCCGAGGCTCTTGTGCCTTTTGGTGGAGAAGCGGTGGTTAATTTGTTGGAGATTTAATGGTAAAACCGCTGGGAACGAAGTGAAAGTGGGAAAAATAGTTAAATATGATTATTGAGACTTTTGGTTGAATTTTGAAATGCTCGGAGAAAGTAGCGTTTTTAAGCTTGAATTTTGTTTTTGCAAGTAAATACGATGATGAGCCTCGAATTAACGAGCAAAGAAAATTTTTACTGCGTTTTATCTAATAAGCTTCATGAACCCATCCTTGTTAAAATGTACCACTGTATATGTAAATTGGAAAAAATTTGCATAAAATTATTTTACGAGACTTTATACATTGCGAAATTTTTGAGGGACTTAAAAATTTTAGTTTCATAATCTATACTTTATTTTACTGCATTTCATTGCATTTGAATCTCCATTTGAGTTAAATGAAAATAATTAACATACTTATAATGCAAGAAAGTTTTTAAAACAATAAAATATGGAATTTTTAGAGTTTACGAAAGTTAGAATTTTCATTTAATTAAAGGCCGTCTCTTAATAATAATAACTGGTTTTCCCCCCGTAAAGCAGAATTTTAAAAATCCTCTTCAATTTTTCTAATGCTAATTTTCGACAAATGTTCCAAAATTGAGAAACTTCACGCCCTCCGTTCGTCTCCATATTTCAAAAAGACACGCGCAGCTGCAGCAATTCAGCGCCGTATACGAAGCTCAAAGAACTCGGCGCGTCTCCCACTCTCTCGGCTGGAGGTGAAAAAAGGCCTGCTTTACGTAACAAATTTCTCGGCATGTAAACAGCTTATGAATGCAAATACGAACCGTCGCCATGGCAGCGCAGGAAACACTGCGAGGCTCTCCGCGGCGAACAACAATATAAAGCGGACAAATAAATATGGAAGCAGGCAGATAAAAGCCCGAACGCAGAGAGCCAGCGGAGAGAGGCGACGGAGGGAGAGGGGAGGGCAGAAAAAAAGAAGAAACGCCGGAGCGAGAGAGAGAGAGAGAGAGAGCGAGAAAAAGGAGCAAGAAAGCTCCAAGGCTGGCGACACACTGGCACCGGACTGCAGCCGCGCCGAAACTCGGCGCGGAGCGGCGGCCGATATAAAGCGGCGCGTATTGATCGCCGCGGGGACTGAGCCAAGAGAGCCGCTCTCTTTATCAGCGGCCTGCTTTGCAATTTCTCTGCCACCTGAATCGCGGAGCCTCCGCTGCATATATATCCGCGTCGTTAACTTATTCATAACCGTTTTCCGGAGAGGCGCGGCCAGCGCGGAAACGCGGATATATCCGAGCGACCGATCGATGCGCCCTGCGAGTTTCGAATTGGAAATTTTTGGGTTCGAGGCTCGCGCTCTTTGTTATGGAGATTGTTTTTGATCCGCGAGAGGAGAGTTTTTGGATTGAGGAAAGCGGAATATTCATTTGGGCGCCTGGGCTTTTAAAATGAGATTAGGGGAGAAGTTTTTCTTAATAAGAAAGGTTAGATTATGTCTGCTGTTACTCAATGTCTTACATTAGTATTGACAAAATTTTTTGGGAAAATAATCGAAGCCAATCAATTTAAATATCTTACTGCTTTAACAGTGAAAAGTTTATTTTTTATTCTTTTAATTTCCCGCCGTATTTCTAAATGAAAGAAGTAAATGGAAACTACCCGACAGTTGCACTATTATTCTTGTAGCATCTGGCGTCTATTATTTTTCTAAACTACGGTGAAGTTAAACGCACCGGACAGGTGTTTTACCTTCGATCGAACGCAGCCTTTCCAAATGACGAATATAACAGCTAGTAATACAATGTTCTTTGAAAATCAATAAAAACACAATTAATCGATTGAACCCATAGTCTTCGAGTAAATTTATTTCAAGCAAGCAAGTTCAATCACACTTTTCCCAGAACAATACCTCCCCTCTCCTGATAAATAATACCGCAAAGCGACGATACTTCGCTCTCCTCCTCCGAAAATACTCGGCAAAGGAGTCGAGGCCCCGCAGGCCGCCTCGAAAAAGCCGCAAATCCTCTAATTACAATACGCGTCGACTCCTCGGGGGCATCGGAGCGCTTAGAAATTGACGTCATCCCTCCTCGGGTGGGTTCATTACATTCGTCCGTTTCGCGCAGCCGCGAGTCCGTCAAAACACGCGGCCGAGGTGATTGGATTCCCCTTTTTTTTTCGTTCACAGACGAGAGCCGCCGCCGCCGCCGCTGCAAGGATAAAAATAACGGCGCGTCGACTCTTAGGATATACCCCGACCACTCCGTTTGCCGTCACGCGTCACGTGAATGAACGCCCTGCGGTTCTATAAGTAGTGCCGGACGAAAGGATCGAGAGCCGCCGCCGCTGCTGCTTTTTCTTTATTTTTTTTTTTAAATAGACGCTCTTTGTCGTATAAAGGGTTGTTATTTGCGGTGATTACGCCGGACGTTGGCAGTCTTGTTTATTATTAATATTTATGTCGGCATTGCGCAAAAAGGGAGGCTTTTTGTTCGGCAAAAATAATTTGTTGGAGGTTAATTATAAGGTTAATTAATTTATATGCGGTTACGGGGTAGTATTTTTAGCGCGGGATCGGCATTTTTTGCCCTTAATAAACAGCTCGCGGTGGAAACTGTATACGTCATGGGGTTGAGTAAATACGCATTTAATGATTTTTTTTTTTTTATAACTCTGCTATTTTTTCGTCGGTCGTCGATCGAAACTTTATAAAAAGGACTTTGGCTAGTTAAATATATGTAAGACCGCTTTTTACGACAGTGTATAATTTTATTCTGAAAATAGCCGCGCTTTAAAAATAAAATTTTACACCGCGCCAGAAGTGGAAATTTACATCGCTTTTTAATTTATTATAAAACTGAGATTGCGTCAGCGAAAAACGGCCGCTGCAGCTTAGCAGCAGATAAATGCCTCAAAAAAATGATATAATATCGCATAATTATACGAAGCTTAAAAATAAATTTTTACCCCCTTTCATCGCTCGCGCGTATCGATAAGAAAGCCCGAAGCGGAGAGTTTTCGCTTTTGAAGCTGACTTTTTTTTTCGATTCAAATAAATCTTTAAAGCCCCCAGATATTGGCGACAGATAAAGAATGGAAGCGAAGCGAGTGCAAAGCGCGACGGTTTTACGCCGCGAGTGTCCTTGACCGTGCGAAACTTTGCGGAAAGAAAAGAAAAAAAAGAGCCTTTGCATTGACATTTATGAGTTCATTCGATCGCGAACCGAGCCGAGTTGTTTTAGAAAAGTTCTATCGTAATTACGGGCCGCCGCTCGATCTTATTTATATTCTTATTCATAGTCGGCGTATAAAAGTCGAATAAAGAGGAATTTGCTTTTTTTTCTTTTTCATGCTTGTTTTATCAATAGTCAGTGCACACAAATATCTCTTTTTTAACGAATTCCGAGTAGTATTTTGTTACGCGCTGTATATAAATCTTATTTTACAATATACTGTTCGGCGCGAAACATAAAGATACTGCGCGACCAGTAAAATACAACTGCATTGATCGGAGTAAAAATTTGTAAAATATCGCGCTATTGTTCAATATTTAATCAGCCTCGGGTGAAAGATGACGCAACAGAAACGCACTGCGATTGTACATACTTACTCCATCCAAAAAAAAAAAAAACTCTCTCGCTCCACTTTCGATTCGCGCAAACTCGAGCTAATTATTAAGCGTTGCATTCGCTCGTCGCGCAAAAAGGCCAGCTCTCTCGGCGCGTCGTCGAAAGCGTCGGTGACTCACCGCGGGGATCGCGGGGCGATTCGAGGGAAATCCGCGCGCGCCGCAGAAAACAATGTGTACGCGCGTCGTCGTGTGCGCGAACCTCTCGCAAGTTCGATGTCCCGTGACATCACTCCGCGCGGCGGTGCGCGATCTTTTCCCGTCGCCGATCGTCGTCTGCGGCGGCGGCTCGGATCAATATATTCTTCGCAAATATCGCGAGTTTCGCGCTCCGCCGCGCGGCCCGGTTATAAATAGGAGCGAGCGCATCGCGCTCTCGCTTTCGCCTCTCCTCGTGGACGTGTGTGTATACGTGTATGTGTGCGATAAGGTTTATCTCGCTCAGGTGCCGCGAGAAGCCGCCGATAACGCAGCCGGCCGAATTGCAGCGGAGCCGGAGCTGTGCTCAATTGCGCGTTTTAGCTGCGAGATAATTGCACGGGCTTCGGCGGACTTTCGGTCGGGCCGATAAGGATGCAGAAAATAACGGGCGAATAATTGGGTGACGCTGCCGAATGAAATTTTGGTTAGAGAAATTTGGGGGTTGACCTGTGGATAGTGGACTTTATTGTTGAGAGCAGTTGGTTCTTATTACTGATGATGATGACCGGTTCAAATACAGACACCGAGCCGATCTTTTTAATTTTTCTACACTGAGAAAAGAAATGTAGTAAAAATTACAAATAATCTTGTAAAAATTACCGTACTGTCTAGTAAAGCCACCACAGACTGTCAAAACCAAAAGAATTACTATGCTTTGTAAGAAATTTTAATATACTGTTTGGGAAATTTTCCTACATATTTTCAGTAACATTTTTGACAGTCTGTGATGGCATTACTAGGCAGTATAGTAATTTTTACTAAACTTTTTTCTCAGCGTAGTAATTTTTGAAGCAATAAAAAGAATTGTTCAATTTTTTTTTTCATTCAGACAAACATTACTATTCGATTTTTAAGACTTTGTATTACAGAAATCTACCAATTTATTAATAAGCTATACAACAGAACATTCACTTTCATCGAACTTCTATTTCTCTTTTAAAACATTGTATTTCGCTACCTAAAAACTGCAATCTACATACACGTACAATAAATTAATTCTCGAAACAATGGTACGATTTTCACCCTTCAACCATCCACCGACTTTCCCCCTCTCCGAACCCCCGAAAAAAAAAAATCCCGAACTCGAGCCCCCTCATCGACACCTCGGCTCGAACTGCAGTCACTGTCAAGCTCGGTTTACTCCCGTTTATCGAAAGGCAGAGGCACCAGGCTTTATACAATCGGCCTCCGCGCCGAGGCTATTTATATCCGAGCGAGCATTAAGGTTACTACAAAGGTTACCTGCGCGCACACGCACACACACACACACACGCTCGCCGTCGGCGGAGATCGCCGTGACCCTTTCCTCGAGAGAGATCCGCGAGAGAGAGAGAGAGAGAGGCGCGCACACAGGTCTATAGCGTCGCTCTGGCGCGCTCTAAACTCGAGTCGTGACTCTCTTACCTCATTGCGCAATACCGTTACCGAGCGAGGCGCGCTTAAATTATATGATAACAATGCACGCCGACGACGAGAGCTGCGAGGTGCACGCTTTTCGGAGGGGGAGTTTTTCGGGGATCGCTGCTGGGTTAGTGGGATTTTGGGGTGGTACCAAAGTGCAGTACGTATAAACAGGCAGGTTTAGGTACATTTCTGCTATAGACTCTTTAAGCAGCCGCAATTCCATCGGCAATTAAACGGCAATTACTTAATGTTCAACGACTGCGGCGGAACGGTAATTAGGGAAAAAAGAAAAAAAATTTGAAAGGAATCTCCTAAAAAGGGCGTCTCGCGCCTCGCGCCGCGCCGTAAAAGTCACGCTTGCAACGCTGTTGCATCACGCCGCGATCGCGCGATAATATCGGGAGTCGCGTGCCCTTTTTCGGCCCCATTTCGCATATTCAACTTTCTCCCCCTCTCCGTCTCATCTGCAGGACGCATCTGGACTTTGGTGCCGCACTTCGGGAATGCTTTGCTCGTTCGTTCTCGACGCGCGGTGTTTTGCAAGAGTAACGTTTATCGGCTCGCGGCTGCTTTGGACTTGTTATTATTTTGTTGCTGTATTTTTTATCGGCGGTTTTATATATTTTGCCTCGATAAAAATTTGTTTAATTATGTAATAGCAATTTGCAGAAGCTTCGAACTGATTGTAACGTCTTTGTTTGCTCGTTCAATTTTAATTTAGTATAATTATCTGTTAAAAAACAAACGAAATTCATTAGAAACTTCTCACTAAAGGTGCATAACAGCCTACTTAAAATTACGCCGCAAATTAGTCGTCTCGCGCCTAATTACGCATTCATAGTGTTTGTTTTCCTCTCCTTCCTACGCTGCAACAAATTAATTAGATCAAGGCTTAATTCATAAATCGCAAAAAAGTGCGCAAAGAAGCGCGGCGGTTAATTAACCGATCGGCTAGAAAAACAATTCCCCCGGCAGCTCTCCTTATTCGCAAGAATTAATTGCACAACTCGTTACATCCGAAGATTCCCTCGTTTTCCGATTCCCCGCTTACGTTTCTCGGGTAAAATAAAGGGGGAAAAAAGTCGTTAGCCGAAGAGATGTGAAAAAATCGGCAAACTGCCGGTCCAGCTTTTTTTCTCTCTTCCAACGAGGCCGCATTTACCTACAACCACAGCCGAGCGAAATCGAGGCGTACGAAAAAAGAGCCGATTATCGTTTCAGTGCGCATTTTCCGCGGTTCGAATCCTACTCCTCTGGATTGGACGTATATATCCAACGTTGATTTCGCAGAGAACTGGAAATATCGACGTCTGCCGTATCCTCTTGGAGAAGCGCAGATTTCAGCGTAGAAAAATAGTGTCGCGCAATAACAGGTCGCGATCCGAACGGTAAAACTTTTCGGCGGGAGAATCAAGTGGCAATTTGTATGCGGGAGTGGCAGCCCCAACGTGGAATCGAGCAAGCTGAATTAAAAGTTTCTTTCATTGATACGTCTAAAAGTATAAAGATTCATGAGGTTTCTAGGATGTTTATTAAATATTGTTCAATATTGTACGCATAGAAGCAGCAAATGTGCATTTATTATTTTAACTTGTAAAATCAACCGCGTCGAGATAAAAATTAATTTACAACAGTCATACACCAATTAAAAAGATATTCGAAACGATTATCTCCCCAGAATGCATTCGATCTAAACATTCTCTATAAAAACATAAATACCAGCCGGCGCGCCTATTATCTATCTAATTTTATCTAATCTCCATTAAAAACTTTTTAAAATAGAATCGTTCACTATATTTATATCTCCCCGCGTCCATTTTTCCTTCGCGCCCAACTCGCAGCCAGCCTAAAAAAAAAAATGAGTAATACACTTTCACTCGAATTTTTTTGTCCGCCGGCGGTGCAGTTGGACGAACGCCGCCGCCGCGCGCGACCTTCCTCTCTCGAGCTTATAAGCTCCGCGCGGAGATAAGGAAATCTTAAATAAACGGCTGATTGCAGTGCGCGTCGAGGTCGATAAGAGAGGCAGAGAGAGAGCCAAGCGGCCGTTTCTCGTTTCGTCGCCGCGATATTGCAATAATTTGTTGTACTTGTGCACTGCGCCGAGAGGAGGATCGAGTGTGCCGCTTTTCGCGACGCGACGCCGTATAATATATATTTTTATCTGCCCTTCTTTGCGCGGAAAGGAGGCTTTTGTTTGTAAATATTATCGAGACTCTTTACCGCTCGGTTTATGAATTTAATGGCGATCGAAAGCGAATGCTTTGAATACAATTAAAGTTTTACGGTGAAACGCAGATTTCGCGAATCGAAATATACGCTGTTTACTAGATAAATTTGAATTCTTGACGTTTCTAGAATGTCCGTTACGTGAAACGGATATCGGGTTGGAAAGGTTGAAAGACGCATCGTGAAGCCGCGGGAGCAATTAAAATATTCAATTATTCAAAGAAAAGTAGGCTATTTAAATAGAAATCCAATTCTCCAGTCGATCGAACGTTACAGTCGCAGACACGGATTGTCGCACTAAAGCACACAATTTAAATCTATTATATCTGTCCAAATAAAGATGTACGGAGGAACGTTTCGAGGCTCCGTCTAAGGCTCTTCTGGCCGCCTCACGTTTCAATCGACCGAACAAGAACCAGATACGACGCGTTATCGAACGCGAAGTTCGATTCGTGTAAAACACCGAAAGACCCTTGCCCCCCTTATGCAATGATATCTGGCCGTTTATCCGCCGCTCGACGCAAACAGCTGAGCGCTTCTATAAACGGCATTGAAACGCGTGTCTTTCGATTTCTGCTTTTGAGCGCGACCTTTACGGTAACTTTAAAATATTTACTCAAAAGTTTGTGGTTGTAGATAGTTTATGCGGTAATGTATAAGGTCAAGAATCTCTAGAGCGTAACTTTGCCTCGAAGCGATTATCTCCCGCAAGAAATTATATATATGTTATGTATCAATTCTTTCTAAATAAACTAGTTGCGAATGCTACGCCGTTAAACGCGCAACGCGAGAAATATATGAATCAGCGGGTTAAATTCTGCACATCCTAGCCAGCTCTAAAAATGACCCGGAGCCAGATATTCGCCACGAACCAAATCGGAAAATTTCAATTCGTCCTCCCGGCCTCCCCTCGAAACTTTCAGAATCCAAAAAAGATGTGCACCCGCCCACGCGAGAGGCGCGCGCAATCTATCAGCGCGGAAAATAATGCCGGCAATTTATTCCCCATCATCCCCGCGAGATTGCTCATTCCTCAAAAGCAGGCAGTCGCTGCCGCGGCGCGTCGATCGATAATGCAATAAGAAATTCCTCTCGCCCCAAGAGAGAGAGAGAGAGGGAGAGAGAAAAAGAGCTTAATCTCCCCGCGATAAACAGCGAACAAACACACCTCCTCCGCAGACTATACACCACCGGGCCGTGGGGAGAGAGCGTCGCTCTCGAAAATTTTCAGTATATACACACACGAGTCAATACACTCGGGGGTTATTTACTCCTCGCCGCGCGAGCGCAGATAAGGTCTTTAGCCTTGTTTCGCCGCTCGCGCGAAAAACACGCCGGCGAAAAGGTCGCTCGCGCGCGGAGTTTAGGTGCGGAGAGCTGCGGCTGCACCCACGCACGCACGCACACACACAGACGGACGCGGACGTCGCGGGCAATTGCAGCCGCGGTTCAAGGCCTCTCTCCTCGCGGCCGCGTGGGAGTCGCGTATACATGGCGGTGAGCCGCCGAGCCGAGAGTCGATCGATCTCTCGACGGAGGAGAGGCGCGATTTCGCGGCCTACTTTTCTGGAGTTAAGCACCTGCACATCACCGAGTGCGGTTCGTCGGCGGTGACGAAGATAAGGAGATGTCGAGGCGGTTTCGAACGAGTTCCGGAGCCGGATGGCGGGTTGTTTTGGTTCGAGGTTTTAGGGGGTATTTTAAGTTGTGGGATGAAAAAGGATTTGTAAGAAGCTTTTCGGGATTGAAATTTTGATTCGATTCGGAATGTCCTGGGGAAGGTTCGAATTTCGAGGCTTTTGACCCAGAGAAGTCTAATGACATCGTTCTTCGCAGCGTCTATTTACAAACAATTTTACATTAGGCTCATTTCTAAAGATTGAAAATGCGTAATTATATATTGAAACAAATTCACAAAAATAAAGAGCACGACGGAATATATGTTTTTACGAAAAAAGCGACCATTTATCTGCCGCAAAAATCAGAAAACTGAAAAGGCAATAAACTCAAAACTGAACTCTCCGAGTAAAAGCCCGCCGCTTTATACTTATATTGGTGCCGCTCGATTAATTAGCCGCGCGTCTTTAGTGAAAGCTCCGGCGCGCGGCGCGGGTTATTGTTAGCGGGAGATGAATTAAAATCGTCGAGGAAAACTCGAGGTCGCAGACAATCTCGCGGCCGAGGCACGTTAAAGGACTGATCAGAGCCCGTTTCGAAGCGTTGCACCGGATGACGTCACCCGTTACTGATGCCCGAGTTATATAAACCTTCGTGAAGCGCTTGTTCAGACGGCTGCTGCTGCTGGCCGTCTCTTCCCTCCTTGTTTATCGGCCGATGTTATTATTGATGTACTGAAATACGAGCCGTTTAATTGGTATTTTCATTGCGGGGGAGAGACGCTCTGGACTGGAGTTTTATTTTTGTTCTGAAATATATAGTGAAGGAGGATGATATATTGTTTTTGCTTTATGATTGCGCGTTTTGCAATGTAAATGAGGTTCGCTTGTTGAGGAATAGATGTATGGAATGATAGGTTCGAGCTTTAATAAAGACTTTTAAATTCAAGTTGTTTGATATCAACCGGCATCTGTGAGACACTTGAACAACTTGTGCGTTCACTCGAGATAAAATCTGTGTGGACTATTCGTACCGATCTACCGACAAACTACCGTTACAGTTTGATTTTACGTCAACAGATGGCGCGACTCTAATAAACCTACGCCCGCAAGGATATTTTTTTTTAATGAAAATCGAGAAAAAAATGACAAATTTATTATCGAAACAAACACTTGATGCAATAAAAACGAAAAATTGCGTAAAAATTTTGGTGTTGAAAAAAAATGTTTGCAAAAATGTTTCCGCCCGGGATCGAACCGGGGACCTTGTGCGTGTGAAGCACACGTGATAACCACTACACTACGGAAACGTTCTTTAGATCGAGTAGAAACGGATTTATAAGGAAAATGAGGGCCTTAATCGTGTAAACGGATAAAAATATATCAAAATATAATCTTAATTCTCCAAATTTCTCTTCATTCTTTCCATTCTTTTACCACCCCAGTCTTTAGAATTTTTAATAATTAATTCAATATTTTTAGAATATTTTGCACTTGTTTCATCGGTATTCATTATAATTTTGATTTGATGGGAACTGAACAAACCGAAAGTGAGGTCGATCGCATTATAATAACAGCCCTAATCGGGACCTTAGCAGGTAACCTTATAAGGGCCTTATGATCTGGTCAGGCTACCTGAAAAATGCTCTACTCGGGGGAAACGCTGTTATTCAACGTCAGGTAAAGTGCGTACCTATTTTCTTTTAATAACAACTGTGATTGCATTCCTAGTACAAAGAACTTATAAAAATTGATAAAATGGGATAATTCGGGTGCAAATACACACATTAAAACCCATTAAACGGACTCAATTTTATCGGTAAATAGCCACAAATTACATTGAAAACTATAACTATACCAGTATAATTAATTAATCAAAACATATTAAACTAAAATGCACATACTGAGAAAAAAACAAAGGAAAAATTACTATTTTTTGTGGTAACTGAGGGACAGACTCAAATTATGGCAAATTTTACAATAATAATAGAAAAAATTAATATTTTGAATAGAAAAATTATTATGACTGTTTTATTGTAATTGAGTCTGTCCCTCGATTACCACAAAAAATTAGTAATTTTTCCCTCGTTTTTTTTTCTCAGTGCACATTCTTGAATAATTTTTTTTCTAAATCAATCGCAAAAGTAATTTTTGAATGACACAAATTCAGTTTGATAATTCGACTGACAGTTTGGGCTCAAACATTGTAATTGTAATCCATAAGTAATTTTTGGGAGATCAATAATCTCAGTATAAATTTGTCACCAATAAATCCGATATTATCTATATGCATGAGCAACTAATTACATTGTGCTCTGAAATGCATTAGTATCTCGCAGGACTTGTAATTTAATGGATGATGAAAACATAAATAAAAAATTGTATTGATTTATGATTTCATTAAATCATAAGTCTGTAACACTGTGTAACAATTGGTCGTTGGAGCCGCGAGTACAAATGAGTTTTGAATTTCGCGCGAGATTGGAGCTTGTAGTGCAGCACCTTCTATCCGATGGAGAGAGGAACTTCACGATTTCATTTTAATTTTCATCCATGAAATTAACCTATAAGACCTACTTCTATAAACAGATATTTTTTATTCTCTAATTATAGAATCAAAATTCAAAGACATATGCGATTTTTATATGTTTATATTAATTCAGAAGATTCCAAAATTTTCATAAAGTAATAACATTCTATTGATACGTAATATTATTAAAAATTGTACATATTGTTAGTTTTAAAGTGGAATTTTACGTTTATTTTTAAGGTTATCTAGATCAATTAACAATGATTCTTAGAAATGAAAAACGTAAAAGAAAATCAAAAAAAGATGAATGTGAAGAAGACGATGAAAAATACGTAGCTTACAAAAAGAAAACCAGAAAAAGCTCAAACCACAGAAAAGCTGAGAAGCAGACATCTTCTGCAAGCAATTCAAGCAGCCCTGAAAAAGTAGCAATCAAAAAAGGGAAAAAGAAAAATTTGAGCAATAATTTTGAAACCACTGAAGTATCTTCAGAAAACAACAAAAGTTCAATTATTCCTACAGCAATAATTAGTGCTAAGCCTAAAATTAATAGGGCT
The DNA here is from genome assembly GCA_900474385.1 of Ormyrus pomaceus. Lineage (NCBI taxonomy): Eukaryota > Metazoa > Arthropoda > Insecta > Hymenoptera > Ormyridae > Ormyrus > Ormyrus pomaceus. The sequence goes on along the minus strand of UCOM01000020.1, from coordinate 174,053 downwards.
GTAAAATTGAATGCAGCAATCAATGCCCGTGAAGTTAAAAAACCTGCAATAAAGAAGAAGAAAAACAGTAAGTCAAATATGTCTAAAAATCATCAGGAAGAGAAACATGAGTCAGATGATAATTCTTGTGTTGAACTTATTACGCCTAAAGTAAGTCTTGATCTACCTATTGACGATGGTGAGTAAAATATGAATCTGTATTACTATGTTTATGTTACAATTAACTAATCTTTTAATAGTTTTCATAATTCTTTAAAATCATTAGTTAACTATAGTTGTTTCTCATAAGTAAATATTTGTATATTATATTTATGGTTAAAAAAGTAAATTCAGTTAACGTAAGTAAATATGATTGTACAAGAATTTGACATTTTTTATATTAATATTTCAGAAGATATCCCAGATTTTCTACATTCAGATGTTAGTTCACCTGATCCTACAGATTATACAGTGGAATGTATGGTCATTGAAGCAAATTTGAAAAAATCAACAAATTCTTATATTCCCAAAATTTTACAAGACGATGAAGATACCAAGGATACTGATATAGAGAATCGAGTAACAAAAGAACAATCTGATCAGACTATTAAAAAAGCATTAACAAAAGATTCAAAGAACACTGATAAAGATAAGAAAGTAACAGATGAACCATCTGATAAAAATATTAAGGAATCTAATAATAGCACAGAAATAACATTAGATGATTCAAATAATGACATCCCACAAGCTTTGCAAAGTTTTTATGATGAAGTTACAAGAGGATTTGAATCTCTTACTGAAAAATCTTCAAAGGGTAGTAAAAAATCTAAAAAGAAAGTTGCATTAAGTGTTGACGAGTCAGTTAAAGATTCTAATTTAGTAGATATTGTTCAAAAAAGTTCATCTTTATTAGATAACTTAAATTTAAAAGACCCAGCAAATGTAGCGCAATTTTTCTCTTTAGAAAATAAAGTTATACTAGTTTTATGGCCAGAAACTCAGTTTTCATTTTTGGGAAAGTTAAAATTAAATGTGCTATATGGAGCTGTAGAACTGTATGGGTCTGTATTTGATTTTCAAAACACTGTGAAACCCATTGAAATTTATTCACCTAGAGGATATAGTTCTATAAGCATTTCAACCTGTAAAGATGGTATTTACGACAAAGAAGTATTGTGGGATGCTTTAATTTCTGAAGGTGTAGATAGATCATTAAAAACAAAGTTGCATGATGTCATTCAGGAATGTAAAAAGGGGTGGTCCGTTATTTTATTGGAAAATTTTGAAAATACTTTGACCAACTTTTTAAGCAAGTATAGTTCTTTCAAGTTATTTCCCAGAATGGAGAATCTAAAATATTCATGGTGTGATCCTAAGAGAGCTGAATGTGTATTACAAGCCAATTTTCAATTCTGGAATTCAAACGACCAAATATCAATTTCTCCTCAATGGAATGAAACTGTTACAACGCAATTACAAGAAGAGTGGAAAACTAAAAACACTTTGTGTGCTATGGTTACAGGAGGAAAAAACGTAGGAAAGTCGACAACAGCGCGATACTTAATCAACAATTTTTTGAAACTTTCAAAAAAAGTTGTATTGTTAGATTTGGACCCTGGGCAGGCTGAACTGACACCAGCAGCTTGTGTATCACTTAATATTGTAGAAGAACCTTTGCTGGGACCAAATTTTACTCATCTTAAAACACCGTTTTATCAATTGTATTTGGAGGATATAAGCGTTACGAATTGTATAACGCGTTACATTGAATGCGTTAAAAAATTGATAAAGTGTCTTAAATCGAGAAAAGATCTTGCACAATACCCAGTCATTGTTAATACAATGGGATTTTGTAAAGGTATAGGACTCGATATTTGCATATTTCTAATAAAATTAATTTGCCCAACTGATGTCATACAAATTTTGTCAAAAAGACCAAAAAATAATTTTGATTTCGCTTTACTAAAACAAACGGTTAATGAACGCGTAAGTATTAAAACTATTTTTACGTTTCCTCTATTTTTATATTCTAATATTTCATTCAATATAAAATTTATTTACGTTTTTAGAAAACGTCAGCTACATCTTGGGACGATGAGAATACAGTGTTCGAAAAAGACTGTGATTACACATTGCATTACATATCTTCTGTGGCCGAGGGAAAACGTCAATTTGACGCTTGGAACATTGAACCTCGGCAACAGCGTGAGGTGGTGTTACTTTCATATCTGAGCGAAATCATCAAAAATGCAGATAATAACTTGTATGATTACTTTTTAGTGCTCTAATTTTAAATTTAAAGCTTCATTAATTCATATTAAATATTATTGCTTTCCAGATTCTGCAATTTCACATCCAATAGCATCAACAATATAATTCCTTACGAGTAAATATCTTTACTTTTTATTATTTTCACATTTAAACTCTGAATTATAAAATTTGTAAATTACTTTAGGTTACCGTTTTCATCCTTTTACATCTCCTTAATAAAAGCGAATACTTCCCCAACGCACATCCTTGCGGCGATGAATGGAAATGTAGTTGCTTTATGCGGCCTTGACTTAGACGACGAAACTTCATCCGAAGACAGGGAAAATTTGAGTTATCCAATGGTTGTGATAAAAGCACCGGCTTGCACCTGTTACGGATACGGTAAATAGAATGCTTTTCATCATTTTATACAGTGAAATAAATAACTTTTCGAAATAATATACATGTATTTTTTAATCAATTGCCTCATTTAAATTTTATTTTACAGGTATTGTGCGGGGTATTGACATGAAGCGCCGATGTATCTATATAAATACGCCTCTCCAAGAGTCACAACTGCGACACGTCAACTTTTTAACTGGATGCTCAGCGGTGCCGTTCTCGTTATTGCAGTCACTCGAGTCCACGAGTGGTCCATACGCTGGTGATCGCGGTGAACTGCCTACTAGTCGCGAAGCCCGACGTGGATACTTCCGCGTTGATCAAAACAAAACTGCGTAGAGTGGAAGATTTTTTTAACTGCGAAATGTTTCATAAAGGAAGAGTTTGGGATAGAAATTGAGAGACGAACTTAAGAATTTGTAAATATATGTAAATTAAGTTCACTCGACTTTCGCACAATTGAAGATTGTTTTTTTTTAGAGATTTCGTGATTTGAAGCTCTAAAAAATAAAGACACAGAAATTTATAACAGATTGTATGGATTTTTATTGAAATATAATTTAAAATCGTGTACTCATTACCTTAATGATACTAATTAAGAGAAAAGAGATATTAATGAATTACGTGAACGAAGTAATATTTTTACAAATTGTCAATAAAATGTATAATTATATATTTTACATTCTATATGCCAAAAAAATATACTTGTAGATAAACTTACTGCTACTATTGTAGTCGAAGAATTTCTACTAGATTTTTTTTACTAAATGAAACTTATTGAACACATTAAAATCGCAAAGGATAAACTAAAACTTTAATTTAATTTGTAAATAATACGAATTAAACAAATGTTGATATCAATAAAAATACTTAAATTCATTTATGGTTTTTATTTATACTCTCATAACAACAAATAGAAAGCTTATAGCTTTGTTAGTTAGAAATATATTTCATTAAATACACTTTAAATATATTTTTATAAATAAATGTATAAAAAAGGAGATTACAATATTGTTTAAGTACATAATACATGCTTATATAAAAAAATAGAAAAGTAAATTATTTAAATTTTCATATTCGTTATAATTACTAATGTGTATATTTATAATAATTCTCGTATGCAAAGGTGCTACAAAAATTATAATAGGCTCATCTTTGTTTTAATTAAAATTACTTCAAAGAAAGAAACAAAGCTCAAAATATAAGAAATTAAAGCAAAGAATTGTGAATGTCACATAAACGTTTAAAATGAATACAAATTAAAGAACATAAAAGGTTAAAACTGAACTGAAAAGAATATACTCGTTTAAAAATAGAATTATAAATATTATAAAGTTTTTAAATTCTTCATAATTTAGTCAAATATTGTATGAATTTATTATTTCTCACATTTTTGAGAAACAATAAAAATTCGTTAAAGTTTTAAAAGTTTTATAAAAATATTTCAAGTAAATGCATGCTTTTAATTTTGCTTAAAAATAGAATAAAGGACGAAGAATGGCCGTGAGAGTCTGGACGCTCCATGCTTTTCCTATTAATTGAAGTCTACGTGTTTTTGTAATATTGGCATCAGTATAATGTCTTGGAAAGCCAAATATCTCTTCGAGTTCTGTCACCCACAGCATGTCCTTCTTGCCGTTCATTAACACAGGTCTCAAATTCGCCTTTGCTATATTGATTACGGTCGAGATTAATCGGTAATATTTGTAATATTTGAATATAAAAAAAAATAATATTTAAATATAATTATTAATTACTTAAAGTCAGCGAATTTACTCTTGTGGTAACTGTCATTATTTTTTTTACGAGTGCCTGACGATTACAGTGCTTCTTTAACATATCTTGTAAAATTACGTCATTTATCTGATAAGGTCCCCAGGGTAAATTTCCCCAATATAATCTTGGTCTATGTTGCGCTGAAAAGTCGGCTGAATCTATAAACTGTGGCTCTCGTCTTAAATTCCTAAAAGGATACAAATATACAATTTTCACTTAAAATTATCTGAAACGAATTTCTCTTGTAAACATGAAAATGCATGTAAAATTTTCATTTACTCGCTTATTTGATTTCTAAATTTTTTTGGCATTGAAGCGACATTTTCAAACAGCCAAAATAAATGACGCTTCTTATTGTATTTTTTCACTAACTTTTTTATTCTACAATATTCATAGAAAAGTACACCAGTACCTTCAGGATCTAAAATTTAGTTTAGATTCAATTAACAAAATGTACATCTATACACATGCAATTTGTATAAATAAATATGCACACCATCTAATCCTCGTCTTTTAGGATTTGCTAAACTTAATTCATTACAAGGTGATCCACCGATTAATAAATCAATGGGAGCAATTTCTCTGATCTTTTTTTCATCTATATCTCTTACATCGCCTAATTGTATTATTTTATTACCGTGATTGAAGAAACTAACTTGGATTGAATCCGGATCAATTTCACTTGCATAGTAACATTCAACGTGAAGGTTTAATTTTCTTAAAACAACCAGTCCTTGAAAATTAACTTTTATTAGTATCAGTTCATTTTATATTAATATCAGTGATTTACCTGTTCCAATACCATCAAATAAAGACAATACTCGTATCTTCCGACTTCGATCAATGCGTTCCAAATTTGAAGGCGTTTTTTCATTGCAATTGAAACGATAAATTGAAATCATGCGTTTTTTCCAATCTTTTCGAATCCTAATTATACTTTCTTCGAGATTATTTGAAATTGAATCGCAAAGGAAGCAGTTCCACGGATGTTTTAACAGGATTTCTTCATAGGATTCTGGGCAAATAATATACTTAATACAAGCAGTACAAAATACTCTAAAATTAAAAATTAAAATAAACTGTGCAACAAAAAAGAAAGAAAATTGAAATTGAAACGCCTAATAACCGTTTAAGTCACCTTGGACAACTCATATCATCGCACATTGCTACAAAATCATCTCCACCACATAAGGTACAGAAAAACTAAAATAAAAAATAATTTCAGTATAAAAATATTTTAATATAATTTTAATGATAAAACCTACGCATTTTGAATCATTTCCGTATGCAAACATTTTTGGCCTGAATTCGTCCTAAAATTTGTAATAAACGTTTTGTAGTATTAAAAATATTTAACACTCTCCATTATAAATATTCGTATTGATTTTCGTGTAGTACTTACCAAACATTGATCACACATTGATGCATAAAAAAACGGATGCTCTTCCAAATTTTCGCTAGTTCGAAAACATGTTATGCATAATGAATCTAATTCTGCTTTTCCAGAAAGTACTAATTTTAATTGTTCTGCGAGAAAAAAATAAACAGTTTATATTTCCGAACTTTCCGTTAATTAAAAAAATGATATTTACATTTGTTTAATTTATTTTAACTAAATTATTTACTTACTATTTTTTATTATTTCTTGCTTTCTTTGTTCATCCACTGGTTGATTTTTAATTTGCTTTCTTAGTTGTTTTTTTATAGTTTGAGAGTAAACATCATTTTCATTCGGTTTAAACAGATCCTCGCTTTGTAATTTAAATCTTTCTTTAGAGACATAAAAAAGATTAATTACGTCATTCAATTTCCATGGCTCCGTTAAGTAACCGACAGGTTCACAATAGTCCTGCAACAAATTCTAATTTTTAGTAACAATATTGTTAACACCAATGGCTCTTCAGCAATATTTTATTACTTTAGCAGCTTGTAGAACTGCCTTAGAAAATAAATCATCTTTCATAGCTCGTATTTTATCTTCCATTTTTTCCATACCTACTGGAAAAGTAAATATCTGCCTATACTCGACCTGAAACGAAAAGGATTATTTAAAAAAGCTATTAATATATGAAAAAAATTTAATCAAGGATCAATATTACTTGGGAATATTTATAATCTCCATACCACATAACCCATTGATGAGCCACAAGCGGTTGCTTTCGATTAAGATGTTGATAATCCATAATGACACCTAAAAAATTAAAGCCACAATTTAATTTCAAGCTAAAAAATATAATTAAACGTATAATAGTAAACTGTCTTTCTCGAAATAATTGTGAATCCAAGCAATTTTATTACTTCGTAGAAATTCGATAAACACAAAAGTATCATTGGTGTTGATACTAATATCAAAATTACTAAAAAATGATATTCTTTTTTAATATCTATAATTTTAATAATATTTATAATTTGATAAAATACTTGTAAAAAACTTTTCATATTTGTGAATTACATGGCCATAAACTGTATCCTTGCATTTTCGCCCATACAATCATTCCAACTTTCTGATCCATAATATTAATGCCTCCTTTTTCAATAGGTTTTTCTGGTTTTTCCACTTTCCTTGTTGAAATTTTCACTTCCATTGCTTTATTCAATTCTGAAAATAGTAACAAATATTTTTTAACTGGAATAGTCCTCGTTTTATTGTAGGATTAAAATTAATATGTTTTTTTTAATACATAATTTCAAATATACTTTTATCTATATGCATTATTACTTATTATGTCAACTTTGCATACTATTTTGAAAATTCATCCATATTTTTAGGGCACATAAATTAATAAATATTAAGAAAACGACATATAATATTTTAAAATAATTACGTTCTTTTTCTCGTTGTCGAAGATATTTTTCATTTTTTTCAAAATTTACCTTCTTCAAGTCATTTAAATTTTCTGCAACACTTTCTGGATATGGATAAAAAATTAATTCGTCCACTGAAAATACGAATATATAAATGTAATAACGAAATTTATTTTTTTTTTTAAATCGGGCAATTAAGTGCTTACATTTATTTTTATGAGGTAAAATGTGTTTCTTTATCCACGAAACATATGGTTTCACCAATGCTCCGCCAGAAAAATGACATTTTAAAAGCTGAAAAATAATGATTTTATAAACAAACATATTTCGCATAAGATTAATACAAATTTTTTTCCAAACATATACCTGAATAAGTTTAAAACTTGCATGATTCCTTAGCTTATTATCCTTATTAGATTTTGAATTGATTGCCAGAAATTTAAGCTTTGCCTCTATTTTGTTTGTAAAAGATTCGACATTTTTTTCTCGCAACTGCAAAATTCGGGCTAATCAACACCATATTTGAACTGGTAAATATCTATAATGGATATATTGACATGCTTACTTCGGAAATTTGTGACTCTCCAATCCAAAAGACCCAAATTTTACCCGGAGTGTAAATCATGCCCGCATCTTCAGCTTTAATAATCAGCGCTATCAAAAAATAAAATAAAAGTTATAAAATTAGGAATAATGCTTTAAAAATATTTCAATGCAAATAAGTATTTTCAGACACTACATCCTTAAAATAAAATTAATATCATTTTCTTCGCGTATAAAATAATAGTAAATTTTTCAAAAAACTCACCAGGCCACCAGCAAGTTCTAAAGTATCCCCAGACGAGTTTTCCAGGCGTGTTATCAACGCTCTTCACGGGTTTATCCACTTGAATTTTAGCCAGCTGCCTGGTGACTCGTCTGGAATCCTCAAACTCGCCCTCGATCACGGGAGATTCCTCGCTGACCAACACCTCCCTGGACCACTTCGGCCCGCAAACCTTCTTCGCCGGAGCCTCGAACTCGCTGACCTTCCTTTTGCAGGTTTTCGGTGGCAGGTCAGATCTGAGATTCTCTGACTGCTCGGTAAAAGGAATTTTGATGCTATAAGGGAATTCATCCTCGTTCTCGGCAAAAGTCGAATCCGGACTATCGATGCCGCTGTCGTTCGTTGTGAAGGAATTGAAGGCGTTTTGCTGCTCGTCGAAAGATTGATTTTTTTCATTTGCTGTTGCGCTTTGGGTTTCTTCATTAAAATCAATTTCAACGCAGTTTTGTATGTCTAAATCCATAAAATCAACGTCCTTGGCTATTTTTTCATTATTGTCCGTAAAATTTGCATAGTGCAGAGTTTTTAAATTTTCAGGATCTTGGATAAGTAGGGTTTTTAATTTTTCGACTTTGTCATTGTTTTTATCTGTACAGTAATCATGATCATTCCTGTCATCATTGAATAAATTATTTGCTATCATTTCCATCCATATATTGCCAGACCAGTAATTTCCATCGTTTATTTTTTTGTAAACCTAAAAAAATTTTTTATATATCAAATTTACAAAACATATTTATAACAGGTAAAAAAATTTTTCAAATTAAAATTACAAACTAATTTGATTTATTTCAATATTTATACACTCATTCGATTTTGACATAAAACTGTGCATTATAAAAATTTTACAAATTTTTTTTCTGCGTTTTTATTTAAGAACATACTTTTATTCGTAAATCCCAAACTTTAACTAATGACAATTTTAAATAATTAGTTGCAAAATATTATAATTTTCATCAAGGATCTTGCATTTAATTAATATCAGCGAATAGTGAAAATATCAAATTTACATAAAATTTCGTATAAAAATAAAGTTGCATAATTCATCAATAGGTTTAAACTTTTCGTAAATCAAATAATACCCTCATAATGATGCATTTACACCTCCGATTAACGCGTGCAATAATGTGAAGTATCAAAACAATAGTTACGATATTATATATAGTAGCTGCGGTGTCCGAGTGGTTAAGGAGTCAGACTCGAAATCTGATGGGCTATGCCCGCACAGGTTCGAATCCTGTCCGCAGCGAAATTTTTTTTCTCGTTTTTTCGTGATTTATACGTCATTGTGCCTTGCCTAACGTAAATATTTCTTGAAATCATAATTATTTAAGTTTATTATTAATAATTTAATAGGGTTTTTGTACATATCTCTATATTGACGGTGAAAAATTCGTTTCTTTAGTAGAAACAATTTTTTATATTTTTGTTATTTCAATTATTATCAAATTTTAATTTTTATATTATTCAAGTTAATAAATAGACATTTTATTAATTTACAAAGTCTATCAATTTTAATTAGAAAAAGCTTAAAAATAGATTTTATAAACCTACTTGTTACTTTAAGATCGTAAGCTTATAAATTATTAATGAACTTGTTGATTGTTGATGCAATATGTTTTATGTTTTTGTTATTTAACTATTTATTCTTGTGCACATTGCAATATAACTTTTTATTACGAGTAACATATATTCTTATTAAAATTGACGTTAACAAATCTATTTATGAACAACCTTCAATACTTATTTAATTTAATATTTAAATAAATAATACGTGTCATTTTTCATTAGCTATATTTATTTACAGAACTTATTATTTTAAAACATATCAAATAGAATAATAAAAATAAAAGACGTATTACAGGTAGTTACCGACATTACAGGTTTCTGAAATTTTCGGTATTTTTTTTTTAAATTTAAAAAAAATTTTTTGTACCGCGCTCTACTTTTTGTTCAGTGTAGGGTATCTTAAATAGATATTTCCAAAAGTCTGGTAGTAAGGCTTCCATGTTTTAATTCAAATGTCGGTAACTTAGTTTTCTAGAGTAGAGTTAAAAGTAAAATCTAATTTTATTAAACGTGATAAATTAGTTCCTCTCAATTTTCAATTTTTATGAGAAATTTAATCCACCTAATGTATAAATGATGCAATTAAATTTAAATTTTATTCCAATGCAGTTTTCGAATGTACTTATATGCACAGTCAGAGAACTTAGAGCTACCAGCAAATCAATACTTTATGACGTCATAGCGGAACCTTATCTTTTATAGAAAAATACTCCTACAACTTGTTTGATTTCAACAAAAGAATGTTTCAACTGTAGTCTCGCAAATTATGCATATTAAAGTCAGTTAAAATTTATATCTTATGTAATATACATGTTATTGTAACGATACAGTTTTTATTATTTAAAATTATTTAAAAACTAAAAGGAAATTTATAAATATATGATTATGAATAATGTAAATCTTTTTTACTTCACTTATCAATATTTATTAATATTGACATCGAAATGGTAAAGATAAATTTTATTATAACAACATGTAATAAAGGAGAAATAATTAATTCTTGTTATCGTAGCGATAAAAATGTTATATTATTAATGTAATAAATATTATTTATTTAATATCCAACTATGAACTATTATGTAAAATATATGTATAAAATTTATAGTTCGATTTAATTAGAGCGTTCGGTAGACAATTTAAATATAAATGTCTGAAATAAACTTTAAGCCAAAATTTTAACTAGATTGAGTGCATCTATTAAAAAGCTTTTGCTTTAATTTTATTTAAAATTTAAAATTGTTATAAAAGTATTTTTTATCCACGCAGTCGAAACATTTTACAGCTTCGGCTGATTTGAATTTTTTCTCTTACAACTTTTATTTCGATATTACAGTACTGTTTTTATAACTGAAATAGAAAATGTCATAAAATTCTAAAAAGAATTCTCCAGTTCGAAGTTACCGATGTAAAAAAAAGCATAAAAAATCGCATGAATCTAAGGATATCAAAATATTTACTCGGATATTAATATAATATGCAATGCTGATAAATGCATTTTGTTTTACGAAAATTTTATTGAACAAATGAAAGCGTGATATAAAATAACATGATATTTTTGGGCAAAATAAATATAAATACATCCATCAGCAATGTTTATCTTAAATTTTATTCATTTTATATTTATTATAGAAAACGAATGATTAATTTCATTGCTTTCGGATTTCAAGCGATTAAAATATCTATAAATAATTGAATAAAAAAACCCAATAATATTTTTATTTTAACCGGTTAATTAAAATAATCCTTCAGTAAATCCCCTTAAAAAAAAAAAACAAAAACGGATCATAATTCCCCCTTAAAAGCAGCGGCGGCGAACTCACCGGAATCCTGCTGCTGAGCGTAGCCGGCGATGTCGACCGGCTGGCCATTGATAACGAGGTCCCGCATGCAGCCGACATATCCCTGCCTGAGGCTTCCGGTCCAGAGGACCGGCGGCACGGTGAGCGGGGCGAACGGGGCCCCGACTCCTCCGATGTACAGCAGTCCGTCCAGATCCAGCTGCGTGGCGTCGCCTGCAGAAAACCGCGGGGGAAGGACAAAAAGCAAAAAAACGCTCGGATGAGCCATCGTCGGAGCCACGGACTCTTACCCATTTCGCAAACACGTGTCACACACACATACACACACAAATGCGCGCGCAGCTCGAGCTCGGAATTACGGCCGAAATCCAATCGAGGCTGCGACAATATTTGCTCATTTGAGGATTCGCGCGAGTAAGTCTCTTCGGCTCTCGGTTCTGCTTTTTTGCCCCGATATGCCGATGGATCGATTTTTGGCAGTGATTCGACTAAAAGCTCTCGAGAGGAGTCTTCGTGCCTCTTTTTTCTGTTTGATTTGCCGGACCGATCGGACGCTCTCTCTCTCGCTCTCGCTCTTTTTCTGTCGGGCAAGGCGCGAGCGAGAGAACGAGGCAAACAAACGTGTGCGCGCGGCTCTCGAAAGCGTAGCTATTACCGAAGCTCGCCGATTCGACGGCCGTTCCCGAGTCGAAATGCAAATTCGGACCCTCCGGAATAACTGTTTGCTTCTCCGCTCGAAGAGTAAGCTAAACGCCGCGCATTCGTTTATTTAAGAAAAAATCTTGAACGACAGTTTCTTTTTAATTCGTAAATGAGGTATTTTAAGAAGCCGTCGGTAATATACAGTTCAGCCAATTCGCGGATCTTTGTTAAGACAGTAATTTTTAAAATGAAACGGCAAAAGAATCGCATTCGAAACGCGGAATCCGCGCAAAACCGAAGCGGCAGAGGTGCAGTTGTCGCAAATGTACAGTTGAACAGAGTAAGTTCCGATTGTCGCCCCCGGGGGTTGTCTCTCCAGGCTTGTAAACGGCAATTTCGGTACATCCCGTCGATCCGTAAATAATTTCATTGTTTCGAGCAAGACAAATAGCCGAGGCAGAACCGCTGACGCCTTACAAAGGCCGCCGCGCTGCCGCGAGCCGCCGCGAGCAGCTTCGCCGGAAGCGAAAGCCGATATAAAGTGTACAGAGAGAGAGAGAGAGAGAGAGAGTGCAGCGGCCGGCGCAAAACGGTTCGGCGCTCTGCATAAGCGTTCTCGAGCGTGTAACCGTGAATTATGAGTGGCGCGCCGGGCGCTCTTCCTCTTTCCGGTCGGACTGACCTCTCCAGAGAGGCCAAGTGATAAAGCACCGCGAAAAGCGCAAAGTGAACGACGCGCGCGCGCGCGCGCACACACACACACTGCAGGCTCTAATCGCGTTGTCGAGTCGGTGATGCGGATCTCGCTCTATGAAATACTGGGACTTCCGTCCGGCCGCTGGACGCTACTCGAGATTTACATCACCGACCGACCGGTGGGTGTGCGAAAAAATGCGGATTCTCTACCGTGATTGCTCTTGGGGTGCATCTTGCCGCAGACAATGGAGTGCTCGGTGTCTTAAATATGCACTTCGGAGAGATGAATGTCAATGCAAAGTGCTCAAACGCTAATAACGGGGTTCGTCGCGGAGGAGCGCGACGCCCAAGGCGGGGGAGAGTTTTTTTAATCCGCGGAGGCTTGACATATATTACTTTTGAAATTATAAATGAGATTAGATAGTTACGTGTAGGTAATTAGCTTCGGGCGCGGAAAGTAGTTTTTTTTACGATGCACAGCGGCCGACTGAGACTCTCAAAGTGCGCCGTAATTAAGCGATGTAATTCGAGTCGAGAAAAATTGCATTTACTTCTTTAAATGCATTTACACGGAAGCGGAATAACTCAATGCTGTAAATTATACTTTTCGTAATTCAATAAAAATTTTCATTTTAATCAAGTCAAATGCTGTAAAATTATGAAAATCAAATTTTATTGGTTGGTCAGACTAACATAATAAGTATAATACAAATTGCTTCTCCGACTTTTTCCACTAAATGTTTTCGTATCCGCGCAGTAAGTTTTTATCTAACGTAGTTACAAGCGCAGAGCCCAAGAACGAGGGATCGATCGAGCGCTAATCGAGTCTCATTACCGGCTGCTTTCGCGGCCGACATCCTTTCTCGCGCTCGGCGGGTATAGTTCAAAGGGGCGCGCATTACGGCGCCGACGGTGCATGTCGCGGGGGCAGTTTTTTTCCCTATACTAGCAGACGACGAACCGAAAGGAGCGCGGAAGAACGAAAATAACGGCCGACGCCGCTCCTGCCCCCTCGATATGTCTGCTCTTTTATTTTTCGATTATACAAACGGCTTTTTATGGCTGACGTTACTTTTTGCCGCTTTTTCTTTTTTTTTTTTTTCTAGGCGCGACGGAATTTTATGTGTACAGTGACTTGTCAAGGTTAATGAAGTATTAGTAATCGGTCTCGTTTGCGTGCGGAAAAATGATTTTTTAATTGTTACCTACGGAGGCAGACTTGTTTTTTTTTCGCGAAAGTAACTGATGTGAGAGCTATTTGAATTAAGGACTGCGTGACGTTGACTGTAAATTTTCTTTTCAAAGGCAAAATTGACCATTTTTTTTTTTTATTACCGTCTATCGATTACTTTGTCCGGGAGCTTTAGTGTTTACTTAATTTGCAACAAGAAAAGTCTAGTAGTACATTCAACTAAAAATATAAGAATTTCGCTAGAGTCTTTATGGATTATTCAGTGAAAAAGCTACTTTTTGCCCTCCTATTCAAGATGTAAAGAGCCGATATCGAAAAGGCAGGATCGCGCCGCGAATACACCACAGCAGCAGCTCCAGCATCGAAATCACCAAGGCAAAACTAGGCGGTGTCGTCTCCAATAAAATAGAGAGAGTTAAATACTTGCCGTAGTCGATGGTCATGAGATGACATGAGCTGAGTCGTCATGCCTTGCAACTACTTCTGGGGTGATATCGAATAGAGAAAGTAAACATTGATACTTGCAGTTATCATCCTTACCCGGTGGCCGGAACTCGATGGTGGCGCCGTCGACGACGACGCGGCCCTCCCGCTCGACCCGCCTCAGGGCGACGTCGTGCCAGACCCCGTCGTCGACCCGCTTCTCCGAGGCGCGCACCTTCAGGGGACCCTCGCCCAGGTCCATGTGCAGGTACAGGTAGCCGCCGAGGATCTCGAAGGCGAACAGGTCCGTCTGGGGAAGGAAAGGGCAGACGGGGGGTGTGGTAAGGCGCTTGGGAACTTTAATTAACTGTCGCGCCGCTGATTTTTCTGCCGGACGGACGGCGGGGAATAAGCCTCGCTCTCGCTTGTGGAACTTTCGCCGCAAATTGGAAAAATTTCAACTTTTCGGACGAATTGGGGAGCGGCGAGTTTTGTAAAAAGAAAATTTATACAATAAAGATATGTTTTTTTTTATATAGATACTCGGCAGATCAGTTTTCTCGTTTAGTGGCTTCGTAAATGATTTTTTAAAGAACCCGAGTGGCTTAATTTAAACATGAAAAAAAGGTCTAGTAACAAAAAAATGTTATCGCTAATGAATAATGCAACGAGCGTAGCTAAAACCGCTTAACTCTAACCTACTTTGGCTATCGAATAACTTTCGCAGATAAATATAAAAGATCAATAATTCACATTTGCGGAGGAGCGGCAAAAGTTCGGAGCACGCGGCGCCCCGGTAAATTACGATCCTTTATTAAATAAAACGAAATCTCCGCCAAAAGGACTAAAAATCGCATTCCACCGAAGACGCGCAGAGGCGGCAATTCGTACGACGCGAAAAGCCTCGTTCAGCAAGCCGAGCGATAACGGAAAAACGAGAATGTTTGCTTTAATATATACACGCACGAGCCGTTTAAACCAGTCAGCCATAGAGGAGATAATCGCGTTAGAGCGTTTGTAAAATAAAAACGGGAGAGCGACGAGGGACGGTAAAAAAAAAAGAACGCCCACTCGATTTTTTCGTCAACTTTTTCAGCCGCGGCTAGAAAAAAGTTTTGAAATAGTGATTTACATACCCGGGAGATCGCTCCGCTCCTGCTGTACATGACCAAGCCGTTGGGCTCGTTCGTACGAATTTTAAAAGATATACTTCCGGATTTGGCGGCCTTCCAGGGCGGCAGGACCTGAAACAAAGAAAAGCGCACGGCTCTTACTCGGGTCTCGTGGCGGCGGAAGCCCCTTCTAAATCTCGCTGGAACCTTTTTAGAGGAGTCCGCGTCGATATTACACACTGCTGTCTAATCCCCTTGCGGAGTACAATTCGCTCTCGGGGCTTCGAAAAATCGATTCCGAAAACGTTTTTCTCCGAGAATTGCGCCTCCCGCGATTCGGTTTTTTATGGTGCTCGGAAGGGGGTTTCTCTCCTTGACTTTTCGTGTTAATTTAATTTATAGATGCGCTCTGTGACAATCAAATAACCAATCTAGGATTGATAAATTTGTTTTAGAAAAAGCCAAAAAAAAAAACAAGCAAGTGCATTTAATTAGCAGAAAAGCGAAATGCGAGAAAACCCTTTTATTTCCGAAAAGAAAAAAAAAACGAAGCGCCGGAGGTAATTTCCTCGGAGAAACTAGTCGATTTTTCAAACACTCCCCCCACAAATCCGCTAAAAAGCTGCTCGCACCGCAGCTGCGAAATTACGAAGGAACTACCTAATCCCGCGGCCGGATTAGTATTCCAAATGACTTGAGCGATGCGCGCGCCCGCCTAACTCGTCTAACTATACACGTAGAAACGCGAGCGTTGTGCCAATTCCTCCGCTGCAGCCGCTGCACATTCAATTGCGTCGGAGGGAGAGAGAGAGAGAGAGAGACGAGTAAGCTCGTTTGCGGGTCCCATTTGCCGCAAAACTCCCTTTTTCGGCCCAGCCAGCCGCTGATTAGATCTGCGGATTGTTTTTTCTTCTTCGTCCTGCCTGAAATATATATAACGTCTCCGGCCGAAGCTTCACTGCCTCCTGTAGTCATTTCTTCGTCGGACGACTGCAATAACCCTCGGCCTTTCGAAAGTTCTTCTTTATTTTTTCCTCAAAAAACGATTGTTGCGTAATATGTAGAGGAGGCGCCCCCCCGAGTATATATACACGAGCAGAGGAGCTTTTGCGGCGGTAGCCCGGGGCTCGCGGTTTCGTCGCTCGGCGTCGAGCAACTTGTAAGGGGAAAAGTTCCGACGACGAGAAGCTCCTCGGCTAACGTCGTTACAAACTTGCGCTGCCGGGGATATATTCAAGCTCCGGCGGCGGCGCCGACGACGAGGAAAAATCCGATCCTTCGATGACGACGGGGATTAATCTTCCTGGGTGATCCTTTGTCGGGGGGGCAGGTTGGAGCTCGGGAGCTTCTAATTAATATACGGGGCCAAGCGGACGCGTACGGATACTCGATGGCGCGGGGATTGTTTGTCCCCGTTGCTGTCTAATTGTTACCCGATAATTGACGGGTCAGACGGTTTTAATTGCCAAAATTATGATGCACAAGTTTTTTTTTGCCTTTGAACGGGCATTCATATCTAATCCGGCGGCCGAAAAAGTTTCTCTAATATCGTTCGATATAAAGCATCGTTTTATATAAAGAGTTTGACGAGCCACTGTCGTTGAAGCCTCGGCTTTGTCCGACCTTATCATATAAATAGCGGAGAGTACGACGTGATTCCTTACAAGGAGCTCGTAAGTTCGTTTTGTAAGGTTACCTTATGTGCATACGTGCGGCAATATCTCGGGCAGTCTAAGTAAAAAGCTAAAAAGCCTCGTAAAAGAGTTCCCGCAAACTCATGAAAATTACTCTCTCCCGGACGGCGTCGTATTAAAGTAGGTTAATCATTCTTTTAAAATGAATATTGAAGAAACTCGTGTTTCTGATGAAAGAAAGAACGGCGTTCTTTTTATTATTTACGGCGAGGTTAAGAGTACAAAGGAGGCGAATTAAATCTGAAGATCTCCGCGACTTTTCGCGAGCGAAAACTGCTTCTGCACTTAACTCTTTTCGAGTGGTCTTCTTTTAGCGGGTTTCGCGGGACGATATAACTTTGCCTCGAAAACACGACGAAACATAATCTGATAAAAGTTATTTCCTCGGCGTAATCAGATCAGTCGGCCTCGTTCTACCTCAACACGTAAGAATAAAAGAATCAAGATTTAAGCCAATGAATTTTAATTAAACAAGGCAGTTTTTTTTTTTATTATTTTCGAAAGCAGCTCGGATTTCAGCCAGCCGAGGCTTAATAAGCCAACTCCTGCGGAAAACTAGTCTGGCCCGAGCCTCGGTTACGTCTCCCGGTCTTATTAGACACGAAGTCGCCGCCTCCAGGAAGCCTCGTAAGAAGCAATGACACTCGAGCATCCTGTCCCTTGTCCTTGATTAGCCTACCTAGCTCTTAATAGAAACGATTCAAGTTTTTGAGTTTGGAGGGGGCCGAGTTTTCTTGAACCCGCGCGCGGTTCGTTAAAAATAATTGTTTGCAGAAAGTAGCCAACAACGTCGTCGCGAGGCACGAGCTAATCAGCGGGTCGCGAGAGTTTCCTTTCTAGTGGAAAAAAAAAAAAGAATGTTCCCCTCCTCGCTTGAATTCCTTTGTAATTAAAACTCCCCTTCCTTCGAAACTTTTCGGCTCTAATAAGCCGAAGCAGCTTAATATTAAAACAAAAAGGCCTTAATTCCTAAGGTGAGTTTGTCTACTTTTAAAATGTGGTATTTACAACAGATCATATAATATATATTTCCTTGCAGATATACATCACGATGCAGACTTAAAAGCTAAAAATTTGTGAAGAAGCTATTAAGACAACGGGTGAGATTGTTTGCGCTCGGAATATATTTCTTCCCTAGGAAAAAATATACGTTAGGCAGAGTGATATCGCATCTAATAAATGCATCTGTGCAAGTATATGCGGGGACGGGTTACAGCACATCCACAATAAAGTTCATTCACAGTATAACGTTAGGCGAGAACGTTGACGGTTACAGAGAGAAAGGCTCGGATCTAGTTGAAAGCACGTAGGCAGAAATTGTACTAGTAGACATTGAAGTAAAGCTCTCCTGGGCTCGGCGAGGTATAGATATAAGTCGCGCATGCTGCTCTCTGCTGCTCTTCGCCAAAGCTGCCAACCCGCAGCTCGGCTTATAACGGGCTTTCCCTTACCCCCCGCCCAGCCCGCCAACCCCTTCCCTTCCTCCTGGAAGTGTAAAATAATGTAATGTCGCGATCACGTACAGGCCTGATGAGGGATGAGAGCCGGAAAAGTACGTCTTCCTCCGTTGATTCTGCTTGCTTATAACGCCCAGAGCCTCAAAAACCCGCCAAGCGTCGAACAATTTTGAGAGCGACCTTTTCGCGAGAGCTGATATGTTCTTGTTATTGTTTTTGTTCTTGTTGTTTGATTTTTCGATAATGTGGATGTAGAGAAAGTGGAACTCGCGAACTTTTATCAAAACTTTAGGATTTCTGTTTTGATAAAAGTTCGTCGAGACGAGAAAAAGAGAGAGAGAGAGTTGCGATGTGTGGTTTGATTTGTCGTAACGATGTACAAAAATTGACTTGTTATGAGGTTGTAAAAAACGGGGGAGTTTGAAAGGCGAATCTTACAAGGTTATGCGAATCTCCTAAAAGAGTAGAAAAAATTCATGAGCTTATAAAAATAGATTGAAGAGTCTAAAAAATTGAAAAAAGTCGACTCGTGATAAAAAAAATTAAGCTAAACGTCCTTTATTTTTTTTTGTTCATGCAATTTTTATTGTGCCTTTCATATATGTATATACATATAGTATACATTCATACATATATGGACGATATATTCTACATGCAAATTGGTGCTTGCTCTAGTCATATACAAATTGACCGTTATCGCTTGGCAGCGAGAACGTTCGTTCATTCGAGAGATGGATGAATATGAAAGTGATATATCCGCGATAACCGTTTCGTCGGACCTTTCTGCCGGTCGGAACGATTCACAAACAGTCATGAGGTGAATTAAGAGGACGTCGATTCGCGGCTGCTTCGCTCTCTCGACTTTCCTCCAAAGCGATCGGCGAGCGATCGTTCGAGAGGAAGGTTGAAATGCGCGAGCTTAACCGCCCGAGCGGAACGTCCTCTTAACATTCGCTATAAGAAAGAGTGCGTGCTTGTGCAGTATAGTTTGGTGATTACAGTGATCAGAGTGTGTCTAATACATAAGGTGAGAGACGCGCGTGTGTATGTACAGTGAGGTTGAGAGAGATATATAAGAGAGAGGTGGAGGTATAGACGGGAAGCCTGAGAAGGGGAGAGAGAGAAAGAGAGACGTTGGGTTGGGTGGATATCGGTGCATATCGCTCCTCGCTAAAAGCTAAGTTCGCGTGAGTTGTAGCCAATGACAGGTGCTGGTCAGTGAGATATACTGCCGGGCAGTTCAGCAGCGAGCCATGGAGCTATCCTCCACGGGAAAGGCTCTCGCTCTGCGACTCACTCTTATCTGGTTTTCTTTTTTTTTTTTTGTTGTTGTTGTTGTTGAGAGAAAGCTGCGGTTTGTCGGGGCTTACCAGGTGGGACTCTGGGCTGGTAAAGGTGACCACGGTGCCGTGAAGTTGCCGAGCGTTCACTGTCGCCGATGCCTGACGCACACCCAAGCGCAGATCGATCACGAGCACACACAGATAACATGGACATATTTCTCTTTAGATTAGCCGTTCAACTTGGATACCAAATCGGCTTTTTTTTTTTTTTTTTGTTTTTTTGTTTTGCTTTTTTTTCTCATGAAAATATATACTCCAAAGTTACATAAGTTTATTCATTCTACCACCTAAGGCTAGGCACTTGCTCTCTTTTTTTTTTTTTCAGGTGCGCTTTCACTCTCGCCAGCTACTTTAGGGCTGGGATGCTTATCTGAGGAATCTTACAGCTGCTATGTTACACGTTTTTTTTTTGCTCTCTCTCTCTCTGCTGAGTAATGCTCGTTCATGAACGGGAGAGTCTACTGTCCTAGTTTCAATTTTTTTAATCTTTATCGTGATGGATGATGTTATTGTACACCGACGACGCGACGTGCTTTGGATTTATGAAAGTGAAAAGTAGCAATTTCGTAGATAAGTGAAGTAACTTATCGCCGGTTGAAATAAAAACATATATTTCTCCGCCGGCCGAGTTTGCTCGGGGAAAAAGTAAATGTTGGCAAATTGAAAAGACCAGTAGTAGTTGGCTTTATTCGAAATAAAGAGCTCGTAACAGAGCGGACTCGGGGGGCCGTTAGCTAAAACAGAGCGTTTCTCGCGCTAATCGAGCCTAGAAAAGGCTCCTCGAACGTCGGAAGAAGCGGCGGCCGACTCTCGCGTGCCTTTGCTCCCGGCAGCAGCCAGGCCTTTGCTGTTTCTTCGTTCGGCTCGTCTTTTTTTTTTTTTTTTTTGTTTGTCGGCCGCTCGGCGCGCCATTAAAATATCCAAAGGAGAGAAGTGGGTCAACAGAGGCCTCGAGGGGTGCCACTTCAATTTACCTGGCAGCTCTGGCTTTTTCTCATTTTCCTTACTCTCCGCCACCCGCGGGAATGAATTCGCGAGTCGCGCGCGCGAGCAAAATTAATTAAGGCAAATCCTCGTAATTTCTCCAGCCGCGGAGCCCTCGGCAGGCCGTTTTTGATAAACCGCGCGGGAGACGAACTCCTTGCGTATTATATATAGGCCAACTGGCGGTCCGATCGAATGGAATTTTAAGCGGCGCTCTCGAGGAATCGAACGACCAAGGCTTTAAACGACCGGTTGCTTTCCTTTTTTTCTCGGCCGAGATATACCGCCTCCTCCTCCCTCGTAAAAGTTCTCGCGCGCCGGCGGCGGCGGCTCTTAATTAAGGCGCTTCTCGGATTCCTCCTTTTGTTCCTTTAATTAACCCCAAGCTCGGGCTTTCTATTTCTTCGCCCTCAAAAATCTCGGCCGACGTTTTTTTCTTTCTTTCTTTTTCTTCTCCTCCGGTTTCCAGGGAGGAACGGACGGGAGCCGCCGCACGTACACGTACATCGATTGGGGAGCAGTTGTTCCGGGTAATGAAGCGCGAGAATGATGAAGGATTCCGGCCGCACTGCGGACGTTAAGCGCCGAGAGCGGAACGTCGAGAGCACCGAGTGTTTAACCGGCGAACGCATAAACCGAAGAGCGCCGACGAACGCGCCTGGGCCTTTTTGCGGCTAATTGGATCAGCCGATTCCCGAGTCTATTTGGCTTATGAACCGTCTTTCGCTCCTCTCGCTTGTTCCTCGAAAGGATTACCTTTGCCTTTTAAAGGTCGCCGGGGGATTGCTGTCGACGAGCGCGCGTCGCGAATGTTTTAAAGATAACGGACGGCGCGCCATAAATATCGATTAACATCCGCCTAATCTCGTAAAGCCGCGTCGAAAATATTTCCGTCTCCTCGTAAATATGAATTAATGGCTTTTAATTACCGCGAATCGCGCGCGTCGCTGCTTACGAATTAATCCGTCCCGCCTCCCTCCTTCCTTCCCCGATGAAAAACGGCCGGAGATCGACTTTTTTTTTTTAAACAATCGATATATATATATTTAACCGGCGCTTAATCACGCGGAATTTACGGTTTATATCGCGGGCGCGTAAAAATAGATAAAGCGCCTCGGCGCTAAATCACCCGCAGCGGGGAAACGAATTCGCGCGCATTTTTAAGCAGAAAATTAAGCCCGGCACAACTCCCGCGGACAAACTTGCCTCGCGCGCACAAAGGCGCGCTTATTAAACGCGCGCGCGGAGAACTTTCGCGGGGAAAAAGGACGCCGGCTAAGAGCACTCGGCAGCAGCGAGTCGGACTAATAGCGCGCCCACCGCGGAGCCTCGCGTGTGCCGTTCGCGCTCGCGGCCGAGGGATGAACTTCGCCCGGACGAACTTTTTCGCGGGCGCAGCTTCCCTTGCAAGAACGTAAATATACGTAAATGGAGGGCGGCCAAATAGCGGGACGAGGAGGAGACGATATTTTAATGGTACTTTTATTCAATTCCTCGGGAGGTAGTTTTAATCGGCTGCTTATATTTCGTATTATTTAAAGGGTGATACTTTACTAAAGTTTACCGAAGCGATATTTACATTGAGAAGACGTTCGTTTCGCTAACTGAATTAAAAATATTTGATGCATTCGAAAGCCGTAATTCGAATAGGATTCATTTATTTGTTGCAAGCAGCATACCAAAGGAGATGAGATTTCTCGGATATTACTCCGCTGTTATCGACTCGACGCTTCACCCCGAGGACTTTCGGTATTAAATCCAGGCAAGCATTTACGCTCCGAAGACTCAATCTCTGCTCGATCTATCGGGAGTCCGCGCAATTAGTCAGATTTTTCCTGTCCGGAAGAACCGCAACGCCATCAGAAGTCGGCGGGGGAGGGGGATCAATCCGCGAGTTCATCGCACGGCTAGCTCGCAATTTCGAAATGGAAATTCTTGGGCGTAAAGTCGTCCGGGGCCTCGTAAAATATCTATAAACCAGAGAGTGTGGAGGGGTCCAATTCGACGGACCGCGCGGGATTTTACGGCGCGTTATCAGCGCGTACTCCTCGTAAAGCGCGCCGGCCATTATGTTAATTCTTCGGCCTTTTATTATATTTATACAAGTCAGCTGGAAAGGAGCGATTCGCGAGTTCGGGGGAATATTAATCGGCGAAACTTGTTCCCCGCGAGGAACGGCGATGCTTATATACAGAAGCCCGGCTGGAGTATATATATATGTACAGCTGGAGTGCTGTAAGCTTAGAAGGGAGGAGAGACGCCTCGCTTCGATTGGGAATTTGCGTGAAAAGCCGTTTTTAAATGAAAGAGAGAATTAAGAGAGTTGCTTTGAAGCTCGAACCTGCGGGAGTAAAGAAATTCACTGAAATTTGCCACCGAAGCTATCTTAAACTCGCTGTATTTTAGAAGTAAAAGTTAAAAGTCTTAATTCGGCAGTTTTTCATTTTTACCAATAAAATTATCAACATCTGCAGCAGTCTTAATGATTAAATACAATGAATTTTTTCTCCTCTAGGTGTCGGTTACCCCTCGGTGCGAGCCAACGACATTTGTATAGTAAAAAAACGGTAATTAACAAAAAAAAAAAAAAAAAAAGCCAGCATCGCACAAATTCCCAAATCCCGAAAATAAGCCCGGCAATCGCACGAATGAACGCTCGTGCAGTCAATTCCTCAGATAAGCATTTCTCAGCTGAAGATCCGCTCGCCGGGGGTGATGGCTGCCGGGGACGTCGAGAGTATAGAAGTTAAGTCACCGAGAGTTGCGAGAGTTGCGAGAGAGAGAGAGAGAGAGAGAGAGATAGAGAGTTTGGCCGGGGCGGTACAGCGAGGGTGGGTGTGAGCGGAGTAGAGAGGAGAGACGCCGGAAAGCCGATACTTACGAGGTGCGAGTCCCTGGTGGTGAAGGTGACGGGGTCGGAGGCCCTCGGCTCCCGACAGTGGAACTCAATCTGGCCCCAGGCGGCGGCGCCCGCGGCCCCGGTTCGCACGGCCTCGATCAGCTCCAGCCGGCCGCCCTCCGTCTGGAACTCCACCTGCGAGCGAAGAGCAGAGAAACAGAGCCTTTGTACAAAGTTGCCACAAGTTTTATTGCCCGACTTTTCGGCCGCCGCCGCGTGGCTCGAGCTGGAACAACTAAGGATGCAAATGCCTTCGCGGCTCTTGTTCGCCAGAGGACGAATAAACGCGGAGGGACTTTTTTACGGTTTGTCGATATTTCTTATCGAGTATTTAAATGTGGGTCAGAGGCGATTAAAATTTACGCGTGTTTTGATAATGAAAACTATATTTGCGCGTATAATCGGACGTTTTATTATTAAATTAAAACAAGCATCAAAATGTGGTATATTTTCTTAATGGAGTTGTAAACGCAAAGTATAAAACGAGGCCAAACCAGCGATTTTAAGTTTAACGATACACATCAAAGGCAAATGTATGGCTTTCATGAAATAATGAGTAAACGAATTTTACAGTGTGAAATTACATTAAAATTGAAGCCCAATCCAAAAACCAAACCTCGTTAATTCATCAGTCCTTCGCTTTTATAAATTTCCTAAATAATTACTGGAATCAACATTGCTCTTTTGCACGTCGGACTATATAGTAAAATGCGTAAATTTACGAAATTTTATGACCCAGATGTGGGTCACGCCGTCGGGTCAGGATTACGCGAAAGCTGCGTCTTTTCCACTTTAACCTCTGACATTTATGAAAAGCTATTGGTTTTTGCAATATACATTGATTTTTCTAACCGGCGTAACGCGAGAAGCGAGATTATCGGAGGTGCGCTGTAATTCAAAACTTGAATAATTAAGATTTTAATTCAACTATACGGGCGATTCGTTAAATTTATACCGTACTTCTAAAAAAAAAACTATCATTTATACGCAGCAATTTAATATAGAAAGGCCGTACTAAATTTCGCCCGAAAACTGAGTCTACCTCTAGCGTACACGTTATAACTTTTAATATAGAATTTCACTCGTGTACGTAATCTCATAAATCACGTAGTTTATTTGTTTGCACCTTGTTGGAGCAAAAAACTTTGTGAATTTTTAACATTTAATGAAATTAATTAAACAGGGGGCACGTACATTTTTTATACAAATGTCTTTATTGTCGTTTTACTTCGTGTTTTAGGAAAACGAGATTTTTTTCGTAAAATCAATTTGAACGAGCAAACAAGTTTATTCGCCGATTATTAGAATGCTCTTAAAGAAATGATAACGGGAAAAACGTTGAAAAACATTTCTGCAAATAATTGGCACGCGAGACTGACCAATGTAAATATACGAAAAAAGGAAAAGCGGAAGAGGAAGAGCAGAGGTACTCGGTAAAGATATCATCCAACTAATGCAGCTCGTTACATTCGGCCAATACGCGCGAAACAGAAGCATTTGTTTTTAGTGTCGGCGCGTCGGAGCCCTCGAGAGAGAGAGAGTGGAGCACGAATTGCCGCTTATACTCGATGCAACTTGGCGGAGAGGAGGCAATATCAGTATACGAGGCTGCCGCGGCCCCGATATAGCCGTTCGCTCTCCAGCGGCTCGAGCAGCTTATTATCGGTCAATTGTGAAGCTCCCCCGTCTCCCGGGGACGAGATCCGCGCGGCCGGTATTTTCGGATATAACGATTCGAGAATTGATTCGGCAAAAAGTTCCAAACTGCCGCTTTTCGTCGGCGAGAGAGAGCATATTTCCCGCGGCTTTATATGCCCTCTCGCGCATCTCGGGGGGAGGACAAAAGCCGAGCGCGGTCATCCGGTTTTGTGCGTAAACAAGGACGGGAGGATCTTTGGAAAAAGCGGCTTTGTTCCGCAAACATTGCCAAATCCCCCATATATCGGGGAGGGACCCGGCGACAAAAAAAAAAGAAAAAAAGAACGCTCGTAATTAAGTTCACCTTGCGCAGGCAGCCGATGAAGTTGTTGATGCCCTTCGAGCCGGTGAGCTCGCGAGCGTCCGCGCCGCCGCCCACCAGGATGCGCTCGCTCGCCAGCTTCTCGAAGGCCCCCGCCGTGTGGCCGTCCTGCGTGTAGATGTTGTCCACCGTCGCTGTTAGCTGTGGACAGAGACAGAGAGTGCTTTTTTTATTGACTTTTCTTTTAAATATCGTAGGCTGTGAGCGAGATTTTTAAAAACTTGCATTGGAAGGATTTAAATTGTAAAGCGACATTCTTCGGATTATGTATTTTTAAAAATCGATTAAAGCTAGTTAGTTTCGCCGAAACGACTGTTGTGTAAATCGCTTGTAAATGAAAAATTTATTGGTTCGGGCCAACTCTTCCAAGTGGATCATCTGATTGAGTAACACAAATTGAACTCGAGTTTGAAAAAAATGCTGTTAATTGTTACGTAGAAGTGTTCCGCGAAACTCAAACACGTCGTTTTGCTAGTTTACCCAGTAAATATTTTATTATTGACTACTGTAATTGCAGTTCGGAATACGGTGGATTGTTGATTTTACGGGAAAGTATGAAAATAGTAACTCCACGGGGCTACAACTAAATATCATGTATATTTTATAACATTTCTCAAACACATTGTCGATTTGTTTTCCTATTTCAGCAAACGTTTGCCCAAGTATAAACGCAAACTCTTAAAGTTGCAAACAGCGGTATTTATTTTGCTTGTCAATTCTGATAGCAATTTTCGTTAAAAAAACGGACCCGGTTACGTAACCGGCGTTTCCCCCGCAGCATTGAAAATATCTCATTTTCCGGCGAGTCGACGAAATCTGCTTTACGCGCAAGACGAGTTTTAGACGACGAGCCGCGGTATCATGTAAATCCATTCCGCTGCTGAAAGAGGACTTGCCCTCTTGTTTCCGGTTAAAAAGAATTTTGAAAAACCAGCGCAGCACGTCCGCAGCCATTCCTACAGATAATTTCACCCCGTAATTATTTGAATAATAACAAGCTCGTTTCATCAGCGGCAGATTAATTTGCAGTAAATCCAGGCGGCGCATGCAGATGCCAAGAAGTGCTCGAGCCGCGCGCGGCGGGGGGAGGGAGGAAAAAAGTTAATTGCGACGAGCTGCGGCTGCATAATTGCGATGGGAAAAGGCCCAAGGGACTGGCGGAAATTTTTAATTGAACCGAATTACCGTCGCGCGCGCGGCGCCTATTTATTTATTCGTTAAAAAAAAAAAAAAACGCGATGCACAGCTTCGTTAAAAGGCCTCTCTCTCTCTCGCGGACCGATTCTGTCGGCGATAGTTTCGCAAGGCTCGTTAGGCGCTCGGAAGCGGGCCGCGATAATTACTCCCGAGTTTCCATATCGAAAAAAATAATGCTGTCCTCCCTCCCTCTCTTTCTCTCCCTTTCTCTCTCTCGCGTCGGGACAAAAAAGGAGGCGGCTAAAAAATCGTCTAATTTTGTTCGCCGCGCGCGAAACAAGCGTGTAGTGGCTGAGTTACGGCGCTGCGCCGGCAGAACACAGCGGTAATTAATGGCCCGCTGGCAAAACCAGGGAGAGCCTTTTGTCCGCCGAAGGCACGCGACAAATAGAATTTTTTATTATATTAGAATGCATGTTCTCGGAGCTTCGTACCAGAGGCGCGGAGCGAAAGATCGCTCGGCTTTTCGAGAGCGGGCTGTTAAAGCCGAGTTATGGGAGCGAACGGAAAGTGACCGGCGGAGCTTGACGGAAAGCACAAACCGGAAGCAGCGTTTTAGGACAAAATACTGCGGAAATCTTAATTTTCTCGTAAACGAGAAACTATTGTACAAAAATAGCCGAGTGTAAATGCAAAGCCGCTTGGGGGGGAGGGCGGGCCTCCGCTCGCTTTTCAAGCGCAGAGCTTTCATTTAGGATACGGAGCGAAGAGGAGAGAGAGCCTTTCGGCGATATTTTTCCGATTTCTCTTTCTTGGACTGCGGCGGCCGCGGAGGTGGAAATGCCGGAGTATCTCTCTGCGGAGAGAGTATCTCTGGCCAGCCCGGGCGACTTTCTCGACCGTAAACTTTACCCCCTTCCGAGAGATCATGCGGGCGTTTTAGTGGGACTATAAACTTAGCATTTAGACAAGCGCCCGAGAAAAAGCTCCGCGGAGAGAGAGAGAGAGAGGACGCGAACTGGAGAGAAGGGATTTTCCGGCGCTGCTTTAAGCAAAAGACTCCTCGAGAACATTTTTCTGCAATAATTGCGGGCGGGAATCAAAATTTATCGCCGGGCCGGGTTAAATTATTTTTACACCGGGATTTCGCCCTGCTTTATTATGTTTACAGCTTGCTGGCTTTTTCCGCGAAAAATCTTTCCGCGGAGATTAAACCTTTGCTCGGTGGATTAAAACGCTCCATCGGGATTCGAGCGAATTGTTTTACAATTTGTCCGATTATGGATTTTCCAATTGTAAACTTCCGAGCAGTCTTTTATGCTATTGAATTATGCAGCTGAAAAGGCTTTTTTTCCGGTGTTTTTAAGTACTTTCAATTTTTTAATGCTTTTAATTTACTTTTAAATCGCTTTCTTGTAAAATGTTTAACTTGCCGATTGTTCAACAGCGCATTGAATTAGAATTGTAATTAAAAAAAAAATCTGTTTTTAATCGAAAAAAGCGCTCGCTTGTATTTGCTATGCAAAAATTTGAAACGAGTGAAATTGAATAAACATTGTTCGTTGAAAAATTCGGTTTTTAGAAATATTCTTTTGAAATTTTAAAGCCAGGAATTTCTCGGCTGCTGAAATTTCGTGGCTTTCAAAAATGATTGTTGTACGAAGAAAGATCAATATAAAAAGACAACGTTCCTAAATGAAATTATCCTCCAACTTTTATTTTGATTGACGTACAATTTGTGAAAGTACCGGTAAAGTGTGAAATTTTCTCGGCACAGTAAAATTTTCGATAAAAAATTCTTGCTCGATCGAGCGTCTAATTCCAATATTTTACTAAAATAATGTCTCTCTCCAAACGCAATCAATAAAGCTTTTATTTTCAATCGGCAAACTCCGCTTCTCCACTCTTTTTTTCCGATCATTCAATTTTCGGTCCTTAATGAAAAACAAATTTGCATCTAAAAGATTCGCCGCGGCGAAAAAAAAAGTGCATAAAGTATAAAAAGCATTTATAACCCTGTAAAATATTTCGCGAGTGTTATTTATCCGGGATAAAAACAATTTGCCGCGATATTTTTTCGCGATAAACGTATTATGTAAATTGTTTCCACAAATCAAGGGCCGAGCGCGAAATCCTTTTAAGCACCGTAAATGAATAATTTATGTACGTCCAAAAAGAATTTTCGTCGAGGCGCAAATTTATATATACGATGTTACATACAAGCAGCGATGACATTTTGAAAGCTTGCTCGCGGATTATTGCGCTTAAAAGCTCGGAGAGCAGCTGCCGTAAGGAAAATCAAAATAAATTCGGACTTTCGCAAACTGGCTATTTACTCCCGCCTCGATTGACTTCGATTGGTCATTCTCGCCGCTCGCTAAAAATAATAATCACGAGCTCGGGTCGATCCGACCAAGTTTCCGAATTAACTCGAGCTCGGCGCTTTTTAATTCGACAAAATTCGAGTTGGCTTTGATTTTCGGATGGTTCTCTCTTCTCTCTCTTTCTCTCTCTGCGGCGAGACCCGCGGACGAATAACGGCCGCGCGGTGCGCTGCACGAACGCAATCGCGGCGATGAAATTAAGAGATATGCAGACGGTCAAAAGCGGGCTTGAGAGCACGAGGCCGCATTTAACCCTTTCAGCCGTGCACTTTTCTGTTTTTTCCGACTTCCTTGAAACAGAATTTCTAAAGGCTTTCAATTTCAGGGACTTAATTTCCGAGATACGCTGAAGATTGCGGGGTTATAATTTTGGAATCGCGGCAAAGCTACTATTTCTGCTGTTTTACCAAAGGATTAGTTTTTTTTTTTTACTTTTAATAAAAAAAAAGGTTAAAATTTTCTCTAATTAGTTTTTAAGAAAACATTTTTTTCATTTTAGTTTCATATTACAAAATTTTTCAAAGTTGGTTTGAAACTTTTAAAAGCTAAACGCTATTTTGACTCATTCCCATATCGATCAGAGCAGAAAAAGATTATCTCAAAATACACGATATATTCAGTTCCTCGGAGACGGCGAGCTCAATCACGGGACAAGTAAAGAAAGTGACCTGAAACTTTGGAGAAAAAGCAGAGAGATAAAAGCAGTAGAACGCTCCCCTCCTCGAGAAGACTAAAGCGTTCAATCGCCGGCAAAGTCAAACGCGAAACTATTCCCCCGTCCGCAAAGAATGGCGGCTCCTCGAACCGCCGCGAAATGGTTGAGGTAATAAGAAGCGCTCTATTTGGTCGCGAAGTAGCGGGGGAGTGCAGATATCTTCGTTTACTTAATCATAATATTGACTCTCGGGCTCGCTCTCGGGCCGCCGCCGCCGCCTCCACTCGGCGATTCTAATAAATGATGAAGGAAATCTTCATCGAGTCGGAGCTATTCAATAATGCCCGACTGTACAGTCGATCAACAACTTTTAAACTTTTTAAGCCCTCCGCGGAGGAGGAGGGCCGCCGTCATATATATATATCTTGGCGCATCTTTTCATGCCGCTGAGAGATAAGTCAACGTCATTAATTTCTTATCTTTCTCCGTTTCTACCTTCGCTCGGCTTCCCCCTCGCCGCCGGAGATCGGAAATGCTTTGAGAGAGAGAGAGAGAGAGAGATATTTGCTGAAAATGCCGCGATTACTTTATTTCCAACAGAGATCCGACAAACTCGAGCTCTGCGATGAAAATGCGCTCTTGAGCGAATATTTATAGAATACTGCTGGTGTAGGTTATTCTTTCGGGACGAAAAGAAATAAGCAGAACTTCAGAGGTGCGCGACGGAAATTGGAGGAATCGCGGAGGGACAGGTATATAATTAAAGAGCCAACTCGATTTCCAGCTGGATCGAAACTTACGGTCCGAAGTTACGTGGGGGGGGGCTAACGGAATTGTCACGTCGCCCTCCGGAATCGATCGGCTCGAAAATAAGACGCGGAGAAATTATCAGGCGAGATTACGCGAGAATTAGCGTAGTACGATATCCCGCTAAACGTCGCTTAGCCGTTTCATTAATTCTCGGGGCGCTTCGCTTAGGAGCCGCCCGGAGAGTCGATGTGGATTCGCGCGCGTTTATGCATTAATACTCGCGACCTCGTTTATCAAAGCCGCCGCCGAGGCTCCCCGGCACTCGTTACACCTTGAACCGGCTGCCGCCGCTGCTCTTTGACAATCGAGGACAGCCAAGTTGCCGTGTCGTTATAAAATTGCGCAATTTTTTCGAGTGCCCCCGCCGCGCGCCGCGATGACAGTCACGAGTCATCGAGGATTTTTCCGGACGGAAAAAGGCGAGCGACTCTCGCGAGTCGAGGCGCAAGCTGCTTTTTCATTAAATATCAACTGGGTAATTGCTCTCGGCAAAATGAGTTTTGAGATACGGAATTAAACGACCGAAATTGTAGAAGCGGCTGCGGAGTAATCCAATTCTTCGCGGAAGAAAAAATTTCTATCTTTTCAGGTACGATGTGCGATATTTGATTAATTTTACTTGTTCAAAAAAGCTATTGATTAAACAAGATCACAATAACCGTAAATTAGATTACGGTTTCTTTCGCGTCCAACAATTCCTAAGCAAAAAGCCTTCTCCAGCTGTATTTATTAAATTTGCTAAACTACTCGAGATCGGCATACTTCGAGTCCAACGGGACTGTACTCCCAGGCGAGTATATATACACCGGCAAGCACTTGGCGGCTCGTTAAAAGAAAGCAGCCCCAGTCTTCGGACCGGCACGCTCGGGCCGCCGATCGGTGCAGCGCCGTAATTCGCGATATTTCGCGCGAGCGATGTTCTCGGTACACCGTACCCTCGGAGCGAGTCAAATCAGCAAATTGCTTATCGATTCGGTCGCCCGGCCGCCGGTTCTCTCGCGTGCTTGGCGCCGTTCGCTGCTGCTTTTTCTCTCCTCTCTCTCTCTCTCTCTCTCTCTCCAGCCGTAGTCGCGTGTTTTCGTAATACACAAGTGCAGTACACAATTTGCGGGCCGAAGGTCACCTTCCGAGAAAAGAAATTCTCGCGAGAAGCGGCGTACAAATCGTCGGAATTAGCATTCGCGCGGCACGAACTTTTTTTCTCTCTCTCTCTCTCTCTGTTTTTCCCTTTTCCCCCGTTTTTTTTTTTCGCCGAGCGTCGAAATGCGAGCGTACAACGGTCGCGTGCGTCGAGCAATTACGGGGGGGGAGGCTTGTATCGACCCGACGAGCAAACAGAAATTATAAATGTAAGCGTTCGGGGATCGATGACGAGTGCCGTAATTACTCTAATCGGCTTTTGATGGCATTAGGCGATCGGCTTTTCGCTTAATCACGTTAGGGGGGAGTGTGATAAGAGCCACGCCTGAAATTTTTCCGTACATATTTCTCGCGGCTGGCTTTCATCCGACGGGGAGGAGCGGAGCAGAGAGAGAGAGAGAGAGAGATCCCCCGAGGGACGCAGCGCCGGGATTTGTCGACGACTGCATGCTAAAATTTTTCCGAGAGAGGAGAAGCGGCGGCTCTTATGAAATAGTTCTAATGCTCCTTCAGGGATCGCTTTGCACTCTCATGATTGGATTTCCTCCCCGTCCGCAAATTGTTTTTTTATTTGCTTTCTAATTTCGAAAATGCGGCCGTGTTTGACTTGCCTGCTTTTCATAATTTCTGGAACTGTCGAGGCTGTGCAATTTTGCAGGGCGTTAGGAATTTATGACGCGCATATTCCGGAGGAAAATTCTGCGCCGAGAGGACGGGTTATTGATTTAGACTGAAAATCGTTTCTTATATATTATATGCAGGAGCGCTTTTGATGTATTGAATTCTAACGCGGGAGTTCTTGGGAAGCCCTTTTTAGCTCCGTGAACTTTTGACTGACAAGTTAAATGCGTCGACCTTGTATCATATTTATCAATTAATCAAGCAAATTGAAAAATAAAAGGAAAAAGACACTATCGACTGCTCGCAGTTATTTAAACTAAAATTATGCAGGAAAGTAAGCAACCTACATTTTCGCAAGAGTGTAATTTTTTTTATTCCTCCGAACTCACTCCCGGTAATCGGTTCAAATTTCGCTCCGCGTGAATTTTTCAAGCTTTAACGAGAAAACGGCCCCGCTTTGAAAACCCAACGGGCTTAAAACTCGGGAAAGCGCGCGCTTGCGCGAAACTGATCCCGGCGTCCGTGAAAATCGCAAGCGTTTCCTAAAGCCTCGCAAGCTCTTATCCCGGCTCGCGCTCGTAGATGCGAGTCATTAAAACGGATCGGGAGGACCGACTGACGCAGCCGGGCGCTAGAAAAATGGCAATCATTTTTAACAAGCTCTCTTAGCCACCTGATCCCGCGACTGATGCTCCCTTTCCTCTCTCCCTCGGCGCTTCTTTTTCCCTTTTCCTCTTGCGCGCGTCACGTCGCCCGGTGCATCCAGACCATCGTTCACGACGGACTCGAGAGTCTTGAAGAATGTCGCTTTTACGAGAAACCCTATCCACTCGGGCTTTTTTATTTACTCAGGAGGGGGGGAAAAAGGCTTTTTTCCGGCTTTACTTACCCTGCAGAATCTCGTTGACGTCGAAATCTGAAACACAAAGGACAATGGCATCAGCGGGGGAAATAGTTACTGCAAATGCGAGAGAATAGATTCCCCTTTCCGAGCGCAGAAATGCAAACTCCTTAAACTTATATATTTAAGGGCATTTCTTAAACTTAAGATTATTTGAAAAAAAAAAAACTTAATATTGTAGTTTATTATCAATATTCGTAAAATGAGAATCAGGCTGATGCTTTCTTCGGTTAAGAGTAAATAGACACAGAGAGTTCGCCTCTACCCCTCGTTTCAAAAGATTTTCGGCTCGACTTATTCTCGCTTTTGGGTCCTTTTTTTTTCACTCTGTTTCGCCGCGGTAAACGGAAAGCAGACCGCGCTCTCTCTCTCTCTCTCCGCGTGTCGGGTAATTAAAGGGAACTAATTAAAGTGTGACACGTAACGCGTTAATTAAGCTTTTTATTGCAGTAAAGCAATAGTTCAAAGCGCGCGTGCACAATCGGTGCTTTAAGCCGGCGCGGCGCTCACGGAGAGAAGAGAGAGAGAGAGAGAGAGCGAGGGGCGCGAATGAGTTTAATTAACTCGGCTATGCGTTACATTTTTAATTTGCGAATCAAGCGAAAAAGCCCTGCCTCTTCACTTAAGGTATTACGTGTGTACTCGTCGCTCTCTCTCTCTCTCTCTCACTCTCCCCATTATTCGAGCTCTCGCGGAGTTAACTCTTTTTAATAAAAAGCAACGTGTTTCCTTTGACGCGCATTTCCGAGCGGCGCGCATCGATGTTGCTGAAACGGGATACTCGCTTTTAGCGATCGCCCGACAGACTCAAGATGCTCGAAATTTTGCCGCGAGCGACGACTATTAATATCGGCGTCGATCATACTTGACGGAAGCGCGCCAAGAGGTAATTTTATATGCGGGACACTCAAATTGAAGCCGGTAATTCGTTTATATCGAATACGTTTTACTAGCATTTCAGGAGTTGAATATTTTAAGATAATTACAGAAGTTCCAAAAGGAGATTAAAGCAGGCTTCAATTGATCGCAATTAATGAAAGCATACCTCGTCCAATCAAGCATGATTATTATTTGAAGTGCAACTGACTGCTCGACTTGTTAGAAGATAACCCCGCCGACCAATGTATCAATCCATCACAAATTTATAAATTATTAACAGCGCATTCATATAGCTGCATGTAAAGCAATCCAAATAAATTGTGTTCGGCCCATCGTCGTTATTATAAGCTGGATATTTTCGTTGAAAACATTGAAAACAGTTTCGAAGTGTTTACCCGCCCAAAAGCAAAAGTTCCATAGATGACAAAAGTGGAATACCATTACAAATTTTGTAGTTCAATCAATCATACCTGTACAGACTGCAGTTATATTTAGGAATAAAACTAGAATTACTATCTATCTTTCTAATTGCTTATTTATAGAGATTGATGTTTTACAGCATATTTCTTGGCAGATCTACGCTGGTAATCAAAGTAAATAAGATTGGTTTATTTTATGCTACGCAGCATAATTTCCTGGATTTCTATAAAAAAAATCTCGGGAAGAAAATCTAGAGAATGCAGAGGATTTGAAAAAACTGGGTTAGATCGAAGGCTTATCAAATATCAAATATATAAAAAAATTTCTTTTTTTACGGCGCTACGGATATTTCGTGACAGATGGAAATCAGCATATACCGGACCGCCTTCTTTTATACTGCTGCACAAACGAGGTTATAAACCTATTTTGCACGGATGGTTTTCAATGAAACTGGTCTCGAGTTAAAGGATTCTAAAAGAATCGAATGGAAAAAGAAGAAGAAGAATTGATTTGCCAGGAAAGAAACTATTGCCAATTACATTACAGAACAGCCACTTATATCGAAAACGAATCGAGCAGTTAATTCGCGGCTAAACGCCCGCACTCGAAATAACAGCACAAAGTAGCAAGAGTAGAGCGACACTTAACCCGGCATTTCCCGGTTTGAGCAGCGCGCTTGTCAGGTTAGCAGCGGAATTCCCGTCGTTTCGCGAGATAAAGCGGCCGCGCGTTTACAGAGCATCGAGGCATTCGTTAAAGGGCCCGCGAGAGGTGTGCAAAAAGCTATTCCTGACAATGACGGCGAGAGAGCGAGAGCTCGTCTAGACACCCCCCCACCAGCACGAACGCAAATCTCTCTCTCTCTCTCTCTCCCGGAGGCTCGACTGCTCGCTTAAATATTTACCCAGTGGCATTGTCGCCGCGAGAAGCGCCGAGTGCGAGATCAACGGCTGGAAGACGTTGGCTGGCAGCGGGGCGCGGAGCCGGATCGATATATATATCATTGTGCGTCGGGTGTCTTATGAATCCGGACGCTAATGACTGATCGGCGCGCGCTCGAAATATATTGCCCCGCCGTGTAAACAGAGAGGCGCGCGCGCGCGCGAGTCTAAACGCCGGTAATGTCTTCTTTCGCTTCTTACGACTGCTGTAAATCAGCGTTAATTGACAGGCTTATGAGCGGAGGGGCGCGCCGAGCGCCCGGAAAACGGCGCGTAAATTATTACCGCCGCTTGTCGGAACCGCGAATCGAAGCGAATTTTAAAGCGAACGCGCTCGTCTGCCCCCTCGCGGAAAATTGACTACGCGCTTTTTTTTTTTAATTTACGCAAAAAAAAATTACGGCGTTAGTTACGAAGTAGCTGAAAGTGATTATGCTTTGAAGAAAGTTTTGTGCTTCTACAGATTATTCTGACGCTTGTACATCTTTAACTGCAATAAGCTGCTTTTAAAAAATTGAAAAGGCATTTGAATTTAAAAATGGAAGAGTACTTGTACACTTTAGAGTTTAAAATCTTTACAGCTATTGCCCGATTGTTTTATCATTTCCTCGCTCCGTAAAAGAGTTCTTTGATTAAGATATGCCGGTGCACGGTGTCGGCGGCAAAAAGAAGAGTCAGACGCCGGGGGATTACGTTCGCGCTAAAAGCAAGTGGGCGGCTTTCTTTTTTCCCGGGAGGTGGGATGGGGGGGGGGATTGATAAAGCGCATTGAAAGCGCGCGCGCGCGAGGAAAACAAGAGCGCGGACCAGAAAAAGCTACTTTATTCCGTATAGCACAAAGCTCCCTGCCCTCGCTTATATATAAGCCGATCAAACGGGCCCGAATTGTTTGTGCGTCGAAATTAAAAATGCGCTTTGCGTGCGCGGCGCGGCCGAAAAAAAAGGGGGCGCTAAACAGCTACACGGCTGAATTATTTACTCCGTCTGTTTAGTCGGCTAATTTTCGGCGAAGCCTCGCAATATTGTTTTCCCCGACGATCCTTTTAGTATGTTAATGCAATCGGAAGGCCTTTATTAGCGCCCGAGAGGGAAGCCTTTGCATATTTTAAGCGCCCGAGCGAGAGAGAGAGAGAGTTTTCTCGCTCGTATTTTAGGGAAAAATTTTCCCGGCTCTCGGGGCTTTTTGTTCCGCCAAGTACCTGGAAAGGGCGTGATAGTCGCGGGGCGAACTTTGCCCTGACAGAAACGGAGACGAGCGCAAGATCGGATCTGCCTAGATTGAAACTGTCAAACTACCCTGAACTTTGCTGTCTAGACGTCGTTCGGGCTTTCACTTTGCTGCGCCTTCGACGGCTCCTTAATGATTTCTCCCTTTAGACTCTTTAATATTCATTTCTTTCGCGTCCCCATTCCGAAATCTGGCCCAGTTTTCATCCGAAATCTCATTATTGTCTCTTAAATTGAATACAAACATTGTCCTTTTGAGCTAAGGCTCCGATAGAATCTGCTTATAAAAGTTAATTACCGTTAGGTTGATTCGTGTATCGTAAACGGACGTTCAACTAAAAGATGCACAAAGATATAACATACTGCTTCCTCTGGCATTACATCCATTTGTTAACAAACTAAAGAGACAGTTCGGTTATATTTGCAGCGAGGTGCTTTAAAATCTAGCATCGCAGCCGATCGAGATTTACGGCAGGGATCCGAGGCTCTACGAGGCGGCCCGACGATTTATCAAAGTCAGAAAGCTCGCTAATTTTTCATTTCGCTCTCTCGGTGCGCGATTAAAACGTAATCTCCGATTCGGCAAGGAATCCCTCTCGGCCCCGCCGTATCGGATTCTCGGGATATTGTTTCTTTTATGATTCCTCGAGCGCCTCGGGGGCCGCCTGAATTCCTATTGGATTCGAAGGCGTCAGTCGCCGGCTACACAAGCTCGCGTGCAGTCCGTTATTACGGCGGGCGGGGGGGCTGCGCGCGAGCTTTGCATAAGTCGCAGCGGCGCAGGTGGAATCTATTCTCTTAAATCTAATGCGCGAGGCATTTTCGCCTTTTAATGCATTGGCTCTGTTTCGCGTTTTTTTCTCGGAGGATATAAGGAGATAAGAAAAACGCAGCCGTTAATTTTCTGGAAATTCGATAAAGCAGCGAGATTAGCGGGAACTGCCCTCTGCTTTACTCATAAAATGAATTGACGGTAAGTGCTTTGAAAATGCGCGCCGGGAGAGGAGAGAGAGAGCCGAGTTGATTAAAATTCTGAAAGTGACATTAACTGGAATTATGTTTATGTTTTTTGAGGATTGTTTGCTAAAACTGGAGAGAAATTCCGGTTTTACGGCCGGTTTTACTTGATTTTTACGATAGAATTTTTTTTTACTTTATTAGACCGGTTATTGTTTCGGGTTATAATGAGTTTATTACTTTTTCAGACGAGTTAAGTACGTGTGTAAGGATACCGCAAATAAGCTACCCGAAATAATGGGATCGATTAAAGATAAAAAGAAAATTAAAGGCTGCGTTTTTATTATTCCTCCGTCAGAAAAAAGAATTGTTTGTAAGATAGTATAACATTGCAATTATTGGCGGAATAAAAGTCCATATTTTCGAATAAAATTTCAGTTATTTTAAAAATCTGTCATACAACGCGTTTACAAAGTTTCAACTGAAAACTGCTTCGCAAGAAACTTTGAAAAGAAAAACAGAAAAACCGTTGTATCATATTTCATGCTAAAAACCATCGATGCTAAATTTCAAAAGAAGCTTAACAAGTATCGAAAACGCATATTTCCAGGCATCAAACCACATCCCGAAACCCACAAACAATTCGCTTTTCCTCCGCAAAACCGTTATCTCGACGTCAACTTTCAGTACTCACCTCGTGCACCTTCCGATGAACCATAATCTTGTGCCACTGATTGTCATCGAATCTGACCCTGGTGGGCTTGATGTGCAGATCGAGCCTGCCATTGGCGAGGGTCATGCCGATGGCCGCGCCGCCGTCCCTCAGGGAGATGGTCATGTAGTCCTGTCCGTGTCCTGCAACAACCGACGAGCCAGTCGACGACCTTATTACTCTCTCATTACTCGATATTAATCCCGGCCCGTAATCCGTTATCGCCCCGCGGAAAACTACCCCTCCACCCCGTTCCGCGGCCCCCTTTCCATTAAACTCGGTTTTAACGGGCGCGCGACACTAAAAGTAAAGCGAGTCTTAATCCCGCGTATATACGCGAAAGAACGAGATAATCCCTCGGGGGGGCCGAGTGAGCTCGATAATTATTAACGAGCGCTGTAACACCTTCGATTTACGCGCCCGAAAATAATTGCCGCCCGACGAAAGTTGGGAAAGGAGATAGGACGATTTTAGATATTTGCCGAGGGTTATTTTAACTGTTTATCCGGCTTTGTTCACTTGCTGATTTTCAACTAATATCCCATTCTTGGAGTGTTTACTGTTGGCGTACGTTTAGATACATAATTATTAAATGGAAACGAGCATAAATGCAGGCAATTATAATTTAATATTGTTTTCTCTTTAAAGTTTGTGATAATACAGAGAGCTATTAACAACAATTCTGCTCATGATTCTTTAAGTTAAAAATAATGAAAATGTGAAGTTGAAAAAATTTAAAGTATACTAATATCTTTTTCCCGAAAAAATCGTTCTGTTATATCTATTCATATAGTTGAAAACGTAATATCTTTGATACCAAAATAATTCATCCTGAACTGATTTTCCTCGAATCCGAGAAAAAAGCCGTATACCAAACTTCCCAAAAGCAGATCCGCGTTACCTCACTCCTTTCTCCAACTCCCGCTTTTTATTCTCGCGCCTAATCCCTCCGAGATTTCGTCGATAATATTTCGTTGACCGCGCGGGCTAATTATCCGTCGGCCGCGGCCGGCCCGTAAAAGATGCAAGGCTCGACTCGTAATTGCCGGCGCTTACACTCGCGCTCGGTGCACTGCGGAGTGCAGTAGCTCCTTGCCTCGGCTCCGCGGCGGGAGGGGGAGGAGGAAGGGCGTGCGCGCGATATCAATTTTCCGAATAACTAACGAGCGGCACGTTGGCCCATTATCCCCGCGAGGGAGTCTTTACGGCCCGGGGCCCGAAATAATAATTAGGAAGGCAGCGCGAGGCCAGTTCTGGTGTGCAGCCCCCCCGCCTTTTAACAATGACGAGAGATAAAGGGAGGGAGACTTGTTTGGAACGGCGGCGCGTGTTTTACGAGACTTGTTTTATCTGCGGCCGGGGCTTTTTGCGATTGCGGGCTGTTTTACGTTTGGAAAGAGTTTCGTTATGATCGTCACGTACGGATTTGGAAAAAGGGAGTGTAAGATATTATACTGTCTTTTTAGAATTTTTCATTCTTAGCTCGTAAAATCTAGGCGTTATTCTCTTCGTATCTGGGGATAAGGCTTTTTTTAAAAAAAAAAAGCTAATTACTTAATTTACTCGAAGAGGCTGACTGTAATTGATCGCGTTCCAGTTAACGTTTTAATCCAATTTTTTCGACTTAATTCTGCCCGACATCGTAAGTCAATTTTCCCTCGATTTCTCGAAAGATGGCCCGTAAATCCGATTGCCGAAAAATGTAAATCCTTCATTTCGCTGTAACTGATCTCTCAAATAACGCGCTTATAAAAAGACTGAAAATATTCCGTTGAATAATACCGCCGTTAATAATTCCCAATGCGCTCTTTGTCACCCTCATCCGGACTAATTTCCCCCGCAAGAAAATTCCGCTTGTTTAGCCCCCGCGGCACGAAAAATCCCGTCTTTTACGCGCGCGGCGCGCACGTTCGCGCGGCCAAAGAGATTTAGAGATATCCGGCCGAACAGCGCGCGCGGTCGAGATAATGAATTATGTTTATAAACTCGCGGCAGCGTCGTGCTCTCTCTCTCTCTCCCGCGGTGCCGGTTCTCGCGGCGGAGCGCCGGAGAGAAAAATTCTATTTCAGCGGGACGACCATTAAGGATAATTAGCGCAATTTCGAAAACAAGCCCCGGCCGAGAGCCCGAGCTTTCATAATTCACTCACCCGAGTAGAAGAGGAGTCCGTTGGGCTGCTTCGTCTTGAACTGCAGGAAAATGCCCTCCTGCGAGCTGAAGACCGGGTTGCCCTTGCTCAGGTCTATCGTCAGGTACTCGGTGCCTCGAAAGGACGCTTCCGAGGGCGCCTTGTCTGCAACAGATTAAGGGCCGAGCTGAGCCGAGTCGAAAGAGAGATTCCGGAATGCATTGAGCTCTGCCCCTTGTAGTTTTCTCTGCGCTCGCTTGTTAGCCGCGGGTGTATCGAATGCGCACGAGACATTGTGTAAGAGCGTTAAAGCGACAAGCGTGAGTTGCACTCGCGGGGTGAAATATTAAAGGTGGATCTCTACTTTGAAAGAGGATGCTCGGGTTTTTTTAAATAATTCATGCGGAGCTTGGAGGGACAAACTACGTTAAAATACAAATTTTTACAGCTTTGCGTGAGGTAATTTTGTTTAACGTCGTTGCTTATGGCTTTCCTAAAATAAAGAAAAATTCTCTCTCTCTCGTTTACTTCGTTTTCAGCTTTACGCACATAAAGAGTCACAAAAGAAGCGGGATGCATTCTATTCGGCATGCTGTAATCACGAGTCTTTTGTATTTATTTTGAAAAGGAAACGTTGACTCGGGGAACGCTTAAAAAGAGTAATAACTTTTGACAAAATAATACTTTTCAAATTAAAGAATAAATCCCTTATCTTATCCCGAAGGTCAATGGAAAATTTTCAAAATGCCAATGCCGCTTCTTCAAATCTCAAGCTTGAAACTTTCCGCGAACTCGAGATATTTTTGCTCTCTCCCAAAGCAATCTATAATCCATGCTAAATCACACTTTCGAGCAGCGGCAGTTGAAACAAAGCCACCTCGGCCGTAAAAATAGTCAGCCCGAAAATATTGGATATCCCCCCTTTGGGAAATGAAATCTGCAGCGCGCAGTTTTGATCATCTAAAAAGGCAGGGGGCCCATTGTGGGAGCCGAACAAAGCTCCCTGGCCTCGGTCCAAATGATCCGCAAATGAGCCGTGTACATTAGGAGCTGCGAGCCCATCTCCGGAAAAGCTCCGCGCGTTTCCATCTTATCTCGTCGCGCGCGACCCCACACTTCAGCCTCTATCGGCTACTTTTCGCGCGAACGCGCCTTTGATATACTCGCTGCTCCTTCGGCCGGCCGGACGTTTATCACGGAGCTTCTTATCGGCAAGGCGGCTCGCTCCGCAAATCAATCGCCTCCCCGGGGGGGTGGGGAGGAGGGAAAAGTAATAGGCGCCGATAAACAGACCGAGTCTTTATCGCGAGTAATTAATTGTCCACTGCCGAAAGTGAGAGCGGAAAAACGATTGCGGCTGACGTATGGAGAGTTAATGCGGGGATTTACGGCCGAGTAAGGGGTTGTTGTTTCCGACCCGACCGCAGAGAGAGAGAGAGAGAGAATCGAGAGAGTCGAATATTGTCAGGGGATTGGAGCTGGGTAGCCTCCGCTTCTGGCCCGATATTATTTTCCACGGTGTCCGAGGATAAAGGAAGGCTTGACAATCGTTTAGCCGAGCGGAAGGCTGCAATCGAGTGTCCACTTTGGATTTTTGCTTCGGACGTATCGATAAGTTTGGGAATTGAGTGAGTTATTGAAAAAAAAATGATGGGCGGACGGTGGGAAACTTTTTAAATTAAGAACGCGAAATTCGATTTGCTTAAAAACTAAAAGTTTAAGGATTTAAGAGAGGAAAGTTTTGAGAACTTGGAGTTGCCTTTCTGGGTCATTAGGCATTCACATTGTAGTTTTTGTTTTATAATTCTGCGACTTTTCGGCTAAATTACTCGAGTCTACTTTTTAAAATTTGAGCTCGCAGTGTTAAGGCTTAATGTGAGAGCTAACTTTGTCAAATGAGGCAGCTACAGTCACAATGTTAATTTATATACCTAAAAGTGACAGATACCGGACTTTTTTTTTTTTTTTATACCGATGAAAAATGGGTTACTTAAAAAATGAGTTCACCTCTTTTTTTTTCTGGATCGCAGAATTTTTAATTGACGCCGAGTGATAGTAGACTTTTTTAAAAGCTTCTATTTTACAATTCTAAATTGAAAATACTACTCGTTATTGCTTTGATAACGCGTACAATCTAGAGCGCAATTCACTAGAACATTAAAC
Organism: Ormyrus pomaceus; assembly: GCA_900474385.1. Lineage (NCBI taxonomy): Eukaryota > Metazoa > Arthropoda > Insecta > Hymenoptera > Ormyridae > Ormyrus > Ormyrus pomaceus. Next base: position 131,110 of record UCOM01000020.1, on the reverse strand, counting down.
CGTCTGTTTTTCAGTCCTCCAAGTCCTTCGGAGCTCAGCGCGGCGTTGATTACTTTCAAAATCTCATGCATTTTCGATTAAGCTTTTCCAATCGAAATCGAGTTCCCCCGTCATATTCCCAGTTAAAAAAATCCGAAACTCGGGCGGCATTGAAAACGTCAATCCGACCCATTTAAAATTCATAGCGCCTCGGAGAGAGGCCCGAGGAAAAGGAAGACAAAGGGCCAAAGAAAAACTAGGCGCCTTAATTTTCCGCGAGACGAAAGAGGGCGTCGACTAACGATTCGTCTTGAGGGCGCTCCGCGCCTCGGTGGGAAAAAAGTTAATTAGCAGTCGCCCGGGGTTCTCTCTCTCTCTCTCCTGTGGAACATCTGCAGCAGTAGCAGCGGTAGCGGCAACTACACGCGATAAAATAAGCGTTTATAATGTAGGCCGGGCGGCGCTGCTATAACAACGCCGCCGTCACCGCCGCCGGCATAAATCCCCGAAACTTTAACGTAACGAGGACCGAGAGACCGTTGCACTCGGGAGAAGTTTGCGTGAAGCGGCCCCGACGTGCCGCGGTCGAAGTCATCTTTGAAAAGCAGCCGCCATCAATTTATTAAACGCGACGATTTACTTCTAAACAGCGGCGCTAAGCTGCGAGCTGCATTAATGAAATGGCCCAACTTTGCAGCCGAGTCGCTACGCCGGAAATTAAATCGAATATCTGCGCTGGACTAGTTTTTCTATGTATATATACGAGGGGCTTTAAGCGTTTTGTGATGTTGGGCAAAATCGAATTTTGCCCAGTTTTAAAAGCGTGGATGGACTATTCTCTGTTTTAGGTCGAGCAGGTTTTCAAAACTACAGAACGTGAAAAGTGCTTTTCTATATTTATTTTACAGCTAACTAGAATATTTGCTGTGCAAAATAAGCGAACATGCCCTCGACGAAGGAGTCAATAATTTTTCATTTGCTATTTAATATAATACATATGCGTAATATACACTTAACATCGTTCAATGACCTATTTTCCGAATGTCGGTTAAAGTTGGTGTTTTTTTTTTTAAATTTTTTTATTCGAACAATGTCTGCATTGTAAAAATAAAGAAAATAAAATAAGGTTTGTCATATTTCAACTGTCTTGTTTATTATCGTTCACCGTCAATCATCCGCCGCCGTTTTTCAAGGATGTTTTTCAATTTCCCCCAATTTTCCCGCCTTTTGAAAAACGTATTCTCGCGAGAGAAACGCCGCAAGCATTCGCAAAGCTCACTACTTGACAAAGCAGGCAAACTACTTTGAAAAAAATCAATAGAACTCACTGTTTTCTCGCCACCAATAATCGTCGGCACTTGCCGTCGGCAGAACTGTGCTCCATGCTTCTTAACGCGCGACAGACACATACGCTAAAAAGAAACCAGAGTAAGCCATGCCGTTCGAAAAAGCGTCCTTGTGAATGTGTGTGCAGTCGGTGGCAGTCAACGTGTGTGCAGTTAAAAAAAAGAGAGAAATGAAAAATAAAAAAAAAAAAAAAAAGAGTCGCCATCGCTCGTTATAGACGATAGCGCAAGTACGTGCATTCCGTGGACGCGCCGGAAGAAAGTGGGTCAACAGCCAAGAATCTTCCGGCGCTCTGCGGGATTCTCCATTTTTAAGGAGTCTTGCCGCGATATCGAGAGATGCAGAGGGGCGGGGGGGGGGGGGGGGGGGGCTTACCTTTCTCGCAGTAGATGCCTTCGTACTCGCCGTTCCGGCACTCGCAGAACGGGCCGCTGTCGGTCGAGATGCAAATCCCGCCGTGTTGACACGGATCGCGTGTTTCACACGCATCCGACGCGTTTGCCGCTGTCATAAATCGTATGCTCTGCAACACAGAAGGAGACGCCGCTTTTAGGCTAAAGCTTGTTATTACCCTCCGCTCCTTTATTCCCAGAGCAAAAATTTACATAACAGCCTCTTAACTTCTCTTATAATGAGATAAAGGCTGTCATTTTTTGTTTAGATATTTTTGATAAGGGCATTTTTATTTCCAGCTAATAATTTTCGGCGCTTTAAAAACTTGCAAAAGTTAATGAGAAGTATTTTAAAAGTATAACTTTTTAAAACAAACTATTTTCCATCTATTTTGGGATATTTGCACTTTCTCATTCTAATGTTGAATCTCTACAAAGTTCATATATCTACGGCCATATAGTAATTAAAAACTTTTTTGTTTAAGCGAATGAATGTACCCTGTTATCTGATCATTCGCTGCATTTCAGAGGTCGTTATATATAACAACAGTATTTTTATTCAAATTCGGATTTGAAAGGTCATTATATAAAACTTTTAGGGTTACTCGTAAAAATTGATTGTTTTTAATGGTATACCCTGTATAACAGACTTTTGAAAAGAAACTAATTTATTCGCTAAAAATATGGGTTCGCTTTCTAGGTACTGTCATGAATATTGAATTTAAAATTTTTTGTCAGCTGCATTCGCGCACAGACTACTTTTAATTAACTCCCCAAAAATAGTCCAGCGAAATGTATACGAGATAGTTGCCATAGAAACCATATTTCTCGGGATCCATTTTTAAAAAAAGATGAAACGCAACAAAAGTGAAAGGTAACGTTTTCAAAGCATTGTCAGGCACCATTTTCCGCTCAAAGCTCGTCTTGGGCGCCAAAAGCCAAAGGTGAAAACCGCGTGAGTTCGAATGGCAATAACAAAGAGAAGAGAGAAAGTAATGTAATTGACCCAGTAACCTCCGAAGCGTTGCGTTCGCCCGTTGGGCGCCAATAAAAAAAATCCGCGATATTTTTATATGCGTGGGTTCTTCTTGCATCGTTCGGCTCTCGGATAATTTGCGAGGTTTTAGTAATATTTTATTAGTTCGCTGCATTTCTTCCCGAGCGCGAACGGAGGAATATGAGATTCGAAGCACGAAGAGAGCGTCGCCGTCGTCTTCGACTCATCCTAGATTCCCCTCGCGTCAAGACAATCAATAGAGACTTTGGAATGTGTATTCACGTACTTCGCCTCTCGCTTCTTTTCCTTCTCCCTCTATATTTGAACCCGCGCATTTTTCAGCTAAACTGCCAAAACTTAGCAAATTTCATTTTCTTGGGCTCGAATCTGTCGTGCGCCTTTTTTTTAGAGATTTTTGGGGGCCTCTGGCGTAATCACTGCCGTACTAACGGCTCGAAAAAAGCGAATATTTATGAAGCAAATAGCATAAGGAATTCTGAGAAACTTGGAAGTTGGCTCTTTGAATTTTTTGAAATTCTGTTATCCTTATCGGAATAAAAACTATGACGAAGGAGAAATTCGCGATCAACGACCTCAAAGGCGTAAATGTAGGTCAAAATATCAAGAGATGTTTCGTCACGAGAACATTCAATTATAAAAAGCGAATTTTACTGTTTTCATTTAATTGCAGTAAATGAAGTACTCACAACGTTAACGAAATCACTGGGCATAAATCGTAATTGAGTGCTGAGATAAGAGATGAGCAAAAACAAGAGCAAAATACAATCGAGAGAAGGGACGAAACAAAGGGTATACGCAGCTCAAAGGGTTTCGCAAAAAAGCCCAAATTCCCGCTGGAAAATTTCAACAATGCTCTTTGACAAGCGCAATTAATTGAAAATCCGAAAGTTGCCGTCGGCAAGAACAAAGTTTTCAATTGGGCTCATCTGCAGCCGCATGCAAGCTCGCACGCGTCGGTTAGTTCCCACCAGCTCGCAAGATGGCGGCACGCGCATCTTTTTCTTCGTTTGCTCCATTCGAGCAAAAGACTTTCGGCTGCACTTATGTGTGTAAGGCAAGTATGGAGATCGAGATTTCCCGACAGGCCGAGCTTGCAGCTAATTTGGCGCCCAACGTGCGGGAAAGAGTTCGGGCGCCGCAGAAACTAAAGCAATAAATGAGCCGCTTAGCCGACGGTACTGAGTTGTTTGGCTCTGTTTGCACGCCTCGGGGGCTGCAAGCTCTCGATATACGAAAGCTCTCTTGTCGCGCGATTAAATTGCGCGCAAAGGGGCGCGGCCGACCTTGACCCTATAATCACGTTAGGGGCCGAGCTTTTTATCGCGCGTTCGATTGCGGCTTTCAAAGTATTGTTCGGGCCAGAGCTCCGATTGCCTTTAAATACTCTCTGACTTGTAAGCCGCTTTGAAAGGGACTTTTCCCTTCTTTGCCGCGCTTTAAAACCACGTGGGAATTATGCGCGAGCTAATGGAGTGGCAAGCTTTTGCGTTTTTGACCTATAAAACTTACTGCGTCGGACCATTTCAATAGACGAAATTTAAGTTTTTACATGCCGATACGAACTTTCGAGAGTTTTCCGCGAAAGAAAGTAATGGCTCGTATGCATATGCGAGAGATGTGGAGCAATCGATTTTTGTTATGTAATCTCGAACGTGAAATAACATAAAAATCATTTTCTTCCTTGGTATAAAATGCACTCTACCGAGCTCAAGTGATATTAAAAACTGATAAACTTTTTTTTTCGAGGGAATTTTATTCATAAAACTGTAAAATTAAGTAGAATACCGACGTAAAAAGCTCGAGGACGATGGTATTATTCGAAATTAATTTTATTAAGGGGTCAGAGAAGTGAATAAAAATCTCTTTTGCGCGAAGAAAATTATTTTTTACAATCTGCCCGGCGAGGCCGTAAAATTATACGGCACGAAGCTGAATTATAGAACTTTTTCAAGAATCAGTGAAAAACAAACGATTTATACAGTCGCTCGGCAGTAAGTTAAAGAAATCTAGATCGCGTTCGTCATTCATCAAGCGAGAGCTTAAAGGGCTTTTTTTCCATTTTTTAAAAGTTTTACTGCTCCTCTGCCGGGCGGAAAAAACTCCACGGGCAATCAAATAATTTCATCGTTCGCTCTGAACATTTACACAGTTATCGAAGATACTCGACTTCGGGCTCAAACTGATTGACGTACGCGGCACGAAGCCACTGCACTGCTGAATAGCAGCGTTTGTAAGTGGCTTCTGGCTGTTATTTTCGAACCGTGAAATCTAAAGAAAATGTATATCAATCCTCTTGTGTATTTTTCGAAAAGTGGCAAAATGCGTCGAGGCAGCAGATTCGTTATTCCGGATATCTGGCCGGACCTTGCAACTTTTTTGCTGATTTCATAGCCGAGTGCACTTCTCCTCCCGCTGTGTATTTTATTCAACTTTTTGAATCATTGCTTTTACAACGCGAAAAATGCTATTTGATTCTCTTTTTTTAAGTTCACATTTCACTTGTCTTTTGGAGCACAAGTTAAATGCCGAATCAATATTTTGGTACCTCTACCTCGAAAAAGGTATTCGCTGTTTTAAATGCAGATTCCCGTTTCAACGGTATTTGTGGGGAATTATTGTCATTATGCAATGCATCCTTTCAGCATTATTCTAAATGAATTATTATAGACGGCAGTCTATAACGAACAAAAGCCTTTAAACATACCAGCATATAATAATGTCAATTACCCGCATAAAATAATTTACAGCGCAGCCTCCTCATCAATATATCCAGCGAAGCCTTTTTAATTAATCAAATTGACCAGTCCATTAGTCCCATACTTTAATTCTCTAATCATAAAAAGCGCTCGGATGCATCGAGCCTCGCGGCCGGACGCGAAAGAACCGGTTAATTAGATCGCTGAAACTCGGGCAAATAGGACGTCAAGTTCTTCGCCGGGACTTTCGGCGCCAAATCGTCGCCGGGCTATAAATTGTCGCGCAATTTCCTCGAAACTTGGTCAATTTCGAGGTAGCGCGCCGGAGAACAAAAGCTGCGGCGCGCGCGCGAGTTGAATTCGCGGGGGCCGCCGCACGCCGCTCGTACGTGTCGGGGGAACTCAATCATTACCGGGGCCGAGAGGCGATGCATTGAGGCTGCGGCGCGAATTAACGGTTGCCGGGAGAGCGCCGAGCTGCGCTGTTTAACATGGCGAGGGCAGCCGAATCGCGAATTCTTCGCGGCGAGCCCTTTACTTATGCGAGCTACTGCCGGTTTTTTCGGGCAAAGGCTCAAAGGAAATTTGTCCTTTTTCCCAATGTTTTTCTTGTGCAGTTTTCGATTCGTGTTGAGGGCAAACAATAAAAAAAGTCATCTAGTGTTCTGGGAACGATAAAATATTAAAACTTGGCGCCCAGTTTTTAATCTCGAAATTGGCTAAAAACTATACAAAGCCCATTCAATATTTCAAAGGGCAGGGCGCTTTGAATCTTTGACAACATTCAAGTATTGTTCTCAATTAGAATAATGGATCGCCCGAGCGAAATCCCCCCCGTAAAAGCGAAAAAATTTTTATTAAAAATTACTCGGACACCGCGATAATCCAGGGGAATCAGGATGAAATTTGCACGGTGCCGGCTAAATTTTTCTCCCCCGTCATTTTGAATAAATTTCTCGGCACCGTTCCCCGGGTTCGCTGAAATATTCAAGCCCAACTTGACCAAAAAAAATAATTTCCCAAAACCCTCCCAAAATTGCCCGGACGCGAGAGTTGACGCGCCTCTAAATCCGAGAGCGCGAGTCTCTAAAAAATTTAAGACAAATGAAAATTTCATCTCGAAGCCTCGGCCCGCGCCACTATAATTAAAAGCCGCGGGGGCGCTTAATGCCGCTTAATTCGTCAGTCGGCCGGACGACGGGGGGGGGACAAGCGTCCTCTCTCGTTTTAACGAGTGCATCGGGCGAATTTTCAAGGACGCTCTAAGACGGCCTCGTTAAGAAAACGTTTGGCGCATCAAGTACGGTTTAACGTCTCTCTCTCTCTCTCGCTCGAGATTTCCCCAAAGTCTCGTGAAAGGCCGTTGATATAGACAGAGAGATCCGTTGAATATTCCGGGCGTCGTTCCTCCCTATCGCGACGACGACGACGACGACGACGACGGCCGCCGCCGTATAATCTCAAGAGCCCATGGAATTAGGCGGATGATGCTTAACGCTTCAGCAGTCTTTTACAGCTGGGACGATTTATCGAAGATCGAACCCGGAGAGTATTAGATCGAATTTGTAGGAATATTATGAAACATAGAGCCTGGGGCTCTAATCGCCGGCCGGTGACTCGTGTCGGAGCTGCCCTGGCTTTCCGACGTAATCGATTAAAAGCTTGCTGCACGTACTTGGACACTTTTAATTGCGAAAATTCTTTTAGCGAAAAAACCGAAGCTTAAAATTATAAAATTTTCAAGAGATTTTTCGACTTCTTTCAGCGACTCGTAATTAAATATATCGTCAGTGGCAAAAGTGAGATGTACAATTTTGAAAGTTTAAGACCGTTCAGAGGAATATTACACAAGTGCTTATACTCTGCTGCATTCACCCCTCGCTGGAATATAGCGTTTTTCCGAAAATCTGATGGCACTCCGGGATACAACGACCCCGGCAAGCGCATACACACAGGCGCGGGCGTTAATTGCGTGACTGGAAGGGTTAAATATTCCACGCGAGCGGTAAGTGTACGTAAATCGAGCTCTGCAATCTCTCGATATTTTATTAACGCGGCATCGCCGATATTTATGCGCCGCCCTCGCGGCAAGACAATCGATCCCCAGCCGTTGTATCCACCGGCAGCGGTGCACTAATCATTCAGCGACGGGGGCTAAATTCGTAAGTGGGCCGTCCCCGTCGTCCGAGCAGCGAGTAAATAATATAGAACGCCGAAGCGGCGACGCATCGGGGGAAAAAAAAGGCGGCCGCGCGCTCTCTCGTCTCTTGCGGCTTATGCCCGGAGCTTTTTTATTAGACGCGCCGTCGGCTCTGTACATGCGCGGCCATCTCTACAATAAATCGAATCTATTTCCGAAAGTATATAGCGGACGGCCACCACAATGGATTACGTGAGCCGACGCGCGGCACGTCGGGAAAAGAGGAAAAGTACGAAGGTATATATATATACACGTCGAACGTCCCCTTCCCGCCTCGGACATTTTTCCAATTTCTCGATAAGACTCGCCAAAATCATACGCGCTCGGATTCGAAATTAATTCTCCTTTTCTCCGCCGCCGCGGCCGGAGGTTAGCGCGCCGCTGCTGCCTTCTCCCGAAGCAAGTCCAATCAATTTTCCATTTAGCCGCGGCGAGAGAAAAATGACGGGGAGCCGACGCGGCGTCGCGAGGAACAATCGAGGAGTGCGCGAAAAAAAAAAAGGGAAAGCAAACGCACGCGCGCAAGAAAATTAATTCGCTCCTCTCTCCTCCTCCTCCTCCTCGGGCGTGCCGGTTAAGATAATGCAAGTTTTTACGGCGCGGCAGGTATTCGCTTTTACCGGCGAGCTTCGGAAAATAAATATTAACGACGAGGGCCATAACTCGGCGTATAAATGACTGGAATCGGGCTGCGCATGAATACGTAAAATCGCGCGTCGGCTAGTGCGCACTTCTCTATATTTCCTTTACGGCCAGCCATAAAATCTGAAACCCGCTCGAATCTCTCTCTCTCTCTCTCCTCGCTCCCCCGGAAAAATACACTGCCGCCGCCGCGTCTCCCGCGGAAAGTTAACGGAGGCTGCGCCGCGCGTCGTATATAGCTCCTCTCTCTCTCTCTCTCGATCGTCGCACAAATTACGCGCGGCACTAAACGCCGACTTTTCGCGCATTGTCGCCGATGAATAACCGACGGTGGCTCGGGATTCTGTGGATATGTACGTTTTCTATCTGGAGGGAGAGCGGCTCGAGGTTACGTTCGGAGCTCGAGGATTTTACGCGCAATGCGATCGAGGCGTCGGGGAATGATTGACGCTCAATTCGTTTTGAATGCAGGTAAATCACATAGATTTACTTGAAATTTTAAGTAAGCCAACGTTATATTAATCGAACAAGGACTGATTGTCCTTATTTTAACGAAACTAATAAAACGTCCAGCCAAAATAAAGAAGCATCTATATCGATAACGGATTTTAGTTTAAATAAACAGAGGGACCAGTCGCGATCGATGATGCGAAAGCAATCGGAAAAAAGTCCGTCGTGACTAAAACAATTAAAGCGAATCGCGTGCGCCCTCGGAAAAGCCGCGACGTATCGGGCGCGCAGTACGCCTCCGAATTGTTCTCTGAAAAATGAGCAGCTCGCGGGTAGTATTAAATTTTTTTCTAGATTGCCCCTCTCTTTCGCGAAAAGCGCGCAGGTAATCCGGAGCGTAAACGAGCTCGCTTTTCGCGATGCGGCAGTGGCGGACACCGCCGCGGCGGAAGAGCTGCGCTTGATTGATGACGGGAGGTGTAATTATTATTAGCTATCTCTGCCCGGTCATTTCTCCCCTTCGGTCCTCGGGCTCCGCCGCCAAGTATAGTATATACAGCCTCTCGAGCTCTTTTGTAGCCGCGCGCGTCTCCGCTTTCTTTCCTCTACCTCCCGGGAGGAGAGATACCTCATTGTGTCCTCTCCCTCTTTCTCTCTCTGGCTTTGCGACCTTCCGGTCGTTTCTACATTAGCAGAATTACGCGCTCGCCTCTATTTACCCGGGGGATATTGAATCCGCTGGCAACGGAACACCGCCCGGGCCGTTTGTGTAATTACAAGCCCAAAGAGCGCGGAAAGTATGAAAGCCGATGCCGCGCCGGAGGAGGCAAATTCAATCTTGACACGAATTTCCCGGAAAAATTGTCAAACTTTTCAGCGGGAATTCGACCCAGATTCTTCCTTCCGGCGCACGCAGCCCCCCAACCCCCCCTCGCCTCCAAGAGGCTCGTCGTCTCTTGTTCTCCGTCTGCAATGTGTGCGATAAGCAGCTCCCTCTCTGTCTCGTATACAATCAGCTCAATTGCATTACGCGACGTTAATTGGGTCAATTTGCGCTCGCAGCCCCTTGTTTCCCTTCGAAGAAATTCATACCCCCGCGAGATCAACGAAGAGGCCTTACGCCGAGGGGATAACGATCCGGCCGCCGTTATTTCCTCCTATCTTATTATCCCCCGAGCCTTTATCGCCTCGGCCATCTGCACGCGCCCAAAATTTTATCCCGAAACGACGAATCAGCGCTTCTCGATACAACGAACAAAGCTAATGCATCCGCCTGCCGCCTTGGGTTCTCTGCTGCGTCGAGCGAGGCGCCGCGCCGCGAGTAATGCGCTTCGTTAACAGCCGAGGAATCGCTGCCGGTGGCGGGGGAAATGGATTTTTTGTTTTACGCCGCCGGAGGAACAAGCCGTTTTCGCTCGGCGGAAGTTATGCAAATATATTCTTGCGAGCTGCGCGCTTGGTTCAAGTTTTGCCCGGGAAATATGAGATGGACTCGGCCGTACGATTAATAAAGTTTTTCAATTTTGCTGTACAAGACTCGGCGCAGAGAATGGCATGACTCCGAGTCACGAATTTTATTGAAAACTTTGGGGGCTGCTTTTAGATACTACTAAATGAAGGAACGCTTTCCATTTTCGACATTTTTCCTTGAAAGAATCCTTAAAAAAAAAAAAATGCCAAGTTTCGTAAAGATTGATGCAAGGGTGGTTAAATATTTAGTGCTCGTCATCCGTTGAACGTCGAAAAACGGCGGGCCAGAACTCGCCTCGAAAATTTATGACCCGTGGCAGTGACACTCTTCAGCTTAGTCAAGCTTACGGGGAGACTTATGCGCCATTAAATATTTTCCTAGTAAGGCGGGAAAAATCCTAGAAACGTAAGTACTTGTGAAGCAGCGACACATGTAACCGCTCTTTACGAGGCTCGATATTGTATCATTTTTTCGAGGCCATTTGCCAGGCGAGCGCCATTACCCCCGCTAAGCCATTCATCCTGACCCGAGTCCCATTTACCAGAGAGAGAGAGATACCGAAAGATGGGACCCCCGTTCCGGCAGTCGAACGGAAAGATCCGCGGATTCTAAAATATAGAAGAATATACGCGATATTACGTCGGCCGGAGTCGGATAAAGGATGTACTGCGCCGTGAAAGGAAAGATATCTCCCCCCCCCGCCGCCGCCGCCGCCGCATATCTTGATGTATTCGCGCGCTTGCATAAATGCTAATACGAGTAGGATACGGACGGATAGCTGCGGGATTTCGCGGGCCGCGCCTTTACAAGCGAAAGAAATTCGCGCGGGGAGAACGAACAAAAGGGCCGAGACAAAGGAGAGAGTCGAGCTTTGCCGAGCCGACTCAGCGAGCTTTCATTACGGCAAATTTTTACCGGGGGAAAAATCGGAACTGCTTTTGAGCTAGATATTAGTCGGGATCAATTTATCGCCGCGCGCAAAGTTCCTTTCCCCCCTAGGAAAGAATTGCTCTCTCCTCGAATTGTGCGAATTTTTAGGAAGAAAAATCTTATGCGCACTTTGTACTTTACAGCTGCGTGTTTACGAACTTTTAATATGCTCCTTTGACCCAAGGGCCCTTTCAGCCGAGCAAAGCTCGATTTTGCAAAAAGGCTCCGTATAAATTCCATTCGGACTCCTGTTTAGCCTGAAAACTGCACACGCCTCGCCGGTATACACGTTAAGCAGACTGGCGCGGCGCTCAAAGGCCCTTTTTCCGTCGAGGGTGAGACAGAGGCGCAAATAATTGGGCTCGTTTGATTAACGATCGGCTCGTCTCTCGCAGGTGCGCGTCTATATATATACGCGGATCGGAGGGATATTGTGCCATGGGGCCGGGCCAATGCAAACGACGAGCGAGCGAGAGAGAGAGAGAGAGAGACACGTGCGCTTTAGCCGAATGCTCTCGGCGTCTGCAAATGACAGGAGGAAGCGCGCGGAGGCAGCGCAGGCGCACATGCATCATTACTTCGCAGCCTCGACCTGTCGCGCTTTACATTGCAAATGCGCCCCCCCCCCCCCCCAAGAAAGGCGGAGAGAGAGAGCCGCGCGTACAAAGTCGCCGAGAATCGAGGCGCGATCGTCGCTCGCTTATAATATCCTCGCGGCTTCCTCGTCCCGCGGGCTGGATTTGAAATATCGCCGCTTATTTTTGGAGGAGCGCGAGGGGAACGCGACCTTGGGGGGGGCGACCAGATTTAAGCGATAGGCGCCGGCACGCTAATGCACTGCTCGAGCTGCTTCCATCATCGGCTCTTGACACTTGATTGACAATGGCTAATGCACGCGTCGCGAGAGTCGCTTTAATTGCCGTCGCCGGGTTATTGGATCGCGTCTGATTTTTACGAGACGATTGTTACGACTGAATTATTGGCCTGGATTTTTTGGTCGTCGGGAACGCCCACGTTTACGCTTCGCGGTGACGAAAAGCGACTCTTTGTATTTTATTAATTATTTTTATGAAAGCTTTTAATGTAGCCAAGAAAAAAATTGCAATCGATATTAATTATTATGCATTGACAGACATTGGACAATTTTTTAAATAGCATAACGGTAATCGCATTGTTTGCGGTTCATTGGAAATTATGTAGCGCTTCAGTTAGAATAATCGCTATTAAATTTTTCATAAAGTTTAAAAAAAATATTATTAGCGCTAGAAAATGCAATATTCATTTTCTCCGTTGCAGATTTAATCATAAAGAGCAACTTGACGTCGTTAGGTGAAACATGCAAATCACTTCTCGTTCCCCCAAAAGTGTCGACGACGAATTTGAAGTTGCAACTCGAAATTTCGTAATAGTATTCCGGCAGGCAGTAAAATAACTGCTCCTCAAAATTATGCACTTCCGAGAAGCGGTCAGAATTTGCCGACACGTGTTTCCCCACATCTGCGAGCGGGATATATTAGGGGAGGAATTTGAAAATCGGAAGCAAAGAATTCAATATAACGGATTGTAGGACATGCCGGGGCTTGTGACCTGAAAAATTTTTCAAATATTCGCTTTTTACACCGAAATTCTATAAAGTTCTGAGGTCTCGACGGATGCGAGCTCGATGTCAAAGTAAGAAGTAGACGCCTCGCAATCGTCAATATTTATCCGGCCCAGGGAGGTGAATTCATTTTATGCAGAATATTCGACAAGCAGATAAAGTCGTTTCGGTCGTAAGCTTTTTCAAATTTAAAAAGCTCCTCCTTAACGGCGCAAAGCCGGCCGGGGGGATTACAGTACCAAAGCACAATAAATAGACTGCTTAGCGAGTCAACATCGACAAAAGCTGAATGCAAATGATGTAATGCTTTTCTCTTGCTCCAGTTGCAGCGCTGAAATAATAATGTATATCATTAAAAGCCAGCGGCGTCGAGCTTTCAAGTCCGGATACGTCTTATGACTTCAATGTAGGTCAATACACCGTTCGGCTGCTGTTTTTGTTTCGCGCAATAGGATCGCAGCTTATCATCATTGAGCTCGAATATCCTCTTTACAATTGAGATTAACATCCCCATATCTATATCAAATCCTACTTCGGAGATTAGAGCTCGCAACAGCAATTCCAACGAAATTCCAAACAGATAATCCCTCCCAACAGTCCCGGGAATTCTCGGCAAAAACCAGGTCGAGCCTGAAATTTTAAAATCCCGGGTCGTAGCGATAATAGTATATTGTTGTATAATATGAAAATTCAAAAGTCCTGATGACGTTTCGCGTCCGACTCGCCGAAATGACTTTGCTTCCCCTCGTTCCGGCGTCTCTCCGTCTCGATCGGCGGATAATCGAGTTTACGGGCAGCGGCGGCACCGACCGCTAAATCAAAAGTCCCGGTACAGGGAATTTCGATTTATTCCCCGTGAAATCTGCCCCGGCATTGTGCGGGCCGCGATGCGATAAAGCAGCCTCGGAGTCGTTTATTGTCGCTCAAAAGAGGGAAAGGACGTCGGGGCATTGTCTCGCGGTCTCGCGCTGACAAAGAGCGCTCGATTATTTTCCCGGCGCCTTGGCTCCCTCTTTTGTTCCATCTCTCGAGGTGGAGGAGGAGGAGGAGGAGGGGCCGCAAATCCGGGGAAGCAGCGAGCACCAGACGCAATCGTTAATGGACGCTCGATTCAATTTCAGGGGGGATGCGACGATTGGCTCTGGGAATTATTGCCTGTGTCAGCTCTCGGGGGCTGAATGGACGAATATTTCTATAATAATCGTCAATTAAAAATGAGGCACTTCTGGCAAATATTCACTTATTGTTCAACTTCTGGGCGACTTGACGTCGTAATGGTCCATTATTCCTGCAGTCTCGTAAATGGAAATGTTTTGTGACGCGCAAAAAGATGACGTCGGTTTAAGGGACTCTGGACGTTTAAACTGACGCTGTAGCTAATCGCTTGCAGCGATAAGTACAATCAATACAGCGAGGCGAAAATTGTTCGAAAAACTGCAGTACCGGGAGGATAGCAGCCCATCAAAGGATGAAAGGGCCATTAGCCTTTTTCGTCGAATCGATTATGGCTCGAATTTATCGCGGCAGTTTACGCTAATTCGCGAGATATAAAGCTTCGGGATAGGAGTCGAAGTAAGTTGGAGCTCCTTGCGGCTCGTTAGCCAAGTTTCCCGCAGGAACTGGGCTCTTAAGCTCTGCGCGCACACACACACACACACACGCCGGGAAGAGCGAAGAATGGCGAATGGAATTTCGTCCCCTCCCCCCCGTCCGGAGGCGGGAGGAGCTTACAAATTATTTCGTTCGAAAACCATTATCGAGGCTCAAGCCCGAAGAATCGCCGTTATCGATGAGCAAAGTTAAAGCGGCATGATTCCTCCTCCACTCCGGGCCTTTTATCTCAGTCGCTCAGCCTGCCGACACCCAATATTCCCTCGAATAAACGACCCTTTGACGATTCGCGCCGACGATCACAGCGATTTTCTTTCCTCGGCCGATCGCGATGTTAATCCCATCAACGTTTATTGTCGACAAAGGACTTTTTTTCAAGCGTCTACCGTACCTTTGGGCTTCTAATGAAATTTTTCGAAAACGCGAGCTTCGAAAAGGTCGATCAGCCGTCTCGCATTTTTCTTCCGTTCGACGGCGAGGGCCCTCCTCGGCCCGGCAAAACCTATACCCGCCGAAAAAGAGCCGAATGTAGAGCAGCGCCCGGAGAGGAATGAAGAAAGGAGCTCAAAACCTGCGTGATTTATCGGCATCGGCGGCCGGGATGACAAAGTGAGTTTTAAGAAACATCGGTTAATAACGCGGCGCTGCAGTGTTTCGCGACTTGATTTATACGGGGAGAGGCGGCTCGCGCGGTGTGTGTGTGTGTGTGCGTATCCCTTTTTATATCTCGCGCAAAAAGGAAAACTGCAGTTTATCACCGCGGAGCGTATTGGAAGCTCGCCATCGATCTCTCCGCTCGGCGTTTCTTTTTTTTTTTCTTTCGCCCCATCGATTTATCAAAGGTCATCCATCACCGGGCTTAATCTGTCCTTTAAGACTTGCTCGCTCCCGGCGAAACTTTTCCGAGCCGTCTCGTCTAGTTTACACTTATCTGGGAGCTTCGGCCGGCGGGCGCGCGCGCCAACTCCCCGAGGATCGGCAGATAGGAGAGAGAGAGAGCTCGCGGCTGAAAAAAAGAGCGTAGGCTTTCTTAAAAGCTCGGGGCATAATAGGCCGATCCGTCATTGTCATTGCCGCGGACAATGGCGGGAGAGAGGAGAGACTCCGCGGACTCGCTAAAACAAAGCTCCGGTTTTGAGTGCGCGACTACTCGCCTTTCGCTCCCTGGGAAAAAGCTCAAGGTCAGCGTTGGCGGCAAGCAAAGCTCCGCTCCTCTCTCTCTCCCTGCGTGCTTTCGAAACTTCCCCTTGATCCCCTGCCACACCCTCTCCAGTCGCCATATTGATCGGCGCGCTCTCCCCTCCCGCGGCTCTCTCCGTCGCTCTCTGCGGCGTTGCCACGTCGTCCGGCCTCGCGGCGCACGCGGACGTCGTCCTCGAGAGGAGCAGGACGCCGCGGCGGCGATCAGCTGCTCGATCTCTGGATCGAGCTTTTCCGGGAGGGGGGAAGGGAGTGGGGGACTATCGCAGACGCGGAGTCGAAAGAGGACGGCGAGAGTACCGCGCCGCGACAACGACAACGCCGCGGCAACAGCGGTTCGCGCCCATTTCGCTCTACGCGCCACCCCGCTCCCGCGCGCGTTATCTCGTTTGATTTTATCTTTACGGGCGCGATGTTCCGCGCTCTTTTCCACGCTCGAATGTGTACTTAATGTAGAGCGACGCCTCCGCGGCAGGAGCTTCGTCGGAGCTTTTTTCCCCGCCGCGCTCCGGCTCCGCAGCCGGAATCGATTTGTATCGAGATGAAAATGTCAACTGAAACTCGATTTCCCTCCCTCCCCCCGTCGCTAGTCTCATCCCTATTTCATTATTCTCGCGCTGTTGCGTGAGAGAGAGAGAGAGAGCGAGCCTCGATCTCTCCTGGATTTTCAGGCGTCTCTCCCGCCGGACCGCGCGAGTTCTTGGCCTACTTATATACGGGGGGGAGGCTTTCCCTTGCGGAATCGAACGGGGGGGCTTGATTAAATTGTTTGCGCTCCTCTTTCGCGGCTGTGTTCCTTCCGAGTGCCTTGTTTCGCCGGTTCCCTGACCCCGGAAAGTCGCCTCTCCTCTCGGGGGCTGATCGATGCGCGCAGACACTTACTCGCCGCTAATGTCCTGGCCAAGCGAATCAAACCCCCCCCCCCCCTCTCCTCTCCGCTTCCATTCCCGTTAAATATTCGCGATCGATAGTATCGAGCGGCGAGAGCTTTTTTCTCCCGCTGCTGCCGGGAGCTACGGAGCGCGCGTAGGACGAAATGACCTTTACCTTTGCCGCGTGGGCGACTGCACGCGCCTGCACGTCGAAGGGACGGAGGCTTCGCCGTACTGCTTTGAATTTCGACCCACATACCGACGCTGTTTCCTCGCGGGCCGCCTGTATGCTCGATCGCTCGGGTTACGGTTTCGGAGAAAGCCGATGACTTCGAGTGGGTGGCGAGGTGGGCGGCAAGCGTAAATTGCGCTTTCGCGCGGACGAGGGGATTTTCGCTTGTTCTTGAACGTTTGACAGCGCCGACTTTCCGGGCCTTTTCGCAACTTTATTTTCAGCGTCAACAATGTTAGCTGTTCTGTATTCGGGGAGTTACGAAAAAACGTAGATTTTTCCCGCAGTTTTCACGGCGGGTACTCGATAAAAGCTATATTTTAATGAATGATTTGTCGATAAAAAAAAGCTGCCGAGAAACGTATTAATAAACCACGGACAGTACGGGAGGTGAACTGGGCTCGAAAATACGTCACTCGGCAAACTCGGATCGATTTCTCAATACTATCGGCCCGCGCGAATAATCGATTCTCCCGCGCGTCCGCGAATAACTCTGAATAAAAAAAAAAGTCGGCACATAATTAGAGCGGCGTTAATAAAGACCTAACGACTCCGAGGGGCTGATTATATCTTCCGCTTTATTACGGCCGCTCCGTCGGCGGTGTATTTCGAAAAACCGTCGCCGGCATGAATAATGATTCTCCATGAAGCGTTGATACGATGCAAAGCGGGGGAGAGGGGTGGGCTCGGCGATAACGGGCCTTTAGGAAGAATGCATAATAAAGGCTGGCGCGAGAGAGAGAGAAAGCGCGACCCAGTTGCAATTAATTTTTCGTTTTTCCGTGAGGCCAGGCCAATGTTTACGAGCGACAATGGCCGAGGAAATAATTAGAGTATTATAAGAAAAAGCCGCGGAGCTTTTTAGCCGCTCGGCGCGAGTTAGCCTCGTTCCTGCGTGCGTGTATATATGAAGAGACTCGGCGGGGGGGTAGGGAGGATCGAGTTCGGTTAGCCGAATTCCCGAGGTAACGCCGCCGGCTTCCCAACTATGCCGATTAGTTTCACATTGACGTACTCAATTCATTGAGCCGCATCGACTACACTCCCGCTTCCCCTCCATTCCGGGCGCACGCCGCGCAAAGCTCTTACGAAAAATCAACGAGTTTCAAAGGAACGCGGGAATTAGCAGTCGAGGGAGTAACGATTTCGTATACGATTCTGTTTTCTCAAAGAGAAACGATGCAAATTATCGAATCAAAAATTTCGTTCAAGTTCGATGTTTCCAAGGCTCCTGAGTCGGAAAAATTGGTTTAAACAAAATCTATTTATGTACGTACGAAAGTAAGCAAATTTTGTGTTCGTTATAATTCTCGAGCAGATGCATGTAATGAGCTGAAATTTTGCATGCATCAGAGGATGCTTCAACTTAGAGGTAATTAAATTTTGGAGTAAATCGAATGATTTTCAGGACTTATTTGAATAAAGTAACAAGTTTTGAAAAAATATTTTTCTTCAATAAATTGTGTACCGAAGCTATTTAAAATTTAGATCTATATTTTGCCTAGACGCTGTACTTTCTTTACAAAATTTCGAATTTATAAACATCTTCCGATTAATTAATAGCGGTTTTTATTTCAGAAAGAAATATACGGAAACGTTACCTTTTGACATCTTTCTTTGATTTATTAAAACAATTTACTATCTCTGGCCACCAAATTAGGTTAGTGTATTCAGACTCATGCAAGATTCCTTACTTATTGCTAAGATAAAATCAGGTTTTTCCAATACTTACTAATTCGATTCTCTATTTCGTGAATAATTAAGGAAAACCTTTCACTTGTCATTGAATATTTCATTCATCATAAACTTTAACAAGCCGAGCTTTCAATGTACCCGAATACTCCCCTGTATCTCCTCGCTTATTTGAATACTCATCCAAATAACAATTAAGTTCGTACGAAATCATTTGACAGAAAAATTTTCTAAGCCAGTCTCTCGGCTCGGCGCAAAAAAAAAGGCTCGCGCCCACATGTTAATCTCGCGAAATAGCCCCCCTTTTCATTGTTTCGAATCTCGCGCGTTCCACTCGCACATCACGTGACAATTACGCGAAAAAATCCGCTCGGCGCGTTTAACAATGGCCGGTCGTCCTTAATTACGGGAAAATTAAAAAAAAAAAAGAAAAGCGCTCGGCGCGAGCAATTGAATTATTTCGCGGCAAAGCCCCCGCGGGGGTATAAATTCCCACAAAAGCGAGAGACGCAGCGGACCGTTCGATTTGCGGTGCGGCAAAAAAAAAAAAAGAGTCCCCCAAGTTCCAGGCTCCTCCCCCCGCGCCCGCAAATTGCGAAGCGCGCGCGGCGATAAAAGCGCCCCGAACACATCATCAATTGTTTGTCGCGACCGACGGGCGAGTCGGCGAAAGCCTCGATGCATAATCCGCCGAGCCGAACGCGAGCGGACAATGTATATAACCCCCCCTTTTCGAATATTTTACGCCTCGTGGACTCTGACCGCAGATCGGGCGATTTGCAAACTTTAGAAAAGTTGCTCGTTTGCCGGGGAACGAGAATTATTGTTCAGTCGGGATAAAAGTATCGCGGGTTAAGGATTTGAATATTTATGCGGAAGCTATTATCGCTCGACTCGTGTAGATACCTTAAAAGATATTACGTTTATCTCTTGAAACGAAATAATTAGAAAATTTGTACCTTGAGATTCAGTTAAAGTCAAGAGAATTATAGGATAAGGAGGAAATTATATTCCGAGTAAATTAGTTATTAACTTTCTGAACGGGCGAATATCCCTTGATGGTATAAAAATGATCGCCTGTGAAATTGACGGACGCTAAATATTGTCCAATCTTATTACGTCTTGGCCGGAACCATTAATGCAGTAGACAAGTGAAGCATGATAAATTGGAGGAAAACTGCGTCGTCGGTATCAAAGCAAGGTTAATTCTGTTTTTAGGTCATTCTCCTCACCAATTTCAGTGCACTTTCGTTTTACGCCATACCGATACGTATACCCGTTATTTATTCAAGACGTAAACTTGTTAGGGAAATAATTTGATCAACCTTTGATTACTTTCGCAGCTGCCTTCTTTAATAACTGCTGAAAACGTTTCAAATTCCTGGAAAATTCTATGAATATTGATGAAGGAGTCGAACGGACCGGAAAATATTTGTTATTTTGAAGGTACTAAATTTAATTTACTGCGCAAATAATTTTAATTAAAATTAATTCACCTGCAATGCTCGAAATTCGGTTACTAATGTTTTCTTACGAAACTGCATTTCAATTAATTGTTTATAACGTCATCAATTTTAAAATGATTTTCGGGTACATTGAAATTAATAAATAATAAAAACGAGGAAGAAGCTTCTCTGCCAATTATTTATTAGTTCGCATAACAGGAAAAGCTGAAACTTTGCAGTCTCATCTATAGCCTTGCGTGCAAACAACTTGCGTATGCTGCACATTCTTTAAACAGCCTTTATAGGCTGCAATTACCGAGTTCAACGAACCCAAAATGTCTGAGCGAGCAAACTCAAGAAAATTGCAACTAGCAAACTCGGGGAAATATGTCCCAAAAAAAAGGGCCAATCGCAACTTGCCCACCCGCCAAATGACGGCAATAATTACGAGCTAAGAAAAAGCGAAGGAGCGAAAAAAACGGAGAACTTGGTCAATTTCCAGCCTCCGCGAGAGATGCTATATAACGAGAGCGGCGTTAGTCAGTTCGACGGACCAAGTAAGCATAATTAACAGCCGGGGGAGAAAGAGAGAGAGAGAGAGAGAGAGTGGCGCAAGGAGTCAGTGACTCGAGGCCTCGTTAAGGCAAACGCCCCCGGAGTGCAGCTGAAAAAGCGGCGGCGGCGGCGGCAGCCAGTGTGACGCAGTACACACGTACCGCCTACGCAGTGTCGTCACCGAGCTCCGCCGCTGCTCTGGCGTAAGCGGCCGATCGATTATCGTACGCGCGCCTCGTGCCGGGGAGAGCTTTAATGTATGTATAAGTCGGCGCGAGAGACTGCAAACAAGCTCGACAGTTAGCCCAACACGTAGCCGCATAATCGTATGCAGATGCCAGCCCGGCGCTCCGCGTCCAATGGGCAAACTCCATTTGCACTCTACATGCTAATGCCGAGGCGGCTGCAGCTCATTAGGCGGAGGGGCCCGCCGCCGCTCTCTCTCTGCCTTTGTGGCCGGAGCCGCCCAAGACGCTCGCCGCGCGGAAAAATCAGCCCGAGGAGAGACGTAAATGTATACGAATGACGCGCGGGCCGGCCAACTTTTAATGAAACGCCCGGCGTTTTATTAACCCCCGACGGGGGATCGCCGCGGCTGTCCCGCTTCAATCAGCCGCCGAGACTTACTTCGCACCGAGGGTCCTTGTCCCCGACTTCCGACTCCCGACTCGTAAAAAGACAAAACGCGCCTTTCCGCAGCCTCTAATCAGCTTGTCGGGAGCAAGTGTCAGGGAGTCGTTTAATACGAATAAACCAACGCGCCGCAGTCGGGTATTTTCCGCGTAATGAAGCGGAGTTTGGGAAAGCTCCGCGGGGGGGTGGGACAGAGGGAGCGGTGACCGACCGTCGCATATCCGAAAGTTTACTATCGGCATAGTTTCCGGCTCGTTGTCATGGCTGGCTGCCTACCACTCTGCCTGTCTGTCTGGCCTTTGCAAGTCCTCTAACAGCTATTTTGCCGGCGCGTTATGCGCGAAAATCCGGCGCTCCTTCGAGGATTTACCGCAACGGCGTCGTATAACGCTAACACATTTCGCGCTGTTTTGCAGCCGCGGATACGCCGCCCCGCTCCCCCTCCCCCGACGCGCTGCTCCCCAACTATGTCAAGACATTAGAATATCAAGCGAATTTACATATCTCTCGCCGCGCGAGCCGTGATGGAAAGCTCCAAGGCGCGTTTACTGCGCGGCTTTGTTGAATGGAAAAATTTTTGGATATCTCCCCCCGGAAGCTCGGATGTGTGTTAGCCGCGTATAAAGAGGAATTCGCTGTTCCGGCTGTCTGACTTTCGGGATGTTTGATTTATTTTCGACGCGTAATGCGTAAATAGACGAGCGCAATTGTGAAATAGTCTCGTTGTACGTATACACTCGAATGAGAGAATCAAGATTCGTGAATATTTGAACAACCGACTTTTTCGCTCCTCTTTGCCGGCCGCTGCAAACAAACTTTTATCGTCGACGAAAGCACGGGGAGCACTTGAAAAATCGCGCTTACGCAAATCCATCAAAAGCAGACTCTATAGCGACCGTTGCGCAAAGAAAAAATATGCGACGTGCGTTTTCAACGTTTCTTAATCGACAATAAATTTTTGCCTTTACGCGGTTACGTGAATTTTAATCCGACTCGATCAGCACTCTCTCTCTCTCTCCACTCAAAGACCCACTAACCACCTAACCCTCTCATCAGCATCAACGACATCATCTCCCCAAGTAGGAGCAGCACAATGTCTGACTACTCTCGGGTCGCATCTACTGAATCGAGTTGGCGTCGTACGAGGCGGCTCGGCTCCCGTAAATATTTTATACCTGTTTTCGAGGGTTATCCTGCGTCTTTCATCGTATTGATTTCGTATCTCTGCGTTGTGTGAGTGCGCAGGTGCGGCCGGCCGTGCAAGACAGATAAAAAGAGAGGGAGGGAGAGAGAAGAAGAGTGTCCCGAGCGAGAAAATCAACGGGGGATTAGTCGCTCGCGCTAATAAACACGTGGGGCAGATTCGAAAGCGCGGGATTTGCCCTCTGACAGACGAGAGGACGCACTTTCGATTCGCTTTGTTTTCCTTTAATACCGGGAAACGACGGGGAGGAGGCCGAAGCCGTAGCCCGAGACCGAAACGATACGGCACAGGCAAATCCTACTCTCAATTACTGCCTTTGTCCGCTCGTCTCTCTTTCTGCTTTTCGCTCGATGAAACTTTCGCGCGAGAGATTTGTTTTTTTTTTAAAACTTCGCCTCTCCGGGCTTTAGATATTTTTTATTTCTTGGATATAAATATTTCTCAACTAGTTAATTAAACAAAAAAAAAACTTGTTTTCGTTCGAGGTACAGCGGAAGCCCTTTATCGACCAAAAAATCTGGAATTGTAAAAAAAAACTGCTAGAAAAAAGTTGGGTTCCAGAAAGACAGCCGGAGCCTCTCGGCTGGCGGCCATATTCAGGGCGAAAGAATTGGCTTACCGATAATCAGATGAAGTTAATCTTGGAGAAACGAGGGCTCGGTCACTTTTAGCTCCCAGGAAATATGCTCGGGACAGAGAGAAATACGTGTGTATTTGCCGGCCGTCCATAATTCAAAGTTTGGCCGGGACGACTACGTCGAGGCCATATTTTTTTGCCTCGAGAGGTTGCTGCTGCTGCTGCTGCTTCCGCAGATAGGTGGAAAAAGTAGTGCCGCCGCGGGCTAAAAATGAGCGCCGGAATATAAGAAGGGGGAGAAGTATATAGGAAGTGGCGCACTCAAAGCCGAAATATCGAGAGGATTCTTTCGAGGGGCTGGATTAGAATTCGAGAGAGAGAGAGAGAGACGCGCGATATATGTACATTGAATTTCGAGCTTTGTGTCTTCAAAGACTCTCGAGCATTCTTATGCGTATTAGAATACATTTCGACAGTCAAGATAGTGCAAAATGTTTTCAACTGGAGCACGAATATTTTTAGAGCTTTGAGGTAGTCTGCACTCGTCGAAAAAGTTTGCTTTATTAATAAGACAAGTAAAGCCTGCTGGAAAGAATGGGCCAGAACCGAAATGGTCGAGTAAGTAAGAGACAGGCAAAAGCCTGTTTGCTCTTTATTTATAAATAAGTAAAGCTGGCTTAAACAGTCGGGTAACATTTACTTCAAGCCAAATATATTTGACTTAAATTTCTTGATTACTTAACCAATAGTTTTAAGAAACTTTTATAACTCTGCATTTTCCGGCGCGTTCGAAAACATTATTATATTTTGTTAGCAGAATGTTTGACGCATAAGCTTTGATAAACAAGATAAATTCGTTTAATATAACGTGATTTACCAATTCTCTTTGAGTGCAAAAAAGTTCAATTAACTTTATAGCATTTCAAAACCTCCGACAACTTTTTAACCCTATTTTTATACCTTTGATCGTTGATAGCTTTCTTAAAAAAACAAGAAAAAATAAATAAATAAATAAATCTCGTGCGGAAACTCGACTGCATTTAATCTAGCCGGCAGAAAAATTTGAAAGAATATCGCGCTCG
Source organism: Ormyrus pomaceus (assembly GCA_900474385.1). Classification (NCBI taxonomy): domain Eukaryota; kingdom Metazoa; phylum Arthropoda; class Insecta; order Hymenoptera; family Ormyridae; genus Ormyrus; species Ormyrus pomaceus. The sequence continues at coordinate 107,282 of UCOM01000020.1, read as the reverse complement.
GAGTGTTTGAAAGATCACCGACAAAGCACTTTGATATGACGCCGGAAACTTGAAAAAAAAAAAAAAATTCCACCGGCAACCGATAAAGCAGCGCCGGTCAATCGCTCCGCGCAGCTCGGCGGTCTCGGCAAATGCCACATCAAAGATGTATCGCGGCCGGTCGTTAATTAGAGGCCGGTCCGACGCCTCTCTCTCTCTCTCGGAAAAGCCGGGCGCATAATTTCCTAGTTAATTACGGAAATAAGCTCGCGATAATAAATCCCCCGCCGGGGGGCGCGCTCGCGCGTGCAGTTTTGTTTCGCGAAAATCAAAGGTTTTTGTTTAACGCGGCCCGTAAAACCGCCGAAATCTCTTTATTCCGAGGCCCCGTTTTAGAAAAGATGAAAGCGCCGCGCGAGGAAAATAAAGCGCCAAGGATGCGGAGGTTTTGCGCCCGGGCCCCGTGAAAGAAAACACGGATATAAAGGCCGAAGCGGACTTCCCAAAGGGGGAAAAAAAAGCGCGGGAGGGGAAGAGCTGAAAGCGGTAAAATCGTAGTTTCTTTACGAGGGTCCTTCTTTGCCGCTAATTCTTCTCCTTTGCCATTGTTTTGAGCGTCGGGCGAAAACGCCGTTCGAAAAGATTTCGCCGACACTCTTTTTCACTCTCTGTCTCTTCCTCAAAGAGATTTTAGAGCATTAACCCAATTAGTAACGCGCTAAATGTTTGTCCGATCGATGCCGCTCGCATTGTTTCCGCCGCGGATGCAAAAGTGCGCGAGGAAGAAGCTTTTAACGGTATTGGCAGCGCACGAAATTAGCGGCGGCCCGTCCGCCGGCTTTGTGCGAAATCTCGAGATCGAAAGAAAGGATGAAGTATGAGAAGGAAAAGATAAAGGCGAGAGATGAGAGAGAGCCGCGATGTAGGGCGAGGCTTTTTCAAGGGAGCCAGTCTAGATGGAAATCGCGGCCGATTTACTCCAATAATGGATAACGTTCTCGCGAAAAGCTCCTCTCACATTTGCTCTATGAATTTCAAAGCGTTCCCCACTGTTTTTCGATCGTCCAAAGTGCCTTTCTCCAGGAAATTAAAATCCCCGCTCCCCCGGACTGACGAGTGACAGCTGCATTAAGTTAACTTTTCTAGTAGCTTTCTCTTCGGCGAAAAAAAAGAGAAGGGGGGGGGGGGAAAAAGGCGCGGGGAATAAAGTTTTATGTCTTATTAAAATGCGATTTTCCTCCGAGGAAGGTATATAGATATAGGGGGGGAGAGAGGGGGGTAGACGAGAGAGAGAGAGAGAGAGAGAGAGAGAGAGAAAGCCAATCTCGGCAGCTCTCGGCGAGCGTCATGAGGTCGAGAGGCGATTTCCTCTTGTACTCTCTTGGCCCCTCGGCAAAGTTAAGGACACTGTGAAAGCGGGGCTCTAAGACGTTCCAAGTTCTGTTCGCAACAATGGGAACGTCAATCAATTGTTCGGCTATCAGACTTTCGGTAGTGTTCGTCGGCGATCGATCGGGCACATGTTCCGAGAGACGCTCAAAAGGAACGAGCCGCCGAACTCTATTCAACGGCGGGCGCGGCGATTCACTTTCCTTCCTCGTAAAAAATCCCGGGGACTTTGGGTTAGGGGAAGGAAGCCAGCCTGCCGGGTTAATACGTCTAAAGGAGCACGCATCGCCAGAGTTTTGGGCCAACTTCCGCGCGTCTGATCGGGTTATCGACGAATCGCTGATTTACTTGATCCCGAGGGGAAACACTGCTCCGCTTTTTCTAAATCGGCGAACGGAAAATTAGCAAACTCCACTTTGATATTAGGTAATGCATAGTTTAAAAGCGATTCCAATTAGCATTGAAGGTACGGAGCTCGAGGCGCTCCGCCTTGAAAGACGCTTTCCGAACACTTGGCGGTATAATTAGGAATTTCCAATCCGAAATGATATTTCTAGGGCGAAGGCAACGGGGAAGCCCCGCCGACTCGCTCTCGAGGAAATTGAACAAGGCCTTCGGATGCCGGGTTATTTTACTCACTTTGGGTTTATTTCGCTTGCTTCGCTGTCGAAGCTAATTGGAAATGCCGAGTGTATGCCGGTATGTTAATTATCCGGCTTTCCCCCCTTTGATCGTTAATATTATGCGGAAGCATTGCGTAACCAGCTAGTTACAAGTAATTTTCAGGGGACGCTAATTTCGAGGCTTCGCGAGATCGACTCGACTCGACGACGAAAACTCCGCTCCCGCTTTGCGATATCCTTTCGCTCGGCGAGAGAGAGAGAGACAGGGAAAAAGAAGCATTTTATCCCTTTGTTTCCCGGGCTGTAATCGGCCGTGAAATCGACAAAGATTCGTTATCGATATTCTATATCCGGAGAGGGGCGTTTGAAAGAGAGATGCCTCGCCTTTCCGGCCTCCTCGCTCTTCTTTTTACTCGCGCCTAATAGGATTTCGTTAACTTCTTCATCTGCCGATGTCGAAGTCGCCCCGGCAAACAAGGTAACTTCGAAATCGCCTTTAAAGCTTCCCAGTCAGATATTATGTGGAGCTTACATGTACATTGCAAACTCGAGGGCGCAGTTTTCTACCTTTCGAAAGATGAAAAAGCTCTCCGGCAAAGACTCTTAGTTTGGCGAGAAACGCTTCGACTGGGAGAAAGGGAATAATGTGTCGACTCGAGCAAAGATAACTGTATTGCTTTGTTCGATCAGATTACGAGGATTTCGAGCCTTTTTGAAATAGTGGCAGAGCCTCCTTTGAGCCTGGGACTATGAAATATTAAAAAGAGTGTCTCTGGTCCTTGAGTAACTCTAGAGAATTGTAATCGTCCCGGTGCTTTTTTCCATTTCGCATAATTTTCCCTCAGACGCGGAGAGAGAGAGAGAGAGAGAAAATTTTAAAATACTACTCTGGAAACCGGCTTTCAGAACCCTTATATAAATCAACGCCCTTCTTCGAAGTAATAAATACCACATTCCAATTTTAATGCTAAAAATGTATGTGGTTTCCCAACTAAAATCGTTTACGTTTAAAACGAGTTTTATAACTTTATACCTTCTCGTTGCGCAACGAGCTTCACTCAATTCATTCTCTTTCGCTCTCGTTGATTATTTGGACTTTGTTCAAAAATACAAAGAGAATTATCTGCAATTAATAAATCATTTGTTAGCCCCGTTATCGCTGCTTTCAGCCGTCAAAAATATTTTATTCACCCCGTCAACTTTTATCCTTGGGATTTGTGCAACGAATGGAAAAAAGGGGCGAATAACACAATTAAACGAATATCTTTTGGCCATCGACAAGGATGACTTGGCAGACTGACCAGGTAAAAGCATTCTTAAGCCTCGGCACGTTTACTACAATGCCGGCCAATAAAAGACTTCGACCCTTTCGCCGGCCTGTTCATTGGCGGGTCGTTGTACCGTTAATGGCTTTCGAAATATTCAAATAGGAGCTCGCGAGGCTTGTCTATTAAAGAGATTATAAATGAGCCCGTTTTCTGCTTGTCTGGCACTTTTTTTTTTTCACGTATCGAAGACGAACACAAAACGCGAGTGTCACTCGCGTCGAGTGTGCATGTAATTATAATACGTACGACACTTCCGCTTTCCAAAAGGGTTTTTTTTTTTCACGTTTCAGCGAGTAAATTCGCCTCCGAGAGACAAATGATCAAATCCGCAGGGCTAATTCCCTAAAACGGCTCTTAAGCGCAGCTAAAAGTATTAGGCAGTTTGCTAAAGCGTGCAAAATATTATATAGTATTACGAGCGTAAGTCCGTAACTAATTATCCTAGAAAATACTTAACGAGAGCGGGAAAAGGCAGTGAGCTTTAAAATCTCGCGCGAGAATTCGCTTGAGAAAAGTGCAATTTTTCAGAATTTATTATTTTAATTAACCCTCGCGAAGATCAATCCGATTATTTGCCGTTGGAGGCGGCGAGAAATTTATAACCCCGGTTTCTCTCAGTCGCGGCGGCGAAAAATATCGTGTTTCAAGGCGTCATGTAGCCAACTGGCTCGGCCATTAAATGCAAATGGCGATCGTTTTTAAAAATGTAAATAGATTTCAGACCTACTTTACGACCCTGAGCATTTAGTCTGTTGCAGAAAAAAAGGCAGAGGTTGTTATAGATCTCGTATACTTTTATTGCCTAGCCATTAGTTAAATCACAGCTTCGCTCCGAAGCCATTCGTTTTCATTTCTTCGGAGGGATTTCTGCTTTCCACCTCGTACAATTGGTATATGCATCTATTTTGTTTATAGCGGTTCCGCCCGTAAAAAGCTGATCTTCGCATTACTGACGCAAATTACTCTCTTACATTATTACCTAACTAGTCGAAGGTCTCCCGCTTTTGTGTGTATGTAGGTTCCGTATAATGCCGTTGTATTATATGGTACTGATTAAGCAAACTTGTTTGCAATCATTTCAAATGGCTTGCCAATACTCAAAGTCGAGGCTAAAATTTAATAACAGTGCCAACGATAAATGGAATATTGGAGCAAGTTAATTCTCACAACAATACATCGAGTCTCAATATTTTTAGAGCCCTTTTCCAAATCCCAGTTTCGAACGATTTGATCTTCAACCTGGTTGCGGAATCGCTCGGCGACCATTAAAGCTCACGGGGCGGAATTTCGATTAGTCGTTTCGGGGGATCCTTTCGCGCCCGGCATCGGTGTGCGTTCGGGAAGAATCCTTGCTCCGAGGCTTCGATCGCTCTTAATTGCAAAGTGTGCAGCTAAAGCCTTTGCCGACGGAACGGCATAACACAGAGCCGGGCCGTTTGCGGTGGCGGTAGCAGCGCAGCGCGGAGAGGAGGGTTGCGGGGGGTGGGGGGAGGAGGGCTTCGTGCTCGCACCTGTGTTTGAGGATCGGTTGAAAGCGGGAGACTGAGCCCTCGAATAATGACGTTTCGAAGCAGCGCGTTAGTCGGATTTACGATTGGCTGGCTCGGGGCGCGTATTGCGTTGGGGGGGGGGATATGGGCCTGGTAGGCCGTAGCCGAGTCTCGTTCGGTTCTCGCGTCCCGCCGCGGTAACGGATTGTCGAGTTTAGTAATAAAATAGCGGGCGAATCGGGCTCAGCCTGAGGTATACACGTTGTTACCGAGATATCGGACGGGGATTCCTAGAAACACGACCTTTTCGAATTATCGATTGCGCAATGCGCCATATTTGCTTATTGATAACAATGCCCGATCGGCGGACCCTTATACCCTGTTGTCGCTTGGGTTTCTGGTTTATCTGACCGCTGCACGGATCTCATCTTATCGGGATAACGATCAATTAATTTACTTTTATTTCATAATTGCGACTGGTTTGCTAACAAAATAAGTAAATTCCGCTTCTATCGCAGAGTTGAAGAATAAGTTACTTAGCATTCTTAAAAAAGACGTTTTGGCAACTCCACATCGACTAGCAATCGGCTCGTTAGAATATTACTCCCACATAGGAACCCAGTCCCAGGTAAACGGTGATTTATAAAAGAATAATCGGCGCTTAAGATGCGTATCGATCTGTTGGCGAATCCATCAATTGGATTGCGCCTAACTCAATTACGGACAAAGAGGCGCCAAGAAAGCCTACAACGCCGAGCTTATCCCAAGACGTTTTCTCCTGCGCGGGGAAGAGATTAATGCTGCCTGCGTTAATCCGCGGGCTCGTGCTAAGGCCGGAATTATTTATGAATAAAATGTACTGCTGTTTACACTTACTCTCGCCGCCTTCCGGGAGTTGGCATTCTCCACGCAGGGAAATCCTCCGCACTGAAACAAAGTAAACATCTATTAGAGTCTCTTGGTGGAGAGGGCATTTTTTTTTTTAAGGAAAGTTTACGCGTAAATTAAGGTGTTTCTAGTTGAATATTTTAGTTGTGTTACTTGTTGTTTTGTTATTCCGTTGGATAAAAGCGCGGGACGACAGAACGGGGGTACAAATTAATATTATCATAGCCCGCGCGATATAGCAGATCTCGGCGTGTGGATTCAGTTTTATTTTGAAAACGCAGTACATTTATTATTCGGCCTACCCTGCCGAACGGAACACACACATCCCCCCAGGCACGTTTTTTTCCAAAATAAAAAGGAAATAAAATCGCTCGGGGCCACGAAATATCTCAAGCCGCCCGACAGTTATTTTAGGATAACAGCGACAATGCTATCTTACTAAGCGTATTATCCAAGAATGATCGTCATCTGGAAGGGTAAGTAATAAGGTACCGAAGGTCTCGACAGGAGATAGCCGAAAAAGAGGAGGAAGGGACCGAGGAGTCGGAGCTCTCTCCGCCTGCAGGCTATATTGATTTTCCCTCGGAAAAATTTCACGCGCCGCGTCTGCTGCTCTCGCAATCTTAGAAATCGCCCTGGCGAGAGTGAGAGAGAGCTTGGCCCCTCTCGAGCTTTTGCTTAGCTGTGAGAAACGATAAAGCGACGACGACGACGACACATCCGAATCTTATGGCTTCTGGCCGCTCGTAAAGATGAAGCATCGGCGACTTTTCAAATTAGGCGAGCTCAAATTGAGCTTTAGCATTTAGATGAAAAAAATGAAGGCCCCCCCCCCCCCTCCCTTAAATTTTGATATTCCGCTTGGTTTTCGGCCGAGATCCCGAGGGCCGGAAAAGGCGCGAGTTATATAAGGTTCGAGATCGATCGAGGGAAGGTCGACTGCCGGAATTTACGAACTTCCGCCACCCGCTGGGACCCGCTGGAAGCTACGGGATTTTTCGGAGCTAAATGCCCTTATTTCTGCCGCGCCGAACCCAATGCAGATCGCCCGGTTTCCCGCGTGAAAAGTCAATCCGAAGGGGGAACGGGGAGGTGGGGGGGACAGAGTCCCTTATCCGATGTAAAGCCCCGCTGCAGACTTTCCCAGATCATAAATATTCCAAAGCGCTGCTCGGAACATCTTTACACCCTTTAAGTTCTTCAGCCGTCATCTTAAAGTCTCGGCTCTCCCCTCCGTGGCACTTGTCTCTTTTCTTGCGCTCTTCTTCGCCCGCTTCTTGGGCGAGTCGCGCGGCGGCGGAGCTGGCTTTCGAGATGCTACGGACTTTCGAGAGTTCGACGAAAATAGTTTGACGCCGTAAACAGAGGCTGAATTATTCATCGGCAAAAATCATTCATGAAAGAAGCCTCGCCGAGAGAGAAGGAGCGTCCGGAAGACTCTAAGCACCCGTTAATGAGCGAACGCCGACGGCCGAATTGAGAAAATTTCGCTTTACAAAGAAGTCTTGGTGAATTGGTAATGTGCCCTCCCTCGAAATTTCGCGAGCTGCGGCAAAGACTCCGGAGTAGCTCATTGTTAACTAATGAAGCAGAAGGCAAGCTCGAGGATTCGCAGCATCCGCGCAAAGCTAACCCGACGGCGACCCATTTCAGTTTGTGATCCCAGCGGCGAACGATTCGACGCGGAAAAAAAGGTGCCCGTGAAAAAGCAGCGGCGTCGACTCAAAAATCGATATTGACCAGTTGCTGTGCTGCGCGCGAGTGGCGCTATTTCCGGCTGGATTTGATTGCCAACTATCCCAGTCATCCGCGATCATGACTGGTATAGGCTATCGATTCGGGAGCCGATGCTCGGGGGGGCTGTGCAACTCTCCTTCCCTCGGCCGTCGCTCGGAAGGTATTCTCATTATGACTCGCCTTTGCCGCTGCTTAATCTTGGAAAGTCATCCGGCGCTCTGAAAAGGAGTGCGGAAGTTGGCCGGGATTGCAGCGGAAGCGGACCAACCGCCGGCAAACCTCTTCATCTCCAGCTCCGACGGGCCTTTAGAAAATGATCAAACTTTACTTCGTTAGCCCTGCAATCAAGTCCTTTTGCCCTTTGTTACCCCGCTTTATTTCTGCCTTTATATATCGGCCGTTCGAATTTGTTTCTCAGAGGGCTGAAGCAGGCCTCGGCTAACCGCTTCAAAGAGATATATATGCAAGCGCCGGACGGAAATCCGCGCGCCGCTTCCTATTTTAACTCCTTGGCGACATATTTCAATTTCTCCGTAAAAGTATTTCGCGTCCTTTGTCGAATTGAAACGAGCTGATCCGATAGATCGACAGTTCGATTTCCCGCGGAATACTGTTTCTATTCAAAATTGCGAGCGCTCGCCTCTCTCTCCCGCCTCTATATCGACGTTTCCAATTTGACTGCAATTACTTCGATCTGCATATTTTTTAGCCGCCCTTCAATAAATGTTTCCGTCGCTCTCCGCCCCGTCCAAGCAAGATATTCCAATCTGCAATTGCCGCAAATTGTCGGCCTACTTTTTTAAAGCGCTCTGAATGTTTGATGCGAAGAGTGGACGGTGCGCGAAGATTGTCGCGCGAGTAAATCGCCCGTATTAACCTGTTTCGAGGACTCGGTCATTTCGAATTCAATCGATCGCTCTCGCCCCCCGTGCATTCGCGCCCTCGAGAGCAGCTGGAGAATTCGCGCGCGAGCCAAAAAAACAGAAAAAGAAACAATAACGCAATTTTCCGCGAAAAAATGCTCTCGCCAATTATTCAGCGCGCTCCTCCCTTTGTCCAATGAACCCGGGCAATAAAGTGGAAATAAAACCGGGGTATAGCTAAAAAATTTGTCTTTCCGCCCGAGCCTGCAATCGATTCCAAGCAAAGGGAATCGAACGAATAAATTCCGACGTTCGAACGTTCCCCCTGCAAAAATGACAAAGTTCAGCTCAGCCGTAATAAATAGCTCTCGAGCGGCCCTCGCGATCTTGCCGCTTGCTCCGCCGTAAAGCTCGGAGGAACGCTCCGGTTATCTCGCGAGTTTACGCGCGAACGCGACGCGGCTCTTTTTTCCCCGCGGGCTGATGCGCGCGCGCGCGTAACCCGAGAGAAGAGAAGAGGCCCTGCACACTCGTGCGCGGAAACGGGAGAGATAGAGCCCGAAACGGAGAGAGGGAGGGCGAGAGAGTCTGACGCTAAAGCGCCGAGCGTAAATCGCCGGCCGACTGCTCTTTTTGAGCGGCGCGAGCGGGCGAGTTACTTTTTCAGGCCCTCGCTCGATACTTTCGCGACGTCTCCGCGACTCTCCTCGACTGAAAGTTTAATGCCGACTCACCCGACACACAGTCGATCTACCGAGGAGGCGCCTCTCTCCCGTCGCTGCGAACGCGCAATTGTGCCCCCGCGGATCGACTGTTGACGGAGCCGCGAGTGAGACATTATTACCTCGGACTAATTTACGTGCCGTTGTGCGATGTATCGAAAACTGTCGAGCTGCACGAAGCCCCGTCAAAGATTCATGCGAAAGCTCGAGCCCTCGTGCCCGGAGAGCTTTCTCCTTTGTCGGGCCGCACAACAGGCCGCGACATTAAATTTCAATTTATTTTTCGTAGAAAAGCTCGTCGATCGAGCGCCGAGGCAAGATGAAAGATTGACGCTTCGCCGGGCTGACGGGACTTTTATCGTCGGCAATAATAAGCCCCCCCCGTTTGTTCTAGGCTGCGGCCTGTGTGCGCGCTCCGCGCGAATATTAAATCGACGGCCGGCGAGATAACGCCTGGCACTTTGCAGCTGTAACGACGTATTATCGCGGGCTCAACAATAACAAGCCGCGGCTCCGGCGCGGGGCTATCTCCCGGATCCGCCGCCGCCGCCACGCGTCGAGTACGTAATATAAACGCTCGACCTGAATTTATCGTCGCGTCGGCGCTTTTTAGCCGGCCGCGTTATTGCACGCCCGGGAAAATAATGTGCGCGAGAGAGCGGCCGAGAGAGGCCCGAGGTATACACAACGAGGAGGGGGACTATTGGAAAATCGCTCCTCGCGCTCGCTTTCGGCGCCTCGTCCGATCGGCCGGAAGCGACGCTCCCGCTCCGGCGCCCCCGGGTGCATTGAACTTGAAAAGGGACTCTTTCTCTCGAGATGGAAAGGCAGAAATTGCCGTGTTTGTTTTTTTCGCCGTCTAGACGCCAGTGGGAGAAGCGCTCGTGCGAAATTGACTCACCTTGACGGCGTGGTTCCTGATCTCCTGCCTCCTGGGCAGGACGTTCTCCCCGTCGGCGTAGACGAGGTTGCGGATGAAGCCGGTGAACCTCGGCTCGAAGATGACGCTGGGCAGCGCGAGCAGGGTGAGCTTGCTGTTGTACCAGCTGGGCATGCCGCCGACGTAGACGTCCGAGTTGCCGGGCAGCCGGCCGAACTCGAACTCCTTGCCCCGGGAGGCGGAGGTGGCCGCGAGTCCGTCGACCGCGAGGGTCGTGTTCTCGTGGCTGCGGGCTATGTGGACCTTGTGCCAGTGGCCGTCGCCCAGGTCCCTGCCGACGGTGAGGATCTGGGCGCCCCCGCCGAGGTTGTACCTGAGCCTTAGCGCGCTCTCGACGAGCTTGAGCTCGAAGAAGTCGTAGGTGCCGCCGTCGTCCGTGTAGAGCAGCAGGCCGCTGCCCTGCTCCGTCTTGAACTCGAACTCGAGGCTCTGGTTGAGGGCGGCGTTCCACTTGGGGAAGTGCGCGTAGCTGCTGGCCGAGCCGTCGAGCAGGAAGGCCGAGGCCGGGCCGCCGACGGCCAGCAGCAGCAGCAGCAGCAGCGTCGGCAGCGGCGGCAAAGAGCCCGCCATCGCGCTCCCTGCCATTCACTCAGCTGCTGGCATGCTCGCTGCACGGCCTAACCTCAAGCTCAACGCCGCGCTGCGTACACTCTGGCCGGCTGCTCGGAGCTCGCTCCTCGCTCCCTCCTCTCGGTCTGTGCAGTGTGCGAAGCGCCTCGGTCGCCGCCGCCGCGAGGTTATTTCCCGATCGATCCGCCGCCGCTAAAGCGCGTACGCCCCATTTTCCCGAAGCGCGCCGCCGCCGTCGCTGCCTCCCTCGCGCGAGAGCTGCCCCGTCGGCCCGACTACTGCTGGACGGAGCGAGGCTGGGCCCGGCTGCTGAGGCGAGGCCTGCTGTCGCTATTACTGGGCCCGACGGCGCCGATGCGCATCTCACGCCAACGGGGGGTAGGGTGCTGGTGGGTGCAGCCGAGCGCCGACTGGCCTGGACTGTGCCGCCGCCACCGAGGAACCCCCGACGCGCGCGCGCGCGCGCTGACGAGGCGCGCAGACGCGAGCCGCCGCCGTCGTCGTCGTCGAGCCCCCCGACCTACAGAGATTTCGGTCCTCCGAGCGCCGGCCGCGAGCGCCTTTCAATTTTTCAAAACCCGAGAGCCGAACGGCGATTTATTCCGAGCAGAGTCTGCCTGCCGCCCGCCGATATCGCGGGGATGCTCTTTATCGCGACCTGATTAAGCGCCGCCTCGCACGAAGATCGGCCCATCAATTTTACGAGGGAACTCGCCGAATCATCGGGGGAGCTTTTTTGCCCCGTTAAATTCGCACTCATATTTAAAGGCGGACTGTCGAGGCGAGGGATTAGTCGAGCCTTTGGAAATTTAAACGCCACGGGTATATAGTCCCTTCCGTCTGCATTCAATTTGCGCGGGCAGCGGATGAAATCGAGAGAAAAGTCCGTTTTGCGCAGAAACCGAGCATTCTAAAACAATTTCCAAATTGAAAGGCGAGCCCGGTTCCATTCTCATTATAAAACAATAATGAAGGCTGTACAGCCGGGCTGCGCGTTTAAAAGAAATGAGACGAATTGATCAATAATAACGCGAGCAAGCAAGAGAGAGAGAGGCGGGCTAGTATTTCAATATAGCTCTCTCTCTCTCTACTTAGCCCGGCGGTGTATATAGCTATACCCGATTTAACGATTCCGGTAGGTCGGGGATTTTGGGAAACCGGGTCAGCTTTTAATTCGCTAATCGAACACTTGCAGCTCCTGGAAAAATATGCGCACCCTTAATTATTGAAAGCTCTTTCGCGCCCGGCTAGATTGCTTTTAAATGCGCCTTCAATTCCGAAAGATAAACAACGATAACAGCCCCCTTAAAAGCGAGAGGCTTTATTGCCGCATCGAGGCGGAAGGTGTTGTTTGGCGAGAGCTTAAAAAAATAATTGTAGAGCCGCACAGCCGAGCGAGAAGAAAGAAAAAGGCGATACAAGCAGCTTCCTCCCCCCCTCTCTCTCTCTCTCCTTTTTGTCCTATATATCCGCGCGATGGCGCGCGGATAAGACTTGAAACTCCGCGAAAACTGAAAACTTTTCAAATTAATTTCTTGCGGATGACGTCGGAGTTTGTTGTAAAAACACGGATACTTATCATTATTCATCCGCGGCAGAAAAGAAGAGCCCTATGAATAGCGAAGCGGCGGTTCCTTACGGCCGGGATTTCCCAGGCGACTAGAAAACCGAGCAAACTCGATGGAATTTTCGAACGATTAGAGCCGCGAAATTCGGGCCTGGCAAAAACACGGCCACGTCGATTCGCATCGAAAATTCATTTCGCCGCTGGTATACGAAAGAACTCTCGGCTCTCGCGAGTCCGCCCGCGGAGGAATTCGAAGGAAGTACAAACGCCGGGAGCGTGTGGAATTCCACTCTCCATTCGATTCGAAACGCTGCTTTTCTTTCCTCTTGCGACGAATTACAATAGACGATTAAAACTATTACCGACGATTCCTGCATTGTTCCGGCGTCATTTTGGTAGATTAAACGCGACATTGTGCCAAAAATATTTCCACCAAAATAATGTGCTAATTATATATCTTTCGCGAAACTAGCAACTTTTAATCCTTTCACTTCCAAAATATGAATTACAACACTTTGTCCTCTTTATTACAGTAAACTTGAAGCCGGCAAAAGCGAGTTTACAAAGTTTCGTCCCTAAGTAACCGTCAACCTCTCGGAGATAACAGCTGCGCAAATGACGTTGATAAATCCGGCGATAATGACAATTACCCTCTTTCCCCGGCGCTCGAAGCTAAACAAATGCCCAGCCATCCGTGTCCCATCGCAGGCGCAATAACTTTCGCGGAAGAAAACTCAGGGGGGGGGGCAACAATGATGCGTCTCGTCGTAACAAAACACAGAGAGCGAGGCGCTCGAGCTTGAAAAGCTCCAGCTACTTCCGCTGACCCAGATGCCTCAGCCGTGGAGTGGCGGCAGCTGCCGGCCAAGAAGACGCATCTGCATTCTGAAGCTGCAGCGGCGGCGGCGGCGGCGACGGCATTCGGTGACCCGCCGCGGAAAACCTCGAGAATTGAGCTCATCTGAAAGTCTGATTCCGACAAGGAGGCCTCGAGGCCTCCTCCTGTCTTTCAGCCGCGCGGCTCTGCCGGCGTCTTATAGCTATCTTACCATTCATCTTCCGACTAAGCGGGAGATGAATGCTTTAAATAAATCATTTATTCGGCCGAGCTGCAGCCCTCGAACCGGCCGATGGACGTTTATTTCTGCACCGAGCGCCGCTTTGAGCGCGGCTCTGATTTTTCGATTTATGTATCGCTCGTTTCCGCGCTCGGACGATAATAATTTCTTCAAAGACGCAGCCTACTTTAATCCGACTGAGTGCCTTCCGAAGAAAAATCGCTGGTAATTTCAGCGAGTGTTATCTCAATGACGAAAGAGAGCTTGCGAAATTTTTCCGAGCCCCAATACTGCCTCGCGAGAGAATTAACATGTGTGTTTTTTACGTTTTCAAAGGCGACGCGACAAAGCATTTTTCAAAAATTCAGAAGATTCTTTAGTAGCCCCAAATATTTAATATTGTATTTTATTTTAAAAGGGGCTTTTAAAAATTCAGTCCAGAAAAAGCTTCTTGCGCGGCGATAAAGAGGCATCATTCAAAATTCAAAAAATCCATACCTCATACATGTCGGCGTGCTTTGTATGGAAATTCCTAATAGCAGGATAATATAAAAAAAAAGGAATCTAAATTTCAAATCTGAACTAGGGTTTTTAGATTACGCTAACCAACTTTCTGTGTCCTTGCAGAAAACTGCAGTGGTTTTGCACCCCCGGCCGTACCTACAACTACAACTCCAATCGACGCAAATCTATTCTCGGCGCTTCATTCGGAAGTTTTTATATCACTCGGCTTAATTATTCATAGCTGCAGCCTATATTTGCCGTTCGCTCCTTACCTGATTCGATAAACTCTAAAATAGCTTTGCGCGTTAAAATTTTCCAAGGCATTTACAAATTGTTTTCGAGTCGGCCATCATAGCCAATATCAATAGCCGTTAATCAAAGTGCGCAGTTGCCGAAGTGCAGAATCGAACGCTCTGAATATTTGATTCGGCAAACGCCACGCGACAGCGCCCGAATCCTTTTCAAGGCTGCGTCTCCTCTCGCTCCCGTCACGTCTCGCGCAGATCTTTCGTTTGATTTTCCGCACTACTTAGCACTCAAACGACTTTTCTGGATCAAGGATAAAGCGGCGCGACCCGAAGAATACGAAATTAGCGTTATTTATCCCAGCGATATTCAGGGTGACTCTCCGGGACGGCGGAGGGTACAGCGCGGTAATGGGATTGCAAATTCTTGCCGGAAATATAATTCAAAGAACACTTGGAAAGTGCAGCTGACATAAGCCCGAATGCGCTCTCGCCGGGAACAGAGGTAGTCCATTTCAAAACTAATTTGCTTTCGCGATATATCCGATGGCGTTTGGAATCAAGCCGCCGGGGCCGGGGTATATAGCTGCAGCGGAATAGCTCGTTAAGCCACACATACTTGCGCATGCGTTTTCAATTTTATGGAAGTTTATAACTGGACTCTCTGCGTCCGCCCGCCTCGGGTATAATTCAGGCGAATATTAATTACCGGACGGTGAATATGATCAAACGCTCAATTTGCACGACCATTTTCTTCTTTCGCTTCTTCTCGTTCACCGAGTGGAGTATTAAAAAAGGCCTGGAAGATGTTTAAGGAGCGAAAAATCATTTTTTTTTTTTTATGTTTGGCAGGACCAAAAAAGGGTTATTTGACGGTTTCACTGTGCTTTATAATCAAAAAGTAATTACGTAATAAAGAACAAGTATAAAAATAATTATACTTGTTCTCCAAGCTTGCATATTTTAGAATAATTAGTACCAAACTACTCAAATTTATCTGAACGCTGCCATAATTTCAGCAACAACCGCAAAAATCGGTATATGCACTTTTTCAAGCCTGGTCTTGATCCCCTGCGTAAATCATGCAATTTTTTAGCCCCGTTAAATGAAAAAAAAGAGGTGCTTCCGATCCTGATTAAAGCTCGGCATCGCCAAGGGCCCGAATAATTCTCCGCAAATTAGCGGCACAGGTCATTTGTCATTCGAAATAGCCGAGCGATCCGCGTTTGCGGCTCGCCGCTTCGTTAATTCAACTTCCGTGATCCAGAGAATAGCCGCGCTGGCGGGAGGCTTCAGCGTCCGACGACCTATACCAGGCCGGCTCTAAAAAAGCCTCTCTCTCTCCTGCGGGTCGCGCTTAATTTTAATCCCTTATTAGCGGAGTTTTTCATGCTAATGGTCCATTATTCCCTTGTTAGCCGGGGCCGGGTAAGCAGGGCGATTAAAAAAAAGGAACAAGTTCGCCCCTTAAAAATAATGCCGCAGGAGGGAGAGGGATGGATGTAAGAAGAACGCAAGTACGAGGGCGGTAAGTAATAAAAGACGAGTCTAGTCAGCCGCAAGTGGAGGAGCCGCACTGCGTTCCGGCGCGGAGAGGTCAGCGCCACCTAGTCGGCCGGAGGCAGAAACCCCGGGGATTCCCCCCGGCCGATGAGGCAGATTTCTATGAGTCGTTGGCGCTATGCGGCTTTACGGCTGCGCCGGTTGTTCTCCCCTCGATCCTAATCGCTATACCGCAGTTCTCGGTTATACTGCTTCCTCTCTCTCTCTCTATCTCTCTGCCGTCGTGCATTCGGCCGTTTCTCTCCGGGGAGGCGATCGGCTAATGTGCAGCTGGGCGCCACGCGAAATCGAGTTACTTGCAAGGACAATGGACCTACTCGCGGCTTAAGCGATTTCGCTAATGAGCCCTGACTGAACGCGTGCACTGTTTAATCGCGGCGGCAAGCACAATAATAACACTGCCGTCGATTTTTCGGGAAAATTGGAAACTCTGTATATTTCTGGCTTAAAAGTTGTGTGAATGAGCGGTTTCGTTAAATAAAAACTATATTTTTAACATTGATGAACACAATAATAACATTGCCGTCGATTTTTCGGGAAAATTGGAAACTCTGTATATTTCTGTCTTAAAGGTTGTATGAATGAGCGGTTTCATTAAATAAAAACTATATTTTTAACATTGATGAACAGTGTAGACCAGTCTACGAATATTTTCGATTAAATAAATAATTTAATTTTGACAAGTTAAAATTTCAAAGCTGCGAATTTAATATGCGTAGGTTTCTGTTGAATCTAAATTATAAAATTTTTCTTTTAAAATTCATTTGAAAAATAAATAAAACCTGTCTGAATTTTACGTCACTAAATTTTATTAATCTGATATTGCAATCAAAATAAAATGTATTTATTGGTGTGTGTACTAAAATTTTGACATTTCAATTTGTAATTTTAATTTCAAGATTTGCATTGGAACCGAAAAAAGTATTTTTGTTATTAATATTATCAGTTTTTGGACGATTTCTATTATCTACTTCGTTATAAATTCAAAACGCTACTTATAAATAAAAAACACTATGTAACAGAAAAATTGAAGCTTAAAATTGATTTTTAGCTCCCAAAATTTCTCTATAAAATTGTGCAATTCCATCCGCATTCGTGACTCGAGCCCCGGCAGCCAACTGTCTACCGTCGGCGCGTCGAAACCCAAGGAATGACAGGGCCGAAAATTTCGAACAATATTCGCCAACAATTCGGGGGGGGGCTGCACCCAGAGCCCGAAGCCGCGGCAGTTCGCCGGTCGTCTTGGAGATGCGCTCGGAATTGGTCGATCGCAGTTTCGCCTAATATCCCGGCGACACGGCACAGTACCCGCCACTTTCATTTGCAATTTATTATTTATTCAGGCGCGGCCGACTTTAACGAGCGCGCCGCACAGTGGGCCGGTAAATTTTTCGCGGAATTTTGCTAGGCGACAATATCGCTCGGAGGGGGAAGGATTTTGCGGAATTTCCGGAAGATTAAAAAGCGATAATGCCCTTTTAATCTGCTCCCTAATTGTTCCGCGAGGCAAAAGCAATCGTTCCTCCGGCCCCCCCTCTGGCTTTTCATTCTTCCATTAAAATTTTTTTTTTTTTAATATCGCCTTTCCCTTTATCCTGGTGCAGGCGCGCTTTTTCAGCTCTCGCGCCAGAGATAATAATCAGCGAGCCGAGCCGAGGATGGAGGAGAGGGGAAAGGAATCCCGCGCTAGTAAACTTCTTACGTGCATCCTTTCAACTAAGCTTGAGTCGCGCAATAAAATCTCTTTATTTTTAAGTGCCTTCCTTACGCAGGCGGTACACAGACACACGCACACACACACACACACACACACAGAGACCGTGCAGAAATTTTGCTCAACCTCGTTTTACGCCTTGCATGCGCATCTAAACACTCCGGCGGAAGAAAGAAAGGCTTGCTTTTTACGACTAAGCAAAGAGACCGTAGCCACTAGACTCCTTTTAATTTCAGGCCTTTACTGCTCATATTCCGAATCGGGGAGAAAAGCTGAATTATGCAAATCTATTCAAGCTGCTTTAGAGGTTGAGATAAATTACTAGATTATATTGCTGCACGGCGCTGAAGAAAAGGCTGTAATGCCCGTCGCGGCTGTAAAATCTTCAAAATATGTCTTTATGCAGTTATTAATAGAATGAAGAGATACTCGAGACTTGGGATTTCTTATCAATGCGCTCTTTAAATATAGAATAAAATTGCCAACTGCAGCTGAAGTATTAATAACTGCGCTGTGTAGCTTCTTGGGTCTGTTGAATTCTTAATAAGATAAAATAAACGAAATACTATTATAAATCTTACAGCAAGTCATTATTCATACAAACTGGCTGATGCTACTAAAAATACTAAAAATATAAAAAAACTCCTAAAGTTAAATAAAACAAAATCCCACTTAATCCGACCATCTAATTCACTCGAACATTCAAAGAGTTATTCTTAGTTTCGAAGTTATCAAAAGTTTTGACAACTGAAATGTAAACGGAAAACTAAAAGCGCTATACTCTCACTCAATACTGTAACATTATAGTTTTAAAGGTGCTAGTTATCGACTATTATTTTACTATACAGTACCAAAAAAATACTCTCCTACACATTAAACGCAAATATTTCCCGTTCAAATTACCTCCGAATCGGTCATCGTCGCAAAAACTCGCCTCAAGCCTCGGCAGTCTCGAGCCTCGAGCGCGTTCAAGAAAGAGCGAGAGAGAGAGAAAGCGGAGGAAGCGCGAGTGCGTGGGCCGGTGCGTGCGCTCCCTCCCAAAGTGCTCGCTAAGGAGAGGAGCGCTCCTCTCGAGCGCGAAGGACTAACCGAGAGAGAAGCAAGAAAAAAAAAAAAGAAAAAAAGAGCGGCTCCGCTCGCTCGAGCCGGCCGTGAACGTCAGTACGACGGCGGTCCTCGCTTTGCGCGGAGTCCCATAGCCTCTCCTCTCCGTCAGGGAGCCCATCGGCTTTGCAGAGCAGTGCGACACGCGCGCGCCGAAAGGAAAAGCTTCGCCGGCTTGATTTGTCGCGGCGCTTAGTGAACTTTTAGCCATAAGCAGCTGTACGAGGCAGGCGGGCACCGCAATTACGTCACTCGCCGCGGCTGCGTCGCTTTTAATGTGACTCACCGGCACGGCGATCGCCTGGCAGCCGCTGATACCACCGCCGAGCCGCCGTTCGTTTTCATTTGGGAGAGAGAGAGAGAGAGAGAAAAATCGGCCGGAGCCTAATTTAGGAAGGCGAGTTTCGCGGGTATTAATAATGTTAATGCCGAGGGAGCACGCGAACGATGCGACCGGCCTGGCTGGCCGACTCGCTGCGCGATCGCCGACAAGGATCCTCGAGTAAATGGAGTGCATTGCACTTGGGAAGTGCGGGCTGTTTCTCCGAGCGCCCCGCGGATGGAAAATTTAAATGGCTGCCCGGTCGTATCAGCATAAGCTTTGTTTTCGCCGAAAAAGCTCGGTTCCGAGAAGGAAAAGCAGCCGGCTCGTTACTGCAAGTTGGAAATTTTAGTTTAAAACTCACTCTTTTAACATAGTAAATTCCGTATTTTTTTTTAGAAAAATAATGTTTAAAAAAAAACTAATATTACGAAATTCTCGGCGCGACCTTTTTTTCTTTCAAAACCAAAAAAACGAGAAAAAGCACGTTTTTTCTTGGAAATGGAGCGTATTTTAAACGTCACATTCATTTTAACAATGACAGACTACAGGCAGAGCCTTACTTATTCACGTCCAACCCGCCACATTTCGAAGCAACTGTTTTATCGGGCACTCGCGGCAAAAGTCCAATAACACGCTGAAAAACATCGATTAAAACAAAGCGACAGCCACGGAAATGTGCAGCGGCCGCTCATTCGAAAACATCCGTCAGCAGAGAACTGTTGATCCACCCTCCAGAAGCGTGTCCAGATAAAAATCTACCGGCGCTTATGGGCCCCCCCGTTCGCTTAATTATCTTAGAGCGTCATTGTCGCTCGGCGCTTCGTGTTAATGCCTAAATCGATATTTCGCGTAAAAAGAGAGATCATGCCAGAGCCGAGCTCGGACTATTTATCGCGGCGGAATTGATAAGCAGATACGACACGGTATGACCGCGAAGCGGAGACTATGCACATTGTTATTATTGAATGCGCGCGACCTTGTCCTTTACGTCGTGTACGTCGGTGCAACTGTGGATTAAGCTATAGGGGCTATTGGGGCTGTTGCGTCAAAAATCTAAAGGATTTGCGTGTCTACTCTTCTCGGAGCGACGAATCTTTTCGGTCGCGAAATTAAAAGCTTTGGCTTAAAATTTTATGTGTTGTAAGCCGGTAATGGAAAGCATAAAGTAAGATACAAAGCCTGTGGCGAGCAGATTTAACTTGATTAAATATAGTTCAGAAAAGAAACAGAGAAGATCAATTATTAAATGTATTCTCCGTACGACTAATAAAGTTAATTAAAAAATATCCCGTTAACAATGAGATAACGTGTAAAATTTCGTTATGCAGATTTTATAGCATCACAGGATTAAAATTAAAACAAATTAATAATACATCATAAATGGATAAAAAGTGAAGGAAAGTACAGCTTTATTTCGCGTTTATTTTTTTATGAATTTATGAGAGCGCGCGCAAAATATTAATCAATTACTGGATTATACAAGGAATAACAGATTGTTATTTTCGTTTTAATGTTCAATCAATAAAAATAAAAATGCTACAAACGTCGACTTTAATTAAAATATTCTCAGATTATTAAATTCTTTGTAAGCTTGATTTTGTGCTGGCAAAAATCTAGTTACATCCTATTTACGGTCATCGTTTAATAAATATCAAAAATAAACATTCTTCTCATATCAGATAAATCTTAATTTCTTTGCAATATCTTTACTTTTATGCTACATACACTATTCCTTCTCTATAACTTGTTCTTTAAAATTTAAATCCCCCCTTCTCATCAAAATACAAAAAAATTCAGTCCCAGCCAGTAAAAAATCGGAGCTCGGAAACGGAAAAATATGCAAATAAACGCCTGTCAAACCTCCTTTATTTCCCGGCCGTCACGGTCCTTATACAGCCGCACCGAAATCCCAGCGCGCGTAAGCATCGAATTTAGCGTCCGAAATTTCGAGCAGCCAAAGCAAAGCGAAACGAGGCCCCCGGCAAATAATGAAAAATAAAGACTCGGCGCGATCCGAGGAGTCGAGTGGCTTGCAGAGCGGGCAATTACGGGTCGAAGGAGCGGTCCTGCGGCTGGCAACTCTCTCGCGTGCGCCTAATTAAATCGCGGGACTCTTTTTGCTCGCAGAGAGGAGCCTCTCTTGCAGCGGCGAGCAGCGCGGGAGCATCGACGGCCAGCGGAGGAGCGGGACGAGTAGTCCGCCGAGCCGAGCAATCATGGCTGCGCCGCAGACGTCGTCGCGTCTACAGCTACTCCAGGTGAGAGACACTTTGTTTTTTTTTTCGCGGCTAAGCGCGCGTGGGCTTCTCGCGAAGGTGACACTACACTCCGACGATTTTAAATGCACGTCGACAGTTTTCAATGGGAGAACTCGAAAATTGGTCTGTAAAGAATTTCACCCGAGTTACTCGTTTGTTATTTTTCAAATGTAAAATTTTCTTAATACCTACGAATAAAAAAAAACTCGACTTTTTGCACAACCTTGTTCTTTAAATTCAATTAAAAGCCTGAATAAGTGCTCGGTTCATCGAGTCAAAATAAAACAGCCTTGTCCCCCCAAAAAAGAACAAGTGTTTCTCAATAAAAGCCAACTACTCGAGAACACATTGTGACCGAATCCTTTCCGAAATCCGTCACCAAACAGTTGCAAAAGCCAAAGCCTCTAACTCAACAAAAAAGATAAAGAGCCGCGGCGACGAGAGGCCACGAAAAGGCTTCGCGGAACCAGCGCCTCGCGCAAAAGGAAAACGAGAGCGCCGTGGGCTTGCCGGCGTCAAGATCGCACGTCGCTCGAATGTGTTTCAAGGCCCCCTTCGGAGAGTGTCGCCGCGCTCGTCCGTCACCTCTCTCTCTCTCTCTCTCTCTCTCTCTCTCGCGCCTTGATCTCCGGCACCTGCGCGCCTTTCCAGCGCCGAAATCCGCGCGTGGGCCCCGTCGCCCGAGAGACGAGAGCGGCGAATTAGTCGGCCCAATTGCCGGCTCTCTCGTTTAGAGGCGCGCGTGGGCGAGGAGCCGAGCGGGACCGGTCCTTAAAAGTAGTAGGTTCCGTTCGCCGAGAACCGGCTGATTAACCGGCGGGCAGCTATATTTACGGAGCAATCGATGCTGCGGCCGGACGACAATAAGACGTCCACGCTGTGAGCTGTAAGGCGCCTGCCGTGCCCTGCGTTGGCTCTTTACACCTAATTATTGTAAAAGAAACCGCTTTAAATGTTGCTAATGAAAGAGGTTTCTTCGAACTAAACTTTATGCTTAAACGAAAAGCTGACTCGAAAGGTCAAACCTTACAGATTAACATAAAAGAAATAGTGGTGTTCGAAACTATATCAACGTTTATCGACATGTAGACATTTCAATATACAACACTCAAGGATACCAATCCCGACCGACAAAATCACCGATCAGTTTCGAAAATCGGCAAAGCAGCGCAGCCCGCACCTCCCGTTCACGACCCCATCCCCGAAACGTCGACGCTGCACAGCGGGGCAACAAGTGCTCTCTCGGCTCGCTTCATAAACTATCGAGGATCCCCGGGCGTAACAGAGCGCGTCATCCTTCCTTTTTTCCGCTGCTCGCGCGCGTAATCCAGCGTCGGGCTCGCCCTCGCGCGGCGCATGCGCGATCCGGGCGAACGATAGCCCTAACGAGGAAGGCCGGAGCTCGCGACGGGGGGCGCAGAGCCGGCCATCAGTAGCGATATGCCAACTGTCGTCGCTCCTCGTCTCCGACTCGTTGCCTCCTCGCGGATTCCCCCGAGAATAGCGCCGGGGAAACAAAGCGGCCTCGGCGAGCGAGCGGCTCCTCCCGGAAGCGGAATCAGCAAGCCATGTCTCCGATCCGTCTTGGCCTGAATCGGCAGTCATCCAGGCCCGCCGGCGAGCCGCGCATAATGCAGCCGCGAGGCCGCGCCAGACGCCGAGCCTGAGGGGGAGGAAAACGAGGAGAAGAAGATCGGCATGGTGACGAGGCCGCAGTGCGCGGTGCCGAGGGGCGTATCCGTGAACGCGAGCAGCGCCTGGATCGTCCGGGAGGCAGGGGGGACGCCCACCAGCACCAGCTTCGACATGCTGGTAAGCGAAAAGAGAGATGATGGTAATGAGACTGATCGCCGCGCGGATTCGGAGGTAATTCTGATTGAATGGCCCGCCCCGAGGAACGGACGGACCCTATTGATCAATGTCGCTCGTTATTGCGCCAGTTGTCGCGCTCTAATTGTGCTTGATTATTTGTTGCGCCGCTTATCTCTCTTATGGGCGCGATTGTCTCTTGGAGAACGGAGCTTTGCTCCTGCGATCGCGGCAGTTTGGCTCGAATTATAGTTTGCGAAATAAAAAAAAAAAAGGTCCCAATTACGACGTCGCTCAGAATTTAAATCTCTAAAGCGGTGGAGAGGCGAACCTTGGTTTTCAAATTGAAATCACTTGCAAAAAATGAGCAAGCCTGCTGGTGAAAAAAAAAAATGTATGTTAATGCTGATTGCGCTCATTTTCGTAATTTCGCATAATTTACGCGAACTTTGTAAAAAAAGTAAACATTGTGTTTCTGACGAAACACACATCATTTTTAGACTATACGCAATGCAAAATTTGAAACAGTTTACAAACATTAACAGAAACTATACCGAAACTAGAATACACTATATATTTCCAGTGTAAAGACTGACATTGACATTGCCACTTAAAAGCGAGCAACATATATACTTTATGAAATTGTCCGAACGAGCGTAGCAGTAAAAAAACTAGCAATCAGAGCAAACAATCCCGCAAGCTCGAAACAAATCATCCTCGCCGAGCTTCCATCAAAATGCACAAGCGCGACAAAAGCCATTAGATCTTTCTCGACCGAGCCTTCGGCAAACGGAGCTTGCCGTGTTGCAGGGCGGCGCAATCGATGGAACGGGGCAGCCGTCGTCAAACGGCACGTGCGCCGCTCGAAATCGAAGCGGCGCGAAAGATTCCCGAGCGATCGCCGCGCGCGCGGGGGCGGCGGGAGAGCCGGCCTCACGCGGCTCGCGCATCGATCACTCGCGCGTCGCGCGCTCGCAAATCGAGCGATCGATTCGCCGCGTGTGTCGGCGGGCGCGCGAATTATGTGCGTATCCTCGGGAGATTAATTAGAGGCTGCCGCCGCTGCCGCTGCTTCCGAGGAAAATGGTTATCGGCCGATAGCCGCTTTTGGAGCCGAGGAGCTTTAATAAATTAGACGGCAGCCTCGACTTATTTAGTCGACCGATCGGCTGCTCTCCTTTTTTGGGTCGAAATTTTGTTTCGAGCCGATTGCGCGTGATGGCTGTTTTCGAGTTTTTTCGAGACAAGCATTTGATTCGCTGCTTTTTTTATTTTGTGAAGTAGGGAAAATCTGATCGATTTACCGGAGTATTTGCAGAGTCGCTCGTAAGATGTAAAGGACAATTGACTTTATCAATCAAATAATCAACATAATAATGCTCTTTATACGCGTATTTAAACAATGCCACTTTTTTTTATCAAGGTCGTTAATTACGTTACTTTCTTTGTCAATTGCAAATAAAGTGGTTAAATCGTTATTCAGAAAAATTAAAGTCTGCAGATCTAAATAAGGTCTAACACATTATCCTTTTCAAGACTTTGTTCTTGATCAACTTTCTCGTGTTGTAAATGTTATTTCATAGAGCACTTGAATTATGTGCACGTTATTAATCAGAAGAGACATTTAATGTATAACGAGCATTTATTCCGAATATTATTATACAACGACCGATTTATTCCATTATTTCAGCGCCTCGGTATAAGGCGGAATATATATTTATAACGCTGACATCCCCGGCAATAATAAAAAGGAACAGTCACGAAAATTTCTGGATAATTAAATTTGTACCTCGGCGACTCGAATCGACGCTGACAGCTTTATGACATCGGCTCCTGAATGGGATTGTGGATCATAAATTTATTGTACCGATTGCGTAATCCGTCTATATATCGATATGCTTCTCCGCGCCGAGCAATTTGCTAAGTACAATGGATCCAACGATTTTAACGACCGTTATAATATATATTTAAACCGATAGTTTTGCAATTCGAAAACGATTCCGAGAAGTGCGCGCGGGAATAAAAAGCATTATTGATTATCAGGAATATGGAATAAGGCTTTGCAGCGGCGGCGGCGGTGAGTCACGTCGAGTCCCTTGGCGGGAAAACTATTGAATCGGTAAAACTTAATCTGGAAAAGTGCTGCGCGTAAATCGGAAGCGTTTTTACGAGATTTTTCTTTTGCAAGCTGTAAAAATTTGGTTTGACAAATTGAACAAATTGCCCGCTCCCGAGTACTTATTCATGAGCAATATTTGCTGATGGGAGATAAATCGCCGCGCGGAAATGGCTTTGCGAGTACTGCTATCTGATGGCGCAATACAATAAATGTATTACGAAAAATGCGATGAAAAAATATTGTTACAGAATTATTTACGAGAGACTGCCGTAATTACCGGTGTATCGGCAAACGGGGGAGAAAAGTACTTTCGCAAAATTACTGCATGCTTTAGCAACGCAAAGAGGCGTACTTTCAATTTATCGAAAATTACTACAGGCACTTTAGAGATAAAAAATGAAAAGAGCTTGTTAAAAAAATACTTATACATTATAAAAAGATACAGTATCTTGAGCTGTAGTATTTTCTTAATTTTGCTTGTTAATGCATTGAAGTACAAAATAAAAGGTAATTTTGTTAAAGTATTTTTCTTCAAGCACTGCCTCAAGTACTGAATTTCGCTTTGCAGCTTTTTCTCAATGTACAGTAATATTCATTCTTTTACTCCAACTTTCAAGGCAATGCCTTCCGAACGACAATCCATTTTTAAGTCAATGTCGCGCTTTAATACTAATTAAAGCTTTCCTTGGCAGATACGTCGACGTCTTTTTAATAAATTATCGCGTAATATTTAAACCCGACTTTAAGCAACTTTCAAACCGCAAGAAAAATGGCCAACGATAGCGGACAATTAAGTTTTTATTGCGCGATCGTAAAAGCGGCTTGTCAAGAGTGCGAGTCGTAATTTTAAAAAAGTCGCGGCGTTACTCTAAATTTACTAAAAATAAATTTCTCAACGCCACTAAAACTCAAGCGCTCGATTCATTAACTCAAACGGCGAGAGCACTTCCTTCATTTTCGACTCTTAAAACAGCCAACGGTAGCGCCATTAAACCCAAGGAAACCCGGCGAAAATCCGAGGCCTCTCCGTAGGCCTTCCAGCCCCGTTTAAGCGTGTTGCACCTCCGCGGCCACACTGCATTCGCGAGGAGTTTAGTAACCTCTAGTGTCTAGGCGGCGAGGAGCTCGATGTAGGTTACGTGCAGCCCAGCGAGAAATCGATGGGAGCGTTAGTCGCTTCGCCGGCTAAAGTCCATACGGCCGGCGAATCTCGCGGTAGTCGGCGGCGAGCGTTGGGATAATGTCGCGGTTGGTCGTGGTGGCGCGCAGCGGCAAGGGGGAGCGCAGGCCGAAGATCGTCCAGACCGGCAGGCCTAAGGACCAGCTGATTCTGTTGCAGGCCCGCTTCCAGCAGAAGCAGCTCCAGGAGAAGGAGCAGAAGCTGCTGCAGCTCTACGACCAGCAGCAGCAGCGCGCCCACCAGGTCGCCCAGCGGGGAAGCGCGGGATCGAACGGCAGCAACGGTTCCAGCCACGGTAGCGGCATCACCAATCCCGCCGGAAAGGTATGCCGCTTTTTTTTTTTAAGGATAATTAAAATTGGAGATTTTATAATGAAAAATGGATAGCAAAACAAATGAATCGACATTCGAGTAAATAAAAGAGCTTTAATTTGATGTTTGCCCCGCGCGTCAAAACGATGATTCAGTCCAAAGTATATACCGAGTCGTCAATGTTGGGGACAAAAATACTTGAAAATTTAAATGTTTTAACGTTAAAAAATTTTTAATCTAATTACGAGTAATAAAATTTTGGTTCACAAGATTTTGTTACAAGAGTTATTCGAATTTAGAAGGATTTATGAATTTCTTAAGAGTTATCGATGCAGAAGCGCAGTTCGCCAAGCAGCGAAGTTTAGCGATGAATTTTTAAAACTCGAGTTTATAAATATTTATAAATAAATGAAATATTTAATTAAAATGAGGAATAATTTTCTTTTACAATTTCTACTTGAATGCATAAAAAGCATTGTGAATTTTATTTATTCTTGATAACATTTTTACGTTCCAATAACTCCATAAAGTCATTTTAGAATCAATTCAGAGTTGCCCCAATATTTGTGAATAAAATAATAGCTTTTTTTTTTTTAATTTATTCCGAGTACACGTTAAATATTGATGCCGCTTGTTTCAATACGACATATCCTCCAATATAAAAACTTGATATTCGGCAAATGATTTCTCTCCACCAACCGCCTCGTTATTTTAATATCGTTTATTGCTCTCTTTCAAAAGTGTGCATCGTTCCGACACATTTCACCTCCGAATAAAGAACGAAATCACGCGTGCACATATCTCGATCGCGCTTTACCCGAAACATAAATAACTCTCCTCCATCGCGATATCCCCCAAGAATCTCCGCGGCCATTCGCAAGCAGGTCGGCTCTAAGCTGTCCTCAAACCCCAGTAACTCCGAAGGCCCGCGCGAAATTAATGATGCACCGGTCCGCTACGTCAGGTGCGGCAGATGTTCGACGAGAGGCGGCAAAACAACGGTAAGGGCATCGACAAGAGCTACCCCCTGGAGCCGCTGAAGAAGCAGACCGCCGGCGGCGGCGGCGGCAAAACGTCGACAAAGACGGGCGCCGCCAGTCGGCGAACGACCACAACGACGACGACGACGCTCTCGAAGCGATCCGACAGTGGATCCACGCGCGACAGCTACTCCCGAGAGTCGTACGCCTCGAGCAGAGGGAGCAGCCTTTACTCCAAGGAATCGATCCAGCGAGAGAATCTCTCGCGAGATACTTACAGGCACGATTTTAATGGCTTCGAGAGCTCGCCGGACGGGCAGCTCAATGGATTCGCCAGGAATGGACAGCATTACGAGGTGGCTTTTTTTTCTTCCTTTTTACGTGCTGCAGTTTTATTCGCGTACCCTGACAGAAAATTGGAAGAGGAACTTTTTTTTTTGCAAATCAAATCGAGCGCGACTTTAATTGGTGCTTGTGTCCACTTGGATATGATAATGATTCAAAGATGAAAAATTAATGTTATTTCGGACGTTGAATCAAAGTGTCGGTTACATAACTTGCCCCGTCCAAGTTATTGTGTGCTATAATTAGCTCTGATCTCAAATTCTATATAAAGGAGCTTTGCGGCTTGTAATTTAATAATTAAACTTAATTATCTTTTGCTTTTAGCCAAAACCCTTTAGCCGTGCTCTAAAAAACTACCTTTACTCACTCCATCCGTAATAGTTATTCCATCTCTGCCGAGATTAGTTATCAGGATTTCTATCAGGGTACAAATCGAAGCAATCTAAACCATAATATGTATGTGTGGAGTTTTTTAAAGAAGCGCATTATAACGCTAATTCACGAGAAGGTCAATCATTCGGTATTTGCTTTCCTCGAGCAGTACTCGAATCGATAACCCGGAATAATTCATGCCGATTCGCGGACCTTCGTTCGTTCTCTTATACACACCGTGTCCGTCTAACTTTTCTAAAAAGTCCACACAAACAGCCCGTCTGAAAACCCACAGGATATTCTCATAGCCGGCCCTCTAAAAGGAACGCGACAACTTGCAGATAAACATAGACGAGGTGATCGACAACGAGGCGATGCAGCGGAACCGCATGCTCGCCAAATTTCAGCCGGACGACTTGGGCAAGCGGCGCCGCTTCAGCGGCGACGCCGAGCCCGAGGAGTTCCCCGAGGAGGCGGCGCACGACGCGCCCGACAAAGCCCCGGCCGAGAAGCCGAGCGTCGCCAGGAAGGCCTCCCTCAAAAACGCGAACAGCCTCGCGAAACCGACGGCCAGGAAGCCGGCGGTTCCCGCGGCCGCGAACCCCAGGTGAGTTCTCTCGTTTTTGTTTCATTCTCTCTGGCCGAGAAGCTAACTCATCGAGCAAACGCTTGTAACAAGTTCATCGAAAGGATTACTTGTGAGTCTTAGTTGTTTTTTTTTTAAACGTTTTTACATACTCGCAAGTACTTCTCAATGCATTCTTATTGATTCTTGTCTCGTGTGTATATAGATGTCGATCAATAATTTTAACATAACAAAATCGAGAAACTCTGGTTTTCTACTCGCTGGCATCATCATCCTATCATAATTTACTCTTGGAGCGCCTGATGCTGCTGCCCGCAAAAGCTATAGGCGATTAACGCCATAAACACGTGTAAATATTACATATATCCAAGGCTAAAAGCAGCCGCTATAAGATGTACATACTCAGCGAATTCGAGGCGTCGCCAAATAGTCGTAGAAAGTATCTCAGTAACAACTCTAGCGCGAGCCTGCATACTCTCTGTGCCGAGTGACTAGTACTAAAAAATCACCGAAGACTCTCTCTCTCTCTCTCCGCCCGAAATGACTAACCGCCGATAAATAAGCGCGACGATAATTTTGCCAGGCAATCGACCGTGATGAACACGACCGAGAGCGCGAGTCTCAAAGTCAAGAAGATCCCCCAGCATTTGCACAAAAAGTTCGTCGTCACGAGACCCTACAAAAAGAGCGCGGCCAAGAAAAAGCCCGCGCCGGTAAGTAAAAAAATTCAGCAGCAGAGGGAGGATAAGGCTGATAAGCGAGAGGAGAAGCTGGAGGTCAGTGAAAAGTCCGAGAGAACTCTGGAGAGAAGCATATCGGGAGATTGGGAATCTCTGAAGTCAACGTCCCTGATCTGCAAAATAATCCGAAGCCACAGCCGAGTCGAGCAGTCCGGCGATCTCGACGCCGTCGGAAAGGTTAACAAGATCGTAACCGAAATAGAAGGTCGTACGAGCGAAACGAGGAGGAGCGCCGATACCCTGTCAAAGTCCCCCGAAAGAAAGTCCAGCGATCCCGGCCCGTCGACTTTCACTAAGAGACCATCCATTTTCGACTCGGACCCCGGCAAAGCCGCTCCTCCGGAAACCATAGAGGAAAACGCGATCCTGCAAAACATAGAGAACGAGGACAAGGGCGACGGTCTGATCAGCCGGATGGAGGCAAAGGTCTCAGGAATCAGGGAGTCGTCGGTCGAGCATCCGACCGAACGCCAGGAGATCACGATCGCCGATCAGTCGATCAAAGTCGAGCGCGACGCGGCCAGGAGGCTCTCCGCTCGGCGGGCCTCCTTCGAGCTCAAGCGCATGATGTTCGAGCAGGTCCAGAGCGAGGAGAAGTTCTCGAGCAGGGACTCGGTCGAGTCCGCCTTGCGGCACTTCGACTCGATCGGCGTCGACGTGATCGACCTCTGCGAGAGACCCCCGGGAGCCAATGACATGTCGGAGGAGGTCGATCACTCGATCGTCCGGCTCTGCAGCAAAGACGCGCTGAAGAAGGACCAGGCGGTGAAGGGATTCGAGCGGCACACCAGCGCCTGGCTGATAAAGACTCAGCAGCCAAGAGCTCTGAAGGAGCTGGCCTCGGCCAAGCGGGTCTTCTCGCGGAGGCTGAAAAAGACTCCCAGCAAGAAGCTCCTGGAGGCGAGGGACTCGATCGAGCTGGCTCGAGTGAGCGTGAAGCCGAAGCTGCAGACGGCCTGCCGACGGAAGGGAGCCGCCGCCGCCGCGGAGAGGAGGCAGCCGACGCCGGACAAAGGCGACAGGAAGCAGCCCGAGACCGATGATGATGAGGCGCCGGTAGAAAGCCAGAGTTTCCCAGCGGATAGTAGTCGAGTCGCGCGCCTAAAGAGCGTCTTTTCGAGCGAACAAGCGTCTAAACCTGAATCTCCCCCCAGCAGCAGAACGTCGGAGGCCAACCCCAAGAGGGCGGACTCCTTGTCGAGGAAGAACGTCGCTCCGTATCCTTCGTCCAAGAGCCCGGTCGATCCTCCCGGCGAGGTGAGTAGCGAGATTATAACCCGATACTAATTGTAAATCCCCACGCCGAAATCTGGTCTGGCCAAAATGAAGCGACAAAGATCGATTCGGACGAGATTTCGGCGGTTGGAAATCCCGGCAGTCGGAGGCAGCCTTCGCCTCGCACACACCGCGCAGAGGCCGAACGAGTCAAGATTCAAACGGTCCTTTTGCAATCGGCAGAAAAGCAAGGCAGCCGTGACGAAGTCGACGAGTCTGCGAGCTTTGAACCGCGCGGCCGCCGGCTCGAGCGGAGACTACGCAGCCGCGGCGGGGACAACGCCGGCGGCGAATGGACCCTCGACCGCAAGCCGAAAGTCCAGCGTATCTGCGGTCGCCGGCTCGGATTCGGCAATAGACTCGACGAACAAGTCGCCGGACGACGAGGTAAGCTGAACGGACAATGAGCGCAAGCGCGTAAACTATGCAAGCGGCTAGGTTTCTCTTGAGATTGCCGGAAACGTAAACCACACCTCGGCGGGAGTCGGTGGGGAGGGTATTGAATAAGAATAAATATTTTTTATTTTACGAAGTAATCAAATTTTTTAAATTATTAAATTACAGTATTAAAAAGGTAGATTATTGGAATTGTTTGATTTTTACCTTCTAATTTTATTACAAGTACTTTTTCAAATACTATTTGAAATTAATTCAAAAAACGTCTCATGCATTACTTGCAGATTTTTTCAAAACATTCTACAGAACAATCAGTCTCCCTTCTCTGAAACATCCGACAAAAGTGTACGAATCCTCGCCGGCGACCAGCTTCAGACCATGACAAGCTTCCTATAACTCCTCGCCTCGTACCACCGCGACCCCATCATAACTTAATTCCCCGTTCGAAAACAAAAAAAAATTCAGCGTAAAATAAAGAAAAAAAAAAAATAATAATAAGTCGCGATACATCAAAAAATGGTCCTCAAAAGTTTAAACAAGGTCTCCTCGGTGCAGAAGCAGGCGGCGACGACGCGGAACTCGCCGCCGCTCTCCTCGACCTCGGCGCTCATAGGAAGCCGCGGAGGCAGCCATCCGACCAGCCAGCCCAAACCCAACGTCTCCAAGAGCAGGACCTCCGGAGCGCCGCCGCCGCCGACTCCTGCCGCCAGGCCCTCCATCCAGGCCAAGTCTCTTGCTGTTCACGAGTAAGGCTAACCTCCCCCTTTTCCTAAGCGATTTTTAGGCTTATCTTTTCTCGCGGTTCAGTCTTTTGAAACGGAAAACTTTGAACCGGCTTGAACCGAGGACAATGGGTAATCAAAAACCAAGTAATAATGGGAAATCTTCACGTTCTCGTTGCTTGACCAATTACATTGTTGGCAAGACGATAGACACTTTAACAAGGCGTAATACTGCGACTGAGAACTGAGAATTTCGTTTCCGTTTCCCCCAGCGACTCGCTGACCACATGCAAGATTTGTAACCGAAACTTCACCTCGGAGCGCATAACCCTCCACGAGCAGATCTGTGCCAAAACCGGACAAAAGAAGCGAAAGCAATTCGACACGCTGACGCACCGCATCAAAGGCACCGAGCTCGAGGCCTTCGTCCAGAAGCCGTTCCACGGGAGAAAACAGGTGCGCTTCCTAACGTTCCCGGTGCGCTAACGTTTTGGCCATTTAAAAGAGAATTTATATATATCTGTTGCAGTGAGATTTGATGCAAGGGAACACGGTGTTTAATTTGTCGAAAATTCACCTTTCACGCGGGATAAAGGGACTTGGTGAAATTTTCGTTTAATCAAATGTGCATACTTATTAATTTACTTGAAAGAATGAACTTTTCGTAAAAATTGTCCAAGATTCAAAATTACTCCTGTTTAAAAGATTAAAAAATAAAAATTTAATAAAAATGACTAGTCAAGTAATGTACGCCTAACTTTTCTGCATCAAATTCATACAGTGCGGTTAGAAAATGAAACTCTTAACTTGTGTTTCGCGGAAATTTAAGATTCGTTAGCCTTATATTTCAGGAAAAAATCATCATTTCACAGTTCTTTTAAATACGAGTAGAAAGAAAAAACTTTTATAAATTGATGTAAAGAGATTTCTCTTTATTTTTTATTTCACTTTAATTATTAAATACTGATTCCTTTCTTTAAGTTTTCTTAAAACTACGTTTAAGAGCAAGCATTATAGTCCGAATGAAAAATAGCAGAGGTTCCTACTTTTACGAGAACCCGTTACTTTCTCATTTGGTTGATTGCGCAAAAATCACTTCTCTCTCCAGCTGCGCGAATTCTTAGCATCTAAAAATTCGTTCCTCCCCCTTTTCTTTTGCAGAAACACGCGAGCAAGCCAGCACCGGAGCCGGTGGAGCCGCCAAAGTCCAACTGGCGGCGCAAGCACGAGGACTTCATAAACGCGATCCGCTCGGCGAAGCAGATGCAGGTCCACCTGGCCGCCGGGGGAAAGATCAGCGATCTGCCGCCGCCGCCGGCCAGCGACACGAGCGACTACATCCAGTGTCCGCACTGCTCGCGCAAGTTCAACCGAGGCGCCGCCGAGCGACACATACCCAAATGCGAGACCATCCAGAACAAGCCCAAACCTCGCCCAGCCGCCAAAGCCAAACGCTAAACTCGAACTATGTCATCGCCTCCCCTCCCCCTCAACTCCGCTGCCCACTCGCTTAAAGCTACTAATATATAAGACAAGTGCCTCGCCCGACGGTAGTCACCTATACTTTTCTGTAAAAAGTGTATAAAAAAACTTTGCGACTCTTTTCTGCTTGGGCTTGGACACGGATTGATAGATTTCGCGGTGCATGTTAGTCGAGGAATGGCTTGGAATCGAAATCGATTTTATCCCTTGGATCGAAATTTCTTTGTAAAGAAGCGTTAAAATTCAAATATGCCTTTGACGTTCCGTTTGACGATTACTGTTTACACAAAAAAAGGTGACAATTTAAATTTTAGCGAACGAAGCAATAAAAAACAATTCAGCAATTTAAAATAACGAAATTCATTATTCTGTTTCGACGTACCAAAAATGAGTAAGTGAAAGGTGAATTACAAAGATTTGGCTTTACTCGTTTGAAGAGTTTATAAAGTTATAAATTTGGTTATCATAATTCCGTAAATTTATTTTTGTTTAATTTCTCATAAAAATTTATCATAAACCACGTTTTTTTAGAATATTCGAGATGATAAAATTGATTAACGATGAAAGATTAATATTTGCTTGAAATCCTCTTTTTTACCGTGTTGGCGAACCAAGTGTAATTTACGTTTTTTTTGCAGAATGATATGACGAATTTTAGTAAGTAGCTTTAGAATTGAAGAAATACAATAAAATTGTGAAAATCAAGCGCGGTTTATATATAAAACATATTGTCCTGATACGCCTGTGATCTAAATAAATTTAGAAATACTACACGTTTGAGTAAATGTGCGTGTGTGCATGTGATTTTGTCCAATTAATTTTACAGCATTTATACTTAGATCGTAATACGTCAGTTTGTAACTCACAATAAATGATTGCTTCATTAATATTCCCAAGTTTCTTTATTATTCAATCCTATTTAAAAAATGCCTTGACGCCATGAAAAAGAACTTTGCAACTCTGAATTGATTATAGTTTACTAAATTGCAGATCTGTACACTAGCACAAAAGATCTGTGCATTAGTGTAATCGGATTATTACTTACTTTTCAATTGTCGACAATGTTCAACTTTTAAGATGAACTTTGCAATATTTAGTTACGTATTTATCATGAATTAATCATTATTTTTAATTTAAATAAAAAATTAATAATGAAAAATAGATATAAAAACTTGTTTAGAAAAAGAAATAAACAAACCTACAAATGTCGATTAATTTTTAGTTACAAGTTTCTTCTAATTTCGATGTTAATCTACTTTTAAATACTATAGACCAATGATATGCTACTATAATATTTAACTGCACTGCAAATTGTGATTTGCTACCAAAATAAAGAGATACTCGATACCTTAAAAACTCTTCCTAGAAGTACAAAAACGTTAGAAAATTTAGTTTTCTAAAGCCAAACATTCGAATAGCTTTCCAAGTTTCTTCAAATTGGCAACAATGTCGTGGGAAGTAAGCAGAGCATATCTGCTGCTGCTGCCTCGAAGCAGACGACGACGTGCTGCCGTCGTGTGTGGAGTTGACTCTGGAGGGCCTTATTTCGCGATTTTTCAACGCCTAAATATAAACTTTTTCGAATGACTAGAACTGCGTAACTTCAATGCTAAACGATGGATCAATTGTTAATTCTAATAGCGGCAGTGCACTTGCTGTACTGTCCGTTCACCAAAGTCGAGGAGAGCTTCAATCTCCAAGCTATGCACGACCTTTTGTATCACGGTTCTAATTTAAACGAGGTAAAATGTCTTAATTTAATACGAATGCATGCCATAAGTTTTGCCAAGATTTCTGCACTTTGATGTCTGAATGCCAAATATGTGATACACTTGACAAGTTGTCGACATCAGTAGCTTAAAAATTCTCCAATATTAAATTTAGATTCACAAAAGTTTATTAATAAAAAGCTGTTGGTTAACAACGCAGTTTAGCTAATTGTATTCTTTACGATAGAAATTAAACAATTCTTGCTCTTTTGATTTCTCATAAAGAATTTTGTACATTTTATCGTTTAGTATGACCATCATGAGTTTCCTGGTGTAGTGCCAAGAACATTTCTGGGACCAATAGTAATATCAGCCATAGCTTCACCAGCTGTTGCTGCTGTCAAATATTGGAAACTTAACAAATTTTTCTCTCAATACATTGGTAAGCTTTTTTATTACTTTTCAAACTTTACAGTGCTATTTTTTAATTTAAAATTTTTTATATTTTCTTTTATAGTGAGAGCTGCTTTAGGTTTGACAGTGATAGCAGCTTTTAAATTATACAAAACTGCTTTGCAATCCATCTTTGGAGCTAAATTTGCAAAATGGTTTGTTATTATTACTGTGTCTCAGTACCACTTTATGTACTACTTAAGCCGACCATTGCCAAATATTATGGCTATGCCACTTGGTAAGATAAAACCTATAAGATAAAAACTATAAGATAATCCTAAAAGGATATACAATGTTTTATTTTTTATAGTACTTTTAGCCTTATATGGATGGCTAAAACAAAATCATATTTTGTTCATAATTTCATCAGGAGCAGCCATAATTATATTCAGAGCTGAAACTGCTATGCTTTTAGGCTTATTTTTGCTTTATGACATAGCATATATGAAACTGACAATACCAAGGTAATAAAAAAGTAAATTATTTACTGTTATTTTACTGTTAAAATATTTTCACTTGTTGACATTAGTTTTCCATACTTTCAGAGCATTAAAAATTATAATACCCACAGGTATAATCCTCTTAGCTCTAACTATTGCTACTGACTCCTATTTTTGGAGACGAACTTTATGGCCTGAGGGTGAAGTCTTTTATTTTAATACCATTCTCAATAAGAGTAGTGACTGGGGTGTATCCTTTAAAAGTTTAATTTTATTATTAATTCAATAATTTAATGAGGCAATTATGTTCTTAACAAAGATTTAGACATCACCTTTTCTTTGGTATTTTTATTCCGCTCTCCCAAGAGGCATGGCTCTGTCTTATCTGCTTGTTCCATTAGGAATGTTGTGGGATGCTAGAGTACGAGTTTTAACTGTACCTGGTTTAGCATTTGTTATTTTCTACTCATTTTTACCTCATAAAGAGTTAAGATTCATCATGTATGTATTTCCACTATTAAATGTAAGTGCAGCTGCAGTTTGCCACCGCATGTAAGTTCTCACTCTTTAACGTAAATTTACAGTATTTTATACTAAACTTTTATATTAAATAATATTAATTTGTCTAATTTTATTTTTTTAAAGCTGGGAAAACCGAAGTAAATCATCATTACACAGTATATTTGCTTTAATTATAGTTGGCCACTTAGTTTTTAATGCAATATTTACAATGTTCCTATTATGCTTGGCTGGATTAAATTATCCTGGAGGCATGGCAATAGCAAGACTGCATAGACTGGAAAAAGATTCTAGTGTGCCAATTCATGTTCATATTGATGTTTTAACTGCACAAACAGGAGTTTCAAGATTTACTCAAACCAATCCTTCGTGGATGTAAGTCGAAATTACATAATTAGATTAAATTAAATAAAAAGTGCATAATAAAATTAAAAAAAAAAAAAAATTAAATTAATACTTTTTTAGCTATTCAAAAGAAGAAAACATAACTATAAATGATCCAGAAATGTTAAAATTTACGCATTTATTAGTAGAGGCCAAAAGTAAATATTCTCCAAATATTAAACCGTACCTAAAAACACATTATATTTTAGATTCAGTTGATGCTTATTCAAACATTGAGTTGAACTACAATTCAATGCTACCTCCTATAAAGATAAAAACGAAACCAACTATTTTTATTCTAAAAAGAAAAGAAAATATAGAATATGAACCTCAAAGAGCTAAAGCTATAGATAATGAGAATAACAATAATATTGAATTTAACGAATTTATTTTTGATCTGGAAAATGCAGAATCATCACTAGATGATGTTCTAGAGTCTTTTGAAGAAACTGAAGAATCCTGTGAAAATAATTTGCAGAGTATTGAAGAAGAAGAAACAGAAGAAACAGTACAAATAGAAAATAAACAAGAAATCTCTAATGTTCCTTCTGAATTAGACAGTGACAATGAGTCAGACGAGACAATAGATGACATGTTTTACGAAGCAATTGCTAATTTAAGTAAAGGTATTGAGGTTGTTCAAAATGTACCTAAAATAAGCAAAAATCAACCAGAAAAAGCGTTGAAAACAAAATTAAATAAACTAGAAACAAATAAACCAAATTTAAAAACCAAAACTTTTAATCAAAAGTTAAGTACCTCAAAAGATATTAAAAATGAATCAATACAAAACGCGGATGACACAACCCAAAAGCAGTTGTTTGAAGAGTCTAAAGGTTTTGAAAGTAAATTAAAAGATTCTGTGAATGAAAACATTGAGAGTAATAAAAGTATAGAAGAAAAGAAATCTAATAAAACAAACGACATAAAAATTTCTGCATCAAAATTAATAAAACAAAGTGAAATTATAAACTCAGGTCCCTTAACAAACAAAAATATATTGAATAAAGAGTCTCAAATTGAGAATAACAAAAAGAATCTATTAACTGAAAATCAAGATAATAAAGATTCTCCAGTAAAAAAGTCCGTTAGTGTAAAAGATGCTGTAAAAAAACTAATGCAAGAAAGGAAAAATGAGAGCAAAACAAAAATTGAAGAGAAAAGTTACTCAATTATTGAAAAAGAAACTAAAAATTACAAAACGCAGCCAGAAATAAAAATAATAAGGGAAAAGAAGATAGCACCAAAAAAATTAAAAACTTTGCAAAAAATTTTACCTGGTACAGATTCAGATATTTTGTTAGATGCAGAAAACAAAGCAAATGAAAAACAAATTCTGAATGTGAAAGAAACAATAAGAAATATTATTAATCAGTTTAAAGAATTTGAAAATACTTTTATTTCTGAAGACAATAATTTTGAAACTACATTTATTGAAGAGAAAGCGGAAAATAACAATATTTTAATAGAAGATAATAAATCCATATTGAATTCAGAAAAGAATAAACTTAAAAACTCAAAAGAGAATTTAAAAAAGATTTTAGATCTGTGTAAGGAACTTATGAAAGAACTTTCCTCCGATGAAGATACTATGTTTGATGATATTGAAAATTCATACTCAGAAAGACCAATTTCTGAAACTTTAATACACTTTAATGAGGCATTGAAAAAATTAGTGCAAAAAATTAATAATAAAATAAATGAGCCAATTACAAACTCGGAAACTAAAAAAAAATTGCCTAATAATAAAAGTCAAAATTATAAAAAAAGTTAAAATTTGCAAATAATTATTTTAAAGACAATCAAATCAAAAAGGCTTCAGATTAAAATGCCAAAAATGATTTTCAGAAGAAGTTAGACTAAAATGAAATTTCTTAACATAAGTTATTTTTTATTATTTGCCAGTAATGTTAATATTGAAGAAATATAAGACTTTCAAATGCTAAAAGTGCACAACTAAAATAAAAAAGAGTGTACAAGTGAATGTGAGTGTGGTAGAAATAGGTTTTTATATTGCAAGAAACACTATATAATAATTATTATTATTATTCTTATTATTATAGATAGATTTTATAAATAATGTAAATATTTTATTCTGTGATAATCATAACATTTTACTAAACAGAAATTTCAAAGGAATTTAGACACTGTTTAAAAACTAAATTACCTCAAGTAAAATTCAAATCAATAAATAGGACAAGAATTGATAATCTGATATATAAAGTTTGGTGCCTTAAATTTATATTATTTTATGGAAACTATTTTAGTAATTGAATAAAACTATTTTGTTGTTACAAGAGAAACTTTTTATTTGTTTTACAATTTAAAATTTATGATCAAAATTTAAGAATCTTGCGTAATTTTAAGTATGTAAGTATCTTCTTTGGGTTTTATTTAATATATAAAAACTGTAACTCATGCCAAGTCCAATAAGTGCCAGAGTTAGATTAAATAGTAGCTTGTCTTTTGCCCCCCCCTTCAAAAAAATAGGCAGTCCATCTTCTTTCTGTAAAATTATTAAGATTATTATAATAATTGTGAATGAAAATTCATTTTCATTAGGAAAATACTGTACTTGGAATTCAGCTTGTTTCATTTTAAATTTTTGTACTCGTTTCGTTTTTTCATCAATGCATTGATTGGCAAAATTAGATTTTAAAAGGACAATTTCTTGATTCATAGTTCGTAGAAAAACTTTATTATACTGCAATTAAATAAGTAAATTTTATTTTTACTCAGCATTTTTAAGCTTATTATAATTAAGAACTTACTTTTCCGCTTACAATACCGATTCCTCGTAAAAAATTCATTTTTGAAATTTCACTTTATCGAAATGTGATAGTACAATTTTTAGCGGTACGCTATAACCTCCCTTAAACAAAAACATATGCAATCTATTAATTTGTAAAAAGATTTGAAAAAAAATAGTGAAATTCTTTGAATAAACATCGCCGGACGACTAGCTGTTATTACGTATTAAATTCATCTCATTTATCTAAATATGTTTTGTAAAATATTATATAATTAATAATAATTAAAAATTAAAATGGTTAACGAATGAAATACTTGTTATGTTTGACATTAAAGATTCAAAGATTAGCAATTACTAAAAATTATTGACCGTTAACAATAATTATATGTTAATATATGTTTTCAAATTATTAAGTATGTATTTATTTTGTTAAATAATCGGAAATATTTGTTTGATACGCCAATATACCCGGACCCAAGATGATTTTTTTTTAAATTTACGTAATCCTACTGCTAAAGTTAAAGTATTAACTAAAGAAATTAAATTCAAAGCATTTACATTGAGTCATTATGTGAACAATGCACCGTTATTGTTAATTTAAAATTTGATTATTGCGTTATTAAAAAATAAACTGTTAATTTATTTCATTACTAAAATTATTAAGTATTATTACAATTAATTCGACCCCTAAATAAATGTCAGAGTTCTAGCAACTTCAAGTAAAAAATTGTAATTGTGTGCATTCTTTAAATATTAAAACTACTGAAAGCTTTCATAAAATTTGATAAGCAAAAACGAATAATAATCAAATCTGATGAATAAGCACCGGATAAGTAGCAGCATAAAGGAATTAAGGATGCTAAAATGTAAAATCAAATAGAGCGGTAAGACAATGCCGCGCATCTCAACAGTTGGCAGCACTTAGGCGACCACCGCACATAAGTTCAGTGTCAGACGTTGTATAGCCTTTGCCAGGATCGGTTCGTAGCACAGTGCGCGGTGAGGAGAGAGCGGAAAGAACTGGAGCCGCGCATGCGCAGACCGCTCTTTACTCGAGCATAGCTTCGTGCATTGGTAAACATACATTCAATCGTCGAATTTTGTGGCACGAAGGGCTCGAAGGAGCTCGAGGTCAGAGCGAGACGGAGAGATATCGGCAGGGCGTCTATATCGAGTCCTCAGCCAGCCAACGCCCCAGGTCTCGTCTTCATGAACAGACCGGGGTTCTTGGAAAAGCTGGGACTCGCTGAGACTCCCAGCCCATGAACGCTTAGAGCTACGGTACGACACAGTGGTATGCGGTGACGTCGAGACTGCCCGATCGTTCTGGAAGAACGCTGCAGGACAAAGATGGCGGGTACGTATTGCGGCGTCCATCTTTGCCAGCCAAATTTTCGCAAATGAAAATTGACCCCTCTATTACTTTCGTTACAGATCTCTACGCCAAGTACAGCTGCACATATTGCCAGGAGGACATCCAAGGCCTGCGCATCAAGTGCGTCGATTGCCAGGATTTCGACCTGTGCCTGCAGGTTAGTAGACAAGGATGCTCTTACGCAAGTTGCATTCTGTTTTGCTCTCTCTCTTTCGCGAATCGCGAATGAGCGCTGTCGAACGGTTCGGTGTGTGCGTGCCCAGTGCGGCTCGCATAGCCAAGTAACACATTCTGCGCGCCCATAGTTGGGCGTGTAGGGTTAGCATATAGCAGCTAAACGGAGACGCGAAGTTACTTTTGCGCTCGAATTCAATGCATTCTACCTTACCGACACCGGCGAAATTAATGACAATAGGACCCGGCGAGGGGGAGATGCGAGGATTTAATTCTGCATTTAAAAGCCCAAAACATTTTTTAATTTTTTTTTTTTCTTTTTTTTTTTTTCTTTTTTTCCATTAAGCATTCAAATCTTACAAAAGATTTATTAGCTATAAATTATTATTTTTAACAATTTGTTTTATACTATTTTTTTTTTTTTTATTATTTATTTTATAGCTTTTGGATTTACTTTTTGAATAAATTGACTGTTCATTTGCTAACAACTTTATTTTTAAGCTTTACTTTTTTAAACTTATTTTGTTGTTAATTTTTTTTTTATTTATTAATCAAATGGGCATAAATGCTCAATTTTACAAAGCCAGACTATAGTCTGGAAAAGAAAATAGGAGGGGTAATCCCTGGTGCATACGCAAGTTGTATGCAAATTTTAAATGTTAAATATTTAAAATTTTTAAATAATTAATTTTAAATAAATTTTTTATTTTTTTTTACCAAAAGCACTTTTTAATTTAAAATTAGCTAGTATTTTAGAATTAATTTTAAACCTTTTTTAGTACTTTAATTAATTAATTAATTTATTTATTTATTTATTTATTTATTAAACCAGAGTATTTTTATATAAATTTTTAATTTTTCAGTGCTTTTCTGCTGGTGCTGAAATTGGAACCCATAAAAATGACCATTCTTACCAGTTTATGGATTCTAGTACAATTAGTATATTTAATGGAAGAGGTAACTGGACTGCTAGGGAACACTTAAGACTGTTGGATGCCATAGAACAATTTGGTTATGGTAATTGGGAAGACATAAGTAAACATATAGAGACTAGATCACCAGAAGGTACATACTCAAATGCATTCTTAATTATTTTTTTTTGGTATAAGAAGCATAATTTATTTTTGTCATTATTACAGAAGCTAAAGAAGAATACATTGCTAGGTATCTTGATGGAAATATTGGTAGATTTACATGGCCTTCTACTGAATCTTATAGTCCAAATCTTACCGATCAAACTGACTCGGATGATGGTCCATTATCGCCAGAATTGACATCTCGCTTGCCTCCTTTGGATATAACACCAGATGAAGCTACTCAGCTTGGTTATATGCCACAAAGAGATGATTTTGAAAGAGATTACAATCATGAAGCAGAATCTCTTGTATCTTCTCTTTTTCTTAATCCAGCTGAAGATGATGATCTTGATATTGCATTAAAGCTTGCGCATGTTGACATGTACACAAGTAATCTCAGAGAAAGAGCCAGAAGGAAACGTGTTGTAAGAGATTATCAATTAGTGGCACAATTTTTTTCGAATACAAGAAAAGACGGTAGAGTAACTAAAAAGCGTCAAACCAAAGAAGAAAAGTAAGTTTAACCTATTTTTCTTGTTTAAAATGTATCTAAAAAAACTAATTAAAGAGTATTATTTAAACTTTTTTATTCTCCATATTTACAGAGACTTCAGGGAACGTATGCGTGTGTTTGCCCAATTTTATACAGCTCAAGAGTGCGAATAACTATTGACAAATCTTGAAAGAGAAAGAGAGCTTCGATTACGTCTTTCCGAATTATACCGCTACCGAGAGAACGGTATAACAAGGCACGAAGAATGCGCTCATTTTGAACAAGTAATGGCTCAAGCTCAAGGGCAAGCAGACTCAGTTGATCATTATATTGATCGAAAAGCTGTAAGTCCTCTTTTACAGAAAATTAGCCTATGCGTCATTCGACTCTTTAGTCCTATTAAAAAAAATAGACTTATTATTTTTGGGTTGGAACTTTTATAGAAAACGCTTCTTGCATGCAATT
Source organism: Ormyrus pomaceus (assembly GCA_900474385.1). NCBI lineage: Eukaryota > Metazoa > Arthropoda > Insecta > Hymenoptera > Ormyridae > Ormyrus > Ormyrus pomaceus. The sequence continues at coordinate 64,257 of UCOM01000020.1, read as the reverse complement.
CCATAAATATGCTTAAAGCACGTAGCAGCGATTTTTTATCTTTAAAATGGTTTCTTCTATAAAATATTATTTCTATTTTCCTGTTTTTACGTTACATACTGGCAAAATACGCAATAATCACAAATTTGACAGAACTACTTCCTATGACTGAGCGGGGGACTTTTGTTTGCCTAATTAAAAAACATTGCTTTCGCTTTGTCATTAACTAATTCTATTATTTGTGGTGCGTGTTGCCAGGCGTTTGTGAACAGATTGTATCAGTTTGCATTTCACTTAGGGCAGCAGTGGGTCATCCAAAACAATGCACCGCCAAGTCTCAAGAAAAAGGTGAGTTTTTCATTTAATTTATTTTCCGATTTTGCCGCAATTTTTTTTTTTTTTTTTAAATAGAGTTTATTTTGTATACATACTTGTTTATTGCATGCAAAATTTAATGAAAATTTGCTGCATTTTGGTAGCAAAATTCATCCATAACGCTGTAAAAAAACACGGTAAACTTAAGTAACTTTGAAAAAATAACTGAATGATCATTTTCTTTAAACAATTTTTTAATCGTTATATTTTTTAAATTATAGAGACGACGAAAGAAATTGCTCTTCCACCGACCGAAAGTTCACTGTAAGAACAGACTCAGCCAGCAGCAGTTCCTCCACCAGTCGGACGATGACTCCAATCAATCACTGGGCGGAGCCGGATAGCAATTCAAATGCATCCAATCAACACATAACCACTTCATCTTTCGACAGAAGCAACAATTCTTGGGCATCAGGGAAATCCGGAAATCAAAACGAAGGCGATACAAGAGATATCGAAACCGAAGCTGCAGCGCATCTTCTTACCAAAAAAGAAAAAACATTATGCATCCAGCTAGACTTGAAACCAACGCAGTATCTTACACAAAAGACACTTCTTCTACAGGTAAGATTAAACAATTTTTTTTAAAAATATATATTTATTGAATTTTTTAATTGATTTTTCGAAGCTAAGTTTTCTTATTTATTTTGTAGGAATATTTAAATGGCAATCGACGATCTAACATAGTTCCTCAGTCAGAACCAGAAAGTAAAATCCTTAATTACTTGATGTCCAATGGATTGATCGCTGCCAATTAATTGATTTTTCAGTCATTACTATAGCACTAAGTCAACTTCCGAGACGAACTAAGTCACATTACGTTAATAAAAAGCTGCTCCCATGCTATTAAATGTTTTTAAAACTACTCAAAAAAATATTCAATATTATAGTAATTTTTTGATTTCCGTAAGTCAAAATTTAACGAATTTTTCTGTATATATATATTTAAGTTAGGTTTGTGTAAATACTTATTTTAAGGATGTATAAATGTAGACTTGAAGTACATTTTCGTTGTAGATATTTAATTTTATTATTATTATAAGTTTAAGGCAAGACGATTTTTCAAGATGAGTAAATGTAAATATTTTAAATTTAAGTACGTTAAAGATATTGTCATTATCAAAATATGACATTCTGTGTCTCATAGATTCTTGATATAACAAATTTATCTAGAAATACTTAAGAAAAAGAGAAAAAACATGCTGGTACCCATGTATATGTAAAAGTATTGTAAACGTGATGCAAATCCTAAAGTAGATTCGTCACGTTGTTGCCTTTTCTCGAAATTTTTATCGGTTAAAACTTACCTTCTGTATATATTATAAAGTACTGTAAATGCAAAATATTGAAGTATTCTTTCAAAGGCGAGAAATGTGGTGATAGTAGAAACAAAGCACGTCTTTAGGTTCTTGTATAATAGAATGATTTAATTTTTAGATTTATTTTCTAGTATTTTAGTTCGAATAAAGTTTGATTCGAATTGAAATATTATTTTACTTGTTTGATCAAATTACGATCAGCAATGATTTCTTTCTAACTGATGATTGAAGTTTTTCTACTTTTTATAAGTCTACCTAAATTTAAGAGAATGTAAAAGAAAGATAAGAGATTGGCATTTAGTAAATATTTCTTTTTTCTGTACATAAATCCGAGCATGTAAACGAACATGTTTTCTCCTTGTAAATGTGAAAATAAACGAAATGTTTTGTTAAACCTAAAAATATGTGAATTTTTATAATTTTACTTATACAACCTCATTCCGAATTTAATTTTATTCATTAGGTATAAATTCCAAGTTTTTTCCTCTAATATTAATGTCACAAACTTGTGTGACTCATCTTACGAATTTCATTCTAAACAAGTACTCGCTTACAAGCCAAATTAATAGACTGAGAAATGAAGTCATTAGTCTCTACATAACGCGTTGATGAGGGTTGTGAAAAAAAGCAGCGCACCGATCCAGCTTAGCCTACTCATCTCTCTTCTGCTTATGCAATCAAGCTTGGATAAACGATGGCGAATTCATCAAGCATCCTCCAGCCGAAAATCTATGAATTTAAATATCTCAAAGCGTGCAATTTTTCAACAAACAGCCGTTCAAGGCTTCGAAACTTCCACTCCGACCCGAGTCCGAGCAAAACAACTAGATTCCCCGAAATTCCACGGCAGGAAAGCTACGAGATGGGCGATCGCCTTGACGCCGGAGCCGTAAATCACGCGATGATTGATGCTCCAGACTCGTGAATTTCGATCCACAGCCTCTTTCACGTCGCGATCAACAATTTCTCGTGCCTAGTCGCTTCATAGACAAGATGTCCTTCATACTTAAGTACACGCTGCGTGTTTTCCTCTTTCCTTCTTTGCGCGTTAGACAGTCGCCTCGCGTTCTCCGCTGCAAGGCGAAAATCTCCACTAAAATGAAAATCCGCAGGGAGGTCAGCTCCGATGCTAAAGTTCTTTGTTCGCGCGGCCGGGGAAAGAATGATGCGGTTGATATCTCGTCAAAATAATTGCGCCGAGCAAAAGGAGTTTGCATTTTTTTTTCAGTCTGCTTTATAAGGAGATTCGTCCCCGTAAAACGCGTCGAGCGTGTGAGGTTTTATGTGCCTTAGGAGCTGTAGCTCAGAGTCTAGTACGTATACTGTTCTTTTGTATTCAGGATGCCGAGTGGAATAAAAAAATTCGTACTTGGAAGTTTTCCTGTTTTGGTTGAGGTTTTTTGTTTATTGCCGCTGGAAGAGATGAAATATTTATTCTTCTTCTGCTTGTGAATCGTATAGAAGTATAATGTACATTGTTGCAATTTTTTTTTATTAATTAAAATGTATTTCATCGGAATAATATTAAATAAAAAAGAAATTTTAATTATCCGACGACGTGTAATTACTTTCAATTAATAGTTTATAAAGCTGTAGCAATAAACAGCATTCGATGAAAGAAAATCTAATCAGCATAAAAGCGGCTATAAACTTCTCACGAAATTTACGAGTTCGCAGTTTCAAGATTACCTCAGACTGCGTTCTCTTACGTACATCGACGCCGCTTTTTCTTTACCTCCGCTAATTACGCATCCCTCAATGGCACAGTTTTGTTTTCTGCAGCTCCGCTCTTTCAATTAGCATCACCGACAAAAAAAACGAGCGACAGACCGAGGAGAGTGAGAGAGAAAGAAAAAGCGACGCATAGATTTCCATGAGAAACGCGACGACGGTAGTCATTATATTCCGCTCGATTCCTGTACAGCTATGCTCGAATATTCCTAAAAATTGAGCAGCGCCGACGACTGGCATAGCAATATTCTGGAAAACTACTCGAATAAAAAGGACGGAATATTGCGCAACGACAAAAGGCGAAGGAGGACTACTGGCCGCGAACACAATCCGGACGACCTGGACCCCATTAAAATTACAATAAATATGAAAAGGCTCGTCGAGCGACTCGTTGCTGCAACGAGGTGCCAGATGATAGAATCATTTGTCAAAATGTTGCAAACGGTCTGCAGCCGAGAGACGATGTTGCCGCGTCACACTCGTCGGATGTGTGTACTTCAGATGCGCAAAGAGGCAAAAAGTCGTTTGCATATATGTCAGAAATATCGAAGGCGTAATGCGAAAATGCACGCGTGTTTTCCAAGAAAGTTGATTGAGAAAAATATTATTCTGCCGCGTCGATCGCGGTGCGTAAACTTCTCGTTTCCTGCCGATTTTAAAAATTCTATTGGCGCTGTTGGGAACTTCATTTATGTCGTTGAACTTGAATGGAAGGACGATTTTAGATTGAAATTATTTCGTTTTCCTCTGAAATGCGTTTAGCGACGTTTTAATCGTGCCGTTCGACTCTATTTCCGTAATTATACAAAGTATGACAGTTGCCTCAGTGATTCAAAAAAATTCCACCTCATAAATTTGAAATTTATGACTTAAAAATGAATTATTGCGGCTAAGAAAAATTGTAATTATAATTTATTGATATTAATTAAAATGTTCCAATGCGCAATTTTTTATATTTGAATTACGTCATCTAGAAATAAAATCAATGCACGATACGGAGAGATTTGTAAAAACGAAAGATCCAAGTTTTTTTCTCGAACTCACAATTCCTCGAAACTATACAAAAAGTAAGCAAATCTAAAAGAGGCTCTTGAGCATTCAGTTAAGAGAGTCATTAATTTGCATAGATGGGTATCAATTTTCCATCAATCTCGTGCTCAAAATAATTGAATTAAATTCCAGTTTGCTACACTGTGCATCTGCTTCTCCCATAGTAATGACTGCGATGATAAAAAGAGGAGCAATCATAACAAGTTGTGCAATCTCGACGTTAAGAGCGCGGCTAATAATGATTTGTGCGATTAATGCAACTAACCGGCTGACGTTAGTGACAATATTTTGAACACAACAATTATCGCTGCTGAGTAGATTTTTTGCGTTAGAGGGAGAAATATTTTTTTTCCCATTCGCACCTCTGTCGGGAGTAAACGCAAAACGCAAAAGGCGCTAAAAAATTTGACGGATACAGAAGAGAACTTTGGGAATTTTTTCTTATTAAAATTTGACTTTTTTCAAACGTTGATTCATTTTAAATATAAAGTTATACCTCTGCCTCACTATCTGTCCTTTTTTTTAACAAAACGAGTTTTTACGCACTAATAAAGCTGTAAATCCGAATGACTCACTATTATATTGTTCGCGGTAATTAAAAAAAATATTCAAATCTCTATACCGGCGCAAAACAAAAATTGACATTCTTAATAAACAGTCATTGAAGCCTCCGAGCAAGTTGTTTTCGAAAATGGGCTCATTTTAAAAAGAGGCGAGCTCGCGCTCAAACCGGACCCGTTTTCGAATTGACGCAAACGGAACGTACTCCGAGTTGTTTATTATTTCGTCTCGGCGCGTCACCGGAGAAGAGGGTTCGCGGGCAAAAGTTCCGCCGCTTTTCCTTGAATATTTTTGCCTATGACGTCCGCGAGTGCATTCGCTCGCTTTTTCCACTCGCTTTTTCCACTCGGATTTTCGAAAAAAAAAAACAAAAAAAAACAAACAAGCGTAATGGACGGGCGAAAAAAAAGTACCGACTGTCGAACGATCGATTGTCTTCCCCGGCGAAATTAATCGTTAGAGATATTTTTGCGCGCGCGAAGGACGTCCGCGTCGAGCGAATAAAGCGGCGATATCACCGAAAGGCTTTTTCTCCTTGTTTCGTCGCCGAAAAGACCGGCTCGATTGCTCGCTCGCAAAAACTAGTTTTTTTTTTTTTTTCGTCTAACGTCCGCTCCGCGCGATTTCACTGAACTTGCGTGTGTTTCCTGGACAACCTCCCACGCGCGCGTGTACGTTTATCTGCAAACGCGGAGAAGAGACCTTTATTCGAATTTATTACTTTCCTTGGGTAATAGAGGGAAAAGGCTTTCGGCGAGACAAATAATGACCAAGCCCGAAGAGTGCATTGAGAAGTTCTGGTTCTCGGCAGCCTTCTTTGGCAATAATTTATTGTGAATTTTCAGTATTTTTTTATCAGGTTCATTTACATGGAAAATTAATGTTTAAAAATATATTCAATTTATTGAAAAATAATATTGCAAAAGCAGGGAGAGAGAGATAGAGAAGTGTATATACCGACATCCTTGCAATTTGACAAAATTTACTCTACCCGCTAAAGTTTATTGCTACATTTTAAACGCGAATTTGCATACAGTGTAGTAACATCCTCTTTCCCAACCGCTAAAAAGCGCGCGGCGATAAATTTGCGGGCCGCGATTTTAAGAAAATCCGCAGCTCGGCGTGCCTTTTTATCCCCGATGCAAATTTCTGCTCGCGCAGGATCCAGATCGGAAAATTCGATCGATCCTCGAAACGAGTTCGCTCGCCGGCATTGAGCTTTGTAAGCCCCTACGAGGAAAATCGGCGAAACGGTGCAGGACTCGAATATCGGGACGGAAGAAGCTGGGAGGTGATAATCGTACGGGTTTCGCGAAACGGGTGCCGAGAGAGTCTATGTGTTGATACGGCGCGACTCCCACCTTTGACAGAAGCCTCCGGGGCTTTTTTGCGTAATAAGACGTCATGGTCAGAACGTATATAAGCACACGTCGTCGAGGCGGTCGGGCAGTTGCACCTGACTGTACGACTAATACACAGGTGAGCATGGCACTCCCGACATTTTTAACATTTGTTTTCTTTCCTTTGGTTTAAAGTTTCAATCGTTTAAACATTTTTTTTTTTTTTTTTTTTTTTTTTTTTTTTGACGAATATTCGAGTTTATCTTTATTCTTTGGAATTTGGTGTGTGAAATCTAACGAGGAGGATCTCAAGTTTGGTTCGTGGATTTTGAAGAAATCAAGTTGCGAATTAAAAGCTGAATCTTTTCCGAGTGATAACTTTATATATTTTTTTTTACTAAACTTTATTTTATAGCCTTGTGTGATTCAGCAAGGGGCTTGGTTTTACGTAATATAAAACAATATACTTAAAGTCTTACAAGATCTTACATATTATCATTTGCTCGTTTATTTATTTATTAAGGTATTTAAACCTTTACATTTTTACTATACTTTTTGCCTTCCATATCTATCTACATTAAATATAATAGCATTACTAATATATTCTAAATACGTAGTTATCTTTATACAATGTTTCTTATCCGAGTCGGACTTTAAAAAAAACGAATCATTTTCAAACTACGAGGAAAGAAAAAAACTTAAAGTTTTAAAATTTCAATTTATAAATGCACTATTCATTCATCCTAACATTCAAAAACTCGCCTTTTCAAATCTAATTCGATAAAAGTACAAGTACATTCTCTAATAAAAAGGTTAAATTTCCAAACCTCCCCACACGCGGCATCTATCCTCCGCTTCCAAAGCGGCCGCGGCCAAAATCCGCGTTTTTCCCAATTAGCGTTGTTGGTCGGTTAAAAAAGAAAAAAAAAAATGATTAAAGCATAAGAGCGAAGAATGTGCGTGCTCCTTTCACTATTGCCAAGTGCAGGCAGCAGCGGCGCTGGCAGGGAGCTCGACCGGGTGTCGATTTGGCAATCGTCCGCGATTTTAAAAGCGTTTAAAGCAGCTCTTTTTTTTGTTGTTGTTGTTGTTGCGCGCACACGCAGCTATGAAGACTACACTCGCTCTCGTTCTCTGCGTGGCCGTCGCTTTGGCGAGCGCGGCCGAGAAGTACACGACCAAGTTCGACAACGTCGACGTCGACCAGATCCTCAACAACGAGCGCCTCCTCAAGCCCTACATCAACTGCCTGCTCAGGGACCAGAACTGCACTCCCGACGCCAGGGAACTCAAACGTGAGTCTATATTCCCGTTGATGCCTCGTTCGCGTCCTTGATGGCAATCCTTTTTTCGAGGGTTTTGCTTTTTAGTCTTTGCGATGGATCATTGACTCGTTTAACTTTCCAATTTAAAAATTAAATATCCGGGAAATACCGCACGAGGAAAACGTGCACTTGATTAAGACGTGCAATCGAACGAAACCACTTCGCGATTAAAATTAACGTTCTTACACAATTTAGATTTTAAACTGAGCTCGGAAAAATATTTATGTACATTACTAAAAAAAAGAGCAGCCTGCGAACGACGCTTACACAGATTCGGATCTGAGAAAAAAAAGGTATACCGCGACTAACGAAATCTGTCCCTCCTCTGTCAACAGGTGTCCTCCCCGACGCTCTGTCGACCAACTGCGAGAAGTGCAGCGAGAAGCAGAAGGCCGGCGCCGAGAAGGTCATCTCCTTCCTGGCCAAGAACAAGCCCGAGGTCTGGAACGAGATAATCGCCAAGTACGACAAGGACAACATCTACAGGACCAAGTTCGCCGATCAGGCCAAGCGACTCGGCATCCCCGTCTAAAGGAGCCGTTTTTACGGCGGGATGATTTTACTCCTCTCCCCGCTCTGTTAGACGCTCTATTAAACGACCTTTGCTACTCAGTTCTCTCTCTTAAAGTTATTTTATTATGCTTTTTTTTTACGGGTACGTACCTTTTGTTACCATGTGTGATGCTGACAAATTGTTCCGACATAGTCGAGTTACAAAAAAATAAAAATATTTAAACCAAACCTATACAGTGTCTTTGTTATTAATTGTACACCTATATCCGTAGCTGCGATTATAATTGCAGGTTTAATTATACCCTAAAGGGATCGTAAAATTATTCACTTCTGATAAATAAAATAATTAAAGTTCTGTTATTTGAACGAGCAGAATGTATATTAAAAAAAAAAATCGACCACCTAGTTACCATTTCAATAAACATCGACTGGTAACAGTTGACTTTTCAAAAGTGCACGCAACCATTCCGCCAAGTCATCCTTCGACTCCCAGCAGAGAAGAAAAAATGTCAGACCCGGAGCTGACCTCGGCTTCCCGCAGCAGCCGCTTCTTCCAGCGGCGCGAGTCGAGGCTCCTAAAGACCTACCTAAAGTACTTCCCCGGCCTGTTCCACATCTGCTACGACCCGATCGGCAGCCACAAGCCGGCCCGCAAAGCCTTCGCCTTCCTGCTGGGCGTCCTGCTGGGCCTGTTCGTCATCGGTTTCGTCGTCGTCGACTTGCAGCTCGGCAAGTACCCGACTCTCGTGCTGGCTATCGCTCTGATCGCGGGCCTGTCCACCGGCTGCGTATTGTCTCTGCAAGTAAGGTCGAGTCATAACCTTAATTCGCGCTTAACCCGACGACGAGAGAGAGAGAGAGAGAGAGAGAGAGAGAGTGTGTGTAATTAGCGGCGCGCAACAGCATTGTCGGCGCTAATTGCTCCCGAGTTTCCCGAGACGACGGGAAATAATGCGTTAGCGAAGCAGCCGCGACGATCGGAGATTAATAGAAATCATTATTTTAATTACCAACCGAGAGAGTATACAAAAGAGCGCGACTCTCTCGCGGCAGCTTAGAAATTAATCGTTTCCGGCGCAGTTTCGCTGCATCTGCATGCTGATGATCCCGGGATTCTTCGGTCGCGCCGGTCGCACTGTTCTGAAGACTCTTGTGCTGGGATACATCATTGCCGGGCCGATATTTAATTTGACTTACAATGCCAAGGAAGTCATGCGAAGCTTCGCCTGTACGACTCAGCTCACTGTCAATCTTACCAAGTCGAGGCTGGACTTGATGTTCCGGCCTTTCCATCAGGTATAATTCGCTGAGGTTGCTCGATTGCTTAAAGCGCGGAATAAAAGAATTTTATTAATCTTAAATTAATACGCCAATTAATTAGCGAACACAACGATTTTAAATGAAAACCAAAAAAATAGTTGCACAAATTAAAAAGATTTACAAATAAACTATATAGCAACAAAAAATCTGCCATCTCTCCCAACTCGCCCCCGTCCCTACCTTACCATTCCCCGGAAAAGCCGCTCCGCTCTAAAAGCAGACCCCTCCGCCGGCAGGCGATGATAAACATGAACGAGAGCGCGGAGCAGCTGAAGGAGACGCTGTCGTCGGTGCAGGAGCTGATCGAGCCGATCAGGCACGAGATCGAGGACGACGATCCCCCGGACAACAGCACCGAGCCCTCGGCGCAGGAGGAGGAGGAGATGCGCGAGGAGACCGAGGAGAAGGAGGAGCGGGAGCAGCCGAGGCCCGAAAACAGCGCCGAGAACTACGAGGCCAAGTATCGACGGAAGATATCGGCCAGATGCGAGCAGCAGCTCGATAAGGGCGCCGAGAAGTGCAGGTCGATTTATTAATTAGCGCGTTCTGCCTTTTTTTGGTTTCGGGACTGATGTACGAGGCTGTTTTTTAAGCCTCGCGGTTTATTTTGTTTCTGCGATTATGAAAAGTTTACGAGTTTCATTATTTTGTAAATATAACATCAATCAGCTGCTCTGTTAAGTGCTGGTTTACCCACAAAAAGAGATTATCTATTAATCGTAAAGGCAATCAATTCACTCGACGATGAAAATTTAAATAAAATCGAAAAGACTAATTCAACTTTTAATAACGAAATAAAACTGCGCATAAACGCAGCACTTAAAATGGCAGAAGAACGTCCAATCTGAGAAAGAAAGAAAAAAAATAAATAATGAGGGATTTACCCACTGTTTACATGCGCAAAGAACCGAGAATTACAGCTCTTAGAAGCACGCAACCCCTACTCAGACGCGGGCCAAAATGAAAAAGGAGAGAAAAAAAAACCGTGCTCTCTCTCTCTCTCCCCACCCCTCGCAGGCAATCGTTCGCCGAGGCGTACGACAAGTGTTTCACGACGGTGACGTGGGCCGTCGCCTGGCTACTGTGCTGGCCGATGAAGCTCACCTTCGCCTGCAATCTGGTGCAGGCACTGGGCGGTAGATCGATCTGCGATCCCGAAGGCGAGATCGACGTCGGCCTTGGCGAGGGATACGCCGCGCTCAAAGGTACACACATACACAGACACACCGATTCCGGAGAGAGAGAGAGAGTGAGAGAGGGACAAAAGAGAGAACGACCCGTCTCCTCGAAAAAGAGCCCGGCCTTGCCGCGCGGAGGCGATTAGAAAATTTGTCATGCTTTTTTCGGACCCGGCGGGTAAATGATTTTTGATAATGCGCCGGGGGGAGGGCCAGGTATTTGTAGTAAATCTTCTCTGCTTCGTGTTACTCGGGACTGACCTTTTCCCAAGTTTTATTGTGATTATAACCGAAAGACGTATAAATCACCGATTTGGAGAGTCGAACGAAATACTTGTCTCCTCTCGAATGCTCTTCTCAAAAGAGAGGCGATCGTCTTCGAGAAGCTTTCGATTCGTTTAGTCAGTCCTCGAATTAAAAATCTAAACAACAAAATTTTAACGATTCCGAGTTTATACTTTAACGCAAATATAATCGGTAAGCCAGCATCCCCCCTTGAAAACTCTAACCGTCCACGCCCGCTAAAGAAACGCGCGACAAGCTAAAGGAGAGCATCCACGACGCCAGGATCGAGTACAACGTCCGCCCCCAAGTCCTGACGACCGGAGTGCAGCAGGCGGCCCGAGCCTCCCAAGGGGTCATGCTCGAGCTCGAGGCTCGTCGGCGCTTCTTCGAGGCGGTGATGACCCTGCTCAAGCGGCTGCTCTCCCTCGTCTGCCTGAAGATCGCCGTCGACGCGGGCCGCTACCACGGCCGCTACCTCCGCGACATCGAGCACGACAACGTCTACGTGACGCGCTACTTTCGCAGGATAGACGCGCGCAGGAGGGCCCGGGGCAGCCTCACCCTCCTGCCGCTCAAGAAACTCGAGAGGAGCAAGATCGTCGACCCGTACAGTCTCGAGCAGAGCAAGGCCGAGAGGAGGAACCTCGTCGGGCAGACGGCGAAGCTGCTGCTCGAGATATTTACCGCCTCGGTTTTCGTCCTCATGGAGAGGCTATTCTTCGAGGTCCTCGACATCGTCAGGAAGCACGCGCGCGTCGACATTCATCAGGTAATTTTCGTAAATAATCGATTTTAAAATGTTCACTTTTCGATAATTATTCTAATACAGATTTTGCTACTTAAGCAATGACTTTCGAAGAATGAGCTTTGCAACGAAAATTAAGAAAAAGAGAAAAGAAAACTAACAATAATTGGGGGCTTCGACGACTGTGACGTAGTACTTCTTTACTTAGAATTAATGTCATCGACGAAGATAGGCAATTTTATTTTAGGCCTCGTGTAATTAGGCTAATCGTTGCGTACTTTTTTTTTAAAGAAAAATAAACCTCCGCTTACGACCATCTTTTTAAAAAGTCATAAATATTGTCATAATTATTTTGAACTTTTGCTAGAATGCAGCGTCATAATTTCCTTCGACCGAAAGAATTCTCGTTGCAGTTTATGTAACAGGATACAGAAACCCTTGGATTTATTTGAAAAAAAGCAAATAGAAAATGATCCTCGCTTTATTGCGCGCTTTCAGTAGTAAAATAATTGAGAAAATAATAGTTGTAAAAAGCTTGAGAGAAAAAAGGTTATATTTTATTAGGGTTTTTAGCTTGCGAAATGCGAAAAATTAGTGTCTACTATAAAAAATATTATTACTCTCACCCGTTACCTCTTAAATACAGTAAGTGATTTTACCAGCTATATTCGCCGGTGTATAAACATTTTATTGCCTTTCGCAATTTTTCTCTTCAATTTCGAAAGCCGGATCCAAGGCGGATGCACATCTTTCTTCTTATTTGCTAAACAGATATTTACTTTTTATGATGCCTTTTAAAACTGCAGTTTGAAAAATTTATTAGAGATTTTACCCTTTCGATAATTATTTAATTTTTTTTAATTTAAAAAAAAAACAGTGAAAATTACGAGTTTTCAAGAAATATTTCTGAACTCCAAAGTTTCAAAATTATGCGCAGCATTTAAATTACAAAAATAAAGTAAAAACCATTTTGTATACTTACGACTGGTGTGTTAATACTCTGTAAACTTTAAACGGGTATCTTTGCATTTTCAGAGTTGCTAACCGCAACGAGCGTATATTTTATTTATATAAGAAATTTCAATATTTTGCGGTGCCTTCGAGAAATAAAACGGATTCGATTTTTTAAAGTATTAAAGTGAATCATTTCGCTCGGAGAAACGTATGCATATTTTTACTTGAAAACGCATTGCATAAGCATTCTTTAAAGCGAAAATTGTCAAGCTGATATGAATAATCAAAAATAAAAACTTCAGACGTGGCATTCATTTTTAAGTGTGTCGTTAGTTGTATAAAATAAACTAGTTGCTTCAGTTTTATTCGATTTTTAAGAAATTATAAACACTTCTGCAAAAATAAAAGTACCTAAAATTATTAGTTTTAAAAACATTGCTTTTGTCAGAATTTCAATTGTTCTCAAAATTAAATCACTTTACGCCAGAAAACAAGTTCCCATATAAATATTCTGCTTTTATACATTGAATCTCAACCGTATAAAAAATGTACAAAAATTGCACCGAAATATCCCACCAAGCGGAATAAAAACCGCCCGAGATCTCGTTATCGCGGCGCAACTTATCCTCCTCACCTTTCCGAGGCATATATATCTGCTCCCGTCCCCTCAACGCGTTCCCCCCAATTAAAAACCCGCGATCCATCCCCTCGCACTACTCATCCCGGCCTTTCCGGAAGCTTAGAAAGGTCACCACGACCTGTCGGTGGAGATCAAAGGCAGCGGCATGGTCGCCTCCCTCATCCGCACGCTGATCCGCGGCTTCAACTCGCGTCGGCGCGTCGACACCCTGCTGACGAACGAGGCGTGCCTGCCGAAGCCGGCCCGCCTCTCCGGCTGGGAGCTCTGTCGCATCTACGGTACCTACCTGACCGTCTGGCTGATGCTGCTGCTCCAGGCCTACACGCAGCGCTCGCGCCGAGCGATCGCCGGCTTCTTCTACAGGAGGCGGGAGAAGCGGCGCGTCCTCTACCTGTACAACGAGACGCTGCGCCGGCGCGTAGGCTTCCTCGGGTTCGCGCGCGCCAAGGTGGCCGAGCGCGCCCGGGCGCACCAGCTCGTCCAGGAGCCCAGGCCCTGGCTCAACGTCAGGCTCAAGTGAGCGATTTGTCGCGAGACTCTGTAACTTACGGTGCTTTATCCGGGAAAGAGACTTAGTTAGCAATAAAACTATTTGGGAGGAGATTAATCAATGATTGGATTGTTAAAGAGAGCAAAGTGCTCGCGGCTAACAAGCCTGGAATTAAAACCTGGAAAAAATTGTTGGCTCGTTTTGTAAAAGTTTATATTACAGGGAATTTTTGTCGATTACTTTTAAAACGGTACTATAATAGCGTCTAACGTTGTAATTGCGGAGTTGCTAGAGAACTGGTTCGACTTAGTTCGTAATTATATAGCAGAAAACAAATCTCGGAAGTTCCGACGAATTGAGTTTCGTTACTCTCCTCATCATAGTTACGTCTCTCAAACGAGTTGATAAATCATCGTACTTTTCCCCCTTCCACACAACTCTCCGCGAAATCCTAGTTTATTAACCGACTCCTTTTTCGAATCCTCCGCGTTTACTCGACAGCGGTGTATTTTCAGCTAATGATTACTCTGAAAAATCATTAACTCGCAATACCACCCATTCAATCGCAATAAAAACAAAAAAATTTCAAAAACCCAGACACCCGGAGCTCTGCGGCTGGCTGATCTACTTCGGCTGCGGCCGCTTCAGCTGCGTCGTCTGCTCGGAGGTCGAGCCTCGCCGCGGTCCCCTGCACGAGCTCTGCCCGACCCGCGACTGCATCGGGGCTTACTGCGCCGAGTGCTGGCGGGACGTCGGCGAGCGCTGCCTCGTCTGCAGCGAGGCCGAGTCCCCCTCGTCCGCCTCGGAGCACTCGGCCGACGAGCGCGACGACGACGTCTAAGGTCGCGGCGCTCGTTAGGCCACGAGACACGCGAGCCTCTTACGCCACGCGCGCCGACAAAGCACTAACGAGCAGCTCCTCCGCGGTATAAAGCCAGCCCGCCGAGGAGCGCCTGCACCGATATCGAGATCAGGACGCAATGGCCAGCGCCGTAGCACTGCTCGCCGCGAGCTGCATCCTCGCCGTCGTCCTCGCCGAAAAGTACACCACCAAGTACGACAACGTCGACATCGACTCCGTCATCCAGAACGAGAGGCTGCTCAAGAACTATGTCGGCTGCCTGCTCGACAAGAATCCCTGCACGCCGGACGCCGCCGAGCTCAAGAGTGAGTGTAGTTTCGTAATTGAGCTTGAAATTTCATTTTTGAATTATCCAACTTTCCTGTACCGCGTCGCTTTGGAATTTTATTCAAGCGATATCTCAGCTGCTACCGTTAAGGGAGAGAAGATCGCGAAGTAAAAATTTTAATTCGTAATGTATGATACCGGGAATTTTAATCAAGATAGACGTAACGATCGCATTTACAACCGCATAAATTCTCCTCTACGGTTGATTTAATTAAGCTTTTTGTGATGTACGCCAAATCGTTTAATAAAGATCTTTTAAATGAAGATTAGAGAAAAAAAAAGGGGGAGTTGCCCCCCGAGCTTTGAGACTGGCCGAGGAACTCTTAAAATTTATTCTTACATCTTTTATTGAGCTTTAAAAAGCCTCCTTTTTTTTCAACAATAAAATTATAAAGCCTCGCTGCCTCTTACTCCTAACGAGATTTATTTCCAAAACGACGCAATACCAAATATATCAAAGAAGCTTCGAGAAAGCATAATAACAAAGAACGTCCTCAGATTTGACAAACTCGGCAATCACCGTCCCCCGGCCCTCATTATACCAATTCGATCGGCTCGCGTGATCCCTCGCTGACGCAACGATGTATCTCTTGCCCGTTCCAGCGAATCTGCCGGACGCCCTGTCCAACGACTGCTCGCTCTGCAGCGACACCCAGAAGCGGATCGCGGACAAGCTGGCGCACCACCTGATCGACCACCGTCCCGAGGACTGGACGCTCCTCGAGGAGAGGTACGACCCGACCGGCGACTACCGCGAGCGCTACCTCCATTCGCGCGAGGAGCCCGAGGAGGAGAGGCAGAGCAGCAACGACCACAACAACAACAACAACAACAACTCCGAGTCCAAGTCGAAGGAGGAGTGACGGAGGCGACGGCGCCTGGAGCGCCGGCAACCCGTCCGCGCTTAGTCGGATAGCGTAGCGGAGCGCGCATCTCTATGCGCTTTAATGTACAAGCACGATTGCTGAATAAAGCGAAAAGGATCAAAGGACCTTGACTCTCTTCCTCCCCCGACGTTGCGTTTCCGCGGCGCGCGCGCGCGCGCCGCGATATTCGGCCTCTCTCTCGCTAAATGAATAAGAGCGGTAAACGGGCGAGAGTGAGACTCTCGGGGCAGGGGCGGAGGGGGAGAAGGGCGGCCGGGGGGGAGAACCGAGAGCGAGTCGCCGGCTGCGACTTGGGTGGTCCGGCTCGCCGGGCTCTTTATGGGCCAGTGCAGATATCTGGCTCTCTCGGAACTCGGGCTGGGTGGTCTCTCGGCGATCGACTACTGCCTAGCGGGAGGAGGAATCGGCAGCCGGGCTCTCTCTCTCTCTCTTCCTCTCTCTCGCGTTTATTATAGAAAACGTTGACTAATGAGTCGAAATCCGATTCGCGGAGTATGGAAGGGCCGCTCTCCTCTTCCTCGTAAAGCTTTCAGCGCGTACAAATAGACCACGGTTATATACCGATAGAGGCAAAGTCGTCGTCAAAATGCAAAGCGCCGTGGGGGGAGGAAGAAGAGGCGCCGAGGCGCACGGAGAGCGAGAGAGAGGGAGAGAGAGAGAGAGAGCGCGTGTGTGTATATATACGTCGGAAGGGGACCACCCAGGCCGCGCTAGAGATTCGCGACCACCCAGAGCCTCGGCGGCGGCGGCGGCGGCGGCAGCGGACGACACGCCGGCGAGCAATCAATAATTGCAGGACAACGCGCGCGCGAGCGAGCGAGCGAGCGAGCTGCGCTCCGAGAGAGGAAGAGAGAGAGAGAGAGAGAGCGGCGGCTTAATTTGAAAAGAGTGCAAGTGCCTGGGTGGGCCTCTCTCGGCGACGTGGGTGGGCCCGAAAATCGCCGCTAGACGCCTAGAAATCAGATACGCCAGGCCTGAAATTGCATACAGGATCAGCGGGCCGCCGCGCTGCTCCCGCTTGTACGCAGGAGAGGGACCACCCAGCGCGAGAGGGAACGAGCCGAGGAGCGAGAGGACGAGAAGTAGAAAATGGCCATTTTCTCCCGCGGCGGGCTTCTTTCTATTTTCACGCGTGAAATCGTCGCCGGCCTGGGTGGTCTCGCTGCCGCCGCCGCCGCTCCCCTCCGCGCGCCGAGCGAGCCTACGCAGAGAGCGCCTTATCAAGAGAGAGGGGCCCAATCCGGCCGGAAAAGCCCTGGAATTCTCGGGCCTCCAATGAAAACAAGCCAGCGTGGGCTCGCGGAGAAAGAGTTCCCCGCTGCTGCTGCCGCCGCCGCTGCAGCCGAGAGCCGGGATTCTCGGACTCTATCCTTTCTACATACTTCGCCGGAGCGAGAGAGACTTTCTTTTTCATATTTTACTCCGCTATCGTGTTTTCCACGAACGACACGGCAGAGACTCCGCGCGCGCTCCCCGAGCCGAGGGCAATTTGCGATCGAGCGAAACTCGAAAATTCGAAGCGAAAAGATAGTTTAAAAAAGCATGGCGCATTATGTAAAGGAATATCAATTTGACGTTCCGAATTCCAGCGGCTCATTGAAGCACCTTCGGAGGAGAGAACGAAAATACCCGGGGCGGCGTCTCTGTTTGCTGAAAAAATAAAAATTCATGTATTTAAAAACAATCTATTTAAATTCAAAAGCGCTGATTCATCGGCGGCCACTGAAACGACACAAGAGCCCGTGCATTTTTTCGCCCCGAACAGTACCCCTCTGTCGTGTATCGGATGTTCGTTTTCGAAAGCGAGCATTTTCCAAAAGCTTACGCCCGACGTGTATACGCGTGCAGTCGCGAAGTCGCCGCCCGCGGCTCGGAGAAAAAATCTATCGTCGTCGGGGTGGGGGTGATTTCCCGCTAATTAGCCGAAAAGCCGTTGGCTATCCGGCGCATCTCGCCTTTGTTTTCTCTCGGTCTCGCTCTGGGGCCTTGCCTCGTTTTCGGGGGGAGGGGGAGGCTGCGTGTGGTCCCTGGGCGGGCTCGTATCCATAGCAACGGGCCCCGGGTCTACGGGGGCCCCCGTTACGGGTCCGTCCCTGGCAGCGCGCAATACGGGCTCTCTCGCCTCGCGGTCCCCCCACCCCGCGGGCCGTTCCAGCGGCGGCGGCGGCGGCGGCAGCAGCAGCAACAGCAGCAGGAGGCGGCGGCGAGTAGACTCGCGGCGCAGCGCTCGCGCCTCGTCAGTGCAGAGTCGAGCTGCGAGGAGGTCGGCACGCGAGCAAGCTGCCGGCGCATCAGAGAGATCCGAGCGAGAGTGCGCGAGTTTCGGGTGTCACGTGCAGTGAGTGCAGCGCACAGAGTGCCAGGATAGGAGAAAGAGAGAGAGCGAGTGCGAGTCCGCCGGGCAAATGCACGAGGGATCATGGTCGCTGCGTCCGGCCCTACAGGGATCCTAGCGGGACGCCCATCTTCCGTCTCGGCGAGCGAGAAGCAAGCGAAGCATCAGCAGCAGCAGCAGCAGCAACAGGAGAGCGATGGCCAGAGGCGCAGACACGAGAGCGACCTGTACGTCAGGCCCAGCTGGACCGACGCCGCGCTCGCCCTCGACCAGCTCGAGAAGGTACGTCCGTATACAAGTTGGGTGTCTCGATCGATAGCGCCTCGCTCGGCCTCGCGTCGCTGTCACCGCCGAGCGCCGCGCGGAGAGCTGCACACGTGCAGCAGCGGCCGCGGCGGCGGGCTGCACGCACGCACGCACGCACGGGCCAGGGAGCCCCAGAGGAGAGCCGGCCGAGAGAAAGATTAAAGGGCGCCGACGCGCGCACCCGACCGAGCTAATAATAAATGCCCGAGCGAGTGCTCCGCCCGCCCCGCGCGAGAGAAAGTCAAGCCGAGAGACGTCGGCGGAGAGAGAGAGAGAGCACACACGGAGAGCGCGCTTATGAAATAAGCCTCGGCCGCGGTGGCGGCAGCCCGTCTTTTTTACGAGGAACCGCGCGGGGAGGGGAGATCTCTCTCCGAAAAAGGCGGAGACGCCAGTCAGCGAGAGAGAGCCGATTTACGGTAGCTCCCCGAAGGAAAAGCGGACAATGACTTTCCTACCTGCTGTTTTCGCTGGAAAAACGCAACACGAGCGCCGTGTTAACTTCGCCATGGGAAAGGGCGCCCGCCGCCAAAGCTTCTTGGGGAGTCCGCTCCGCACCGAACGTCGAGGCTGCGTTTGCTCTTCTCTCGAAAGTCGCTCCGTCTCTCTCCTCCCGAGGCTCCCTCGGCTGCTGCCCCGACTCCTCTCCCGGGGTATATAATTTCGGGAAGGGAAAGAGCCGATCGTTCCGGCAATCCTTTTGTCGGAGGCCCCCGCTATTGACTATTTTCTCCGATGCTTTGAATAAATGTTGACGGGTCGGCCGGGCCGCAATCTATCGCGTATTTTAAATACACTGCGGTTCATTGATATTTGGGATGGAATTTCAACGAGCCGTGTCGGAACAGACTCGGATCGCTCTCCTGCGAGGCTTTCGTGCTTTTTTAAACAAAGCACTTTAGATAAGATTTCGATCTATGTGGCCGACTATTTCGCCTCTGTTTACGCTAACTGATTTTAATGAGCCCTTTTTACGATCGGTTGCACTTTGGCCAATTAAACTATATTTAAAGCGTAATTGTTTCGCGGATTCGACGCTCGACTATTTTATTGTTTTTCATTCATTTACAATTACCTGCTATTCTCACGACAATTGGCATGTTACTTTTAACAATTTGATTCATTATTTTTCAACAATTTTTTAACTTTTCGAGCATTGTCCTTTCGGTTGAAAAAATATTTTCTGTTAGAATAGCTGAACAACAGATGAATAATCGGTAATAGATATTGTTTATTCGATTATCTCGAGTAGATCTCTACTTTACCAGCCAATGTTTTTTAAAGAATTTAAATACATTTGGGCTTTAAATAGATTGTTAACATAAAAACAAATGAAAATTTCGTATTTATTTCTTAATGTTTCTTTTCATTTCTCATACAGAAACCATAATATTTTTTAACTGCAATCACAAAACACAAATTAAAGACAAAATTGACTTGCAATCTCTAATTAGTAAACCGTAATTAGTAAATAATTGCTGCTTTACCGAAACCGATCTACGTGTAATTAAAATCTCTTTTATGTTCTTCAATGTTTGTCAATATTCATTCGCTTTAACATTATTTTTTTAAAAGATCAATTGCACATAATTAATTCAGATTTATCTCCCAATGCTATCGGACAGACGATTCATTGATCGTACAAATTAGCTTCTCCCGTAATAGAAAAGTGATTTTGCATTTGTAAATAATCTCCGAATGAAAATGCATTCTTGAAAAAGCAAACGAGCATAATTTTAAACATCTCGCTCTTCAAATGAAGCAATCAGGCAAAAGGCAGCATTGAAGGCGAACGAAAAAAAAAAAGTTAAATACAGTTTGCGGGTCAAGGTCAATAACGGCTCGCACTGTAGAACCGATCTCCTCGGTACGATTCCGCGCTAAAAAAAACCTCGTCAACTAATTATTGACAAACCCCCCCCCTCTCCGCCGTTTCCCGCTCTGAACAAACTAGGGCAATGAATGCCGATTTCGAAGGAGCGCAGAGCCGAAAAAAATTCAGCTCGCCGATGAAAAAGGGCCGATGGAATGGATGTAAACAAAGTCGAGCTTGAGAGGGTTAATTTGCGGTAAAAGACGTGTCTGCACATATAAGGCTCGGCGCGGCGAGTCTCGTCCCGATCGACTCGTCTCTCCTCTCTCTCTCTCTCTCTCTCTCCTCCGCCGGTATGTTTTGCTTTTGGGGAAAGAAGCGAAGGAGCGAGAGAGCGAGAGAGAGAGAGAGAGAGAGAGAGAGGAGGGCGTCCGCTTATGCAAGGCGTGCGCGCGCGTAAGACGGAAGGAAGAGCTAAGGTTACTCGGCGACGGCCGCAGGTTAATTGGCTGGAAAAGCTCGGGCATCCGATCCCGATAATCGTGCTCGGCTAAACGTGGGCTCCTCCACTCTGTGTGTTCGCAGGGCAAGGCTGAGGGCCAGAGGTCGGCCATCTGGATACGAGCACGGCTGCAGGAGCAGCTCAGTCAGCTGGGCTACTTTCTGCAGAGGCACGCCGGCAAGGTGCTCTTCGTCGCCATACTCGGCCTCGCGACCTTCTGCGTGGCCTTGAAGTCCGTCCAGGTGCACAGCAGGGTCGATCAACTCTGGGTTCAGGGTAAGTCTTTTTCTTTTTTTTCGATATACCTTCCTTCGAGTATTTGCGTCTAGGACCCCCGATGCTAAGGCTGCCTTTTCTCGGTATTTCGTTTCGGGCTCTTTGCAAATTGACGTTTATCGTCGTTTTAAATTGCGTTTTTCGAGCTTTTTTATTAAGCTAATTTTAGACCGAGAATTGATCAATTTGATAAAACTGCTAACAAATGTTGATCAATAAATAGATACTATTTTAAGAAGAAGATGAATTCGAATTTCAATACGTTTTTGTATACATTTTTCTACTTCGTAGTAGTGAATGAAAACTGAGTCGTGTAATTTTTGGAGCATTAGGATCTGTTGTTATCTCTTTTTACCCGTTTAAGGGAGTTCTCTAGATACCCAGCTATAGTCAAAGTAAGGTATAGCTGTATTCACGGTTGACTAACGTAGTCGAAGCCCAAGTTCTGGCAGTATACTTAAACTACTTTCAAATTAAATGATTTATCAAAATCACAAGCTGTAGGAAAATTCATTATGCTTTGATATTCTTAATACTCCATTATTCAAAAACTTTAAAAACATAAATATTCCCTAGTAAACATCTTTTCGATTGACAATATTCATTAAATATCAAAATTTTTTACATTCGGATTTAAATTGATAAGCGATAAGGGATAGACTGCTGATAAAAGCCAATTTTTAGATTGCGTGCTAATTTGTTTATTACAAATCTCGCAGATATACCTTTGATACTTTTGTAAACACTAAAAATTTTGTTCCATTTATATTATTATTGACAGAACTCCCTTGAGAAACGGTTCGCGATCGTTAAAAAGTTAGGTTAGGACCACCGAGCCAAGTCTAATTCTTAGTACGGTATACTGAAAACTCGGAAATTCCAAGAAAACTTTGGATCCACCGTCGTCCGGGCAAGCCTCTCCAGCGAACTCTCTCGGAAACTTTCTTCGCCAGCTCCTTCCCAAGTTTGACCAGAAAGCAAGTGTCCTGGCTCCTCTCGTATCAGTCTAGACTAGCTTTAAGGAAATCCTGTGATGCGGGCGCACATCCGCGTGGACTTTCGCCTTTACTCGGGTGAAGGGCTCGAAGGGAGAGGGAGAGAGAGAGAGGAGGACGAAGGCACGAGCGTGCCGGCCGACTGCTTACATCTTCATTAGGCCTCCGTGGCTCTCCTCGGAGCCGAGGCTCGGCTCGGCTCGCGAGAGAGCGGAGAAAGAGAATAAAAGGAGCAGAACTCGGCCCCTCGCTCTCCGCGCTCCGAGAGAGAGAGAGAGAGAGAGAGAGAGAGTCAGAAAAGCGTCGCCCACCGGGAATCTGTTGTTGTTGCTGCAGCGCCGACGGACGTATCGGCCGCCAAGGCGCAGAGGGTCTCATCTCCGACCGTTAACCATTCACTCTCTCTCTCTCTCTCTCTCTCTCGATTCGCTCGAAATTCTCGTTTCCAGCTATTTACGCAATACACGAGTCCGTGGACCATCTGAAATTTTACTCCCAGCCTTGTAACGCTACACCTCTCTCTCTCTCTCTCTATCTCTCTCGGCTTTTCTTCCTCTCCGGGCCGCGCGCGCTCCTCTCGGCGTGCGTGCTTTCGCGCTTAATCTACGACTCCGCGGCCCGTAAAAAACACAGCGGAGCCCCGCACTCTCCGGCCGGCAGAAATTAATGTCGGGGATGCGCGCCGAGGAGATAAAAGCCCTCGAAAAGGAATGCCGATTGAATCTTTTTTCCCCCGCGCGCGCGCGCCTTGCGCGATCGGACGCCGCTTATTTCGGGGGAGAGAGAGAGAGAGAGAGAGAGGATGAGTCATAACTCAGCGCCGGGCTCATTGATTCCCCGGATTCTCCTTTTTTTTTTCGCTTCCCCCTTTGTCGAGGCCGCTCGCGCGCGCGCGCCGCTTGATAAATTAAACGAACGTAATTATGAATAAACAAGCAGTTTCGATAAAGCCGCGCGCTGCACACAGTGTCTCGGATCGCTGTTTACACGCTGCCCCCCTCCCCGCTCCTCCGAACTCGCGCCTCCGAATCCGAGTGCGGGGCCGTAACCTCCGGAGAAAAGCGGCGGCACGAAAAAGGCCGAGGAAGAATTTCCCCGCGGCTCGGGGCCGGGGATTTTCGAGCGTTTGAGCGTCACTGAGATTGGACGGAGAGCTCGGTTCCGGTGAATGGTCGCCGTGGGTGGCCCGCTCGGTTCTCCGTGCGCCAGCGAGGCAGTCGAGCAGCGGTGGGCCTGCGTGCCTCAGAGTCGCTCCCTCTCTCTCTCTCTCTCTCCTGCCTCTCTCTCTCTAGCTCTCGGGCGCAGCGGTTTGCTACACGAGAGAGGATGATCGCAGAACCGTGACACAGTGCGCGCGCGCGCGCTGGAACGCAAACACCGTTCGGCCGTTGGTGAATGACCGGCGGCGGCGGCGGCGGCGGCGACGGTTGCTGCGGCGGCGCACCGAAAAAATGACGGATTTCGGAAAAACAAAAGCGCCGCACCGCCGGGGGGGGGAGGGAAAGGAGAGCGGCGACCGGAAAACGAGGGAGGCGCTGACCCTTCCCGGAAAGGCCGGATACGCGCGACGTACCCCTTGTATTTTTAGAGGCCGCGCGCACGTGTCGGGGGAAAGCCGCGCCTCGAAATAGCACGCACCTGCCCGCGCCGAAAAAATCTGTCCTCTCGGCCGAGAGCCGAGAGAGAGAGAGAGAGAGAGTCGAGAGAAAAAAAATCATAGAGAATTAGCCTGTCATTATGCGCTATAGAGCGGAGAGACGCCAGTGTTTAAGGAGGCTGCAAGCTCCGGGCGATCTCCTTCGACTCTCTGTCTCTCTCTCTTTCTCTCTGTGGCCGCGGTAGCCGGAAGGGTAGGTACACACGCGAATGGTAGTCGGGAGAGAGAAGAGAGAGAGAGAGAGAGAGAGAAGAGGGAGAGAAAGCCGAGCGAAGGCCAGGCCGAGAAAAATAATTACAGGGACGTCCCGTCGCTCGGCTCGATAATAAATCAAGAAATTCCTTACCCCTCGGCATGCTTCATTTTTCGACTTTTTCTCTTCCGAGCAATCAAGCTCACTTAGAGTCGAGTAAATCCGGCGGGACTCGCCGCCGCAGCGGCCGGCGACGTCGCGACTGTCTCAATCATTCGTGAGAGAGAGAGAGGAGGAGAGCGGCAACTGGAGCATTTTTCTCGGACTCGGCTCTTTTTTTTTTCCTCCGCGTCTCATTAGCATGGACACAGAGAGCGCCGGTTTTCCGAAAGGCGGCCGCCCGAAAAAAGGATGAGCCGAAAGAGAGAGAGAGAGAGAGAGAGATCGGGGAGCCATAAACATCCGGTGGCAGCTATATAAGCAAGCTATGAGCAAAAGCGAAGAGCGAGAGAGGAGGAAGCCGGGCGCCGGCAGCGCCTTGCAGCCGCGGCGAGACGAGTCGAGAAGAGACGAGAAGTGACGAGAAGAGAGAGGAGAGAGAGAGAGAGAGGAACGTATGGAAGAGAGGGTTGAGAACCTTCGAGCGATGCCGAAGCAACGACTCGGGTGGTCTCCTCGGACCGCCGCGGAACGACCAGATATACGCCGTCGAGTTATTTCTTTTTTCCCCCCTTGAGCGAGAGAGAGAGAGAGGGACTAGACGCAATACTTGTCTCGCTCGCGTATTTTTTAACGCGGATGATTAAATTTAACGAGCGCGTCGCTTTGCAGAAGGCGGAAGGCTCGAGAGCGAGCTGAGGTACGCGACGGAGGCCCTGGGCGAGGCCTCCGCCTCCACCCACCAGCTCGTCATCCAGACGCCCAAGCACGACAACGCCAATATCCTCCATCCGGCCGCCCTCAGGGAGCACCTGAACGTGCTCAAGGAGGCCACGCAGGTCACCATACACCTATTCGACATGTAAGTCACCCCCCTCCCCCCCCTCACCCCTCCGCGAGAGACAGACCCGCTTACGTATGCTACTCCTTTTCCAGCACCTGGGGACTCAAGGACCTCTGCTACGCGCCCAACGTGCCCAACTTCGATATTCACTACATTGATCAGGTAAGCCTTCAGGAAATTCCTCGGGACAGATACGATCGAAACGTTTTGCGGCCGAAAGCCGCGCGCGACCGATGGTTCGGCTCGCTTTTATCGCGCCGGGAAACATTTTTACAGCAGCGATCGAACAGTTTTTATCGGATAATAGTAGTTTTTTGGATTCAAAGTCAAGAACTTAAATCGGATGCGCATTACCGCGGAGAATACATCGACGATTGAAATGCATAAACGATTTCTCTGGATTATTGCAGATTTTCGACAGCATCATTCCATGCGCCATCATCACACCCCTGGACTGCTTCTGGGAAGGCAGCAAGCTCCTGGGGCCCGATTTCCCCGTTCACATACCGTAAGTTACATTTATGGTCGATCTATGCTCCATAAACATCGCTTTATGAGACAAGTAAAGGCTTATTCGAGAATTCCTCAGGGAGCATTTATTTCGAGCTCTGCACCGCCGAGATTTAATTAGCCGTTTTCGGTAGATTCGGTAGGCTTTATCGAATCGAAAGGCCCTTGTAAAATGTTGCTTTTCTGCAACCCTGATCGCTCTTGCGATAGCAACGATAAAAACTAAAGTTTAAAGTGTTTTTTTTTTCTGAACAAAAGAATAGTCACTTGAGAAATTCGATTATTGAATACAATTTACACTAGATATAGGTGCACATAAATACTTAAGATAAAAAACATTTTTAATTATACTATTTTGTACATTTCAACAACCAAATAATTCTGCCCCAACTTTTATTCACCGTAACATTTTCGAAATTTTAAAAAGGGGTGATCGCCCGCGGTTTAAAAGCCGAAACACTGAGCAGGGTTAATCGAATCATATAGCAGAAGGGGTGTTAATTTAAAGAACCGATTGCCCCGCACCGCGACTAATCGGTATGCATTGACGTGTGCGCAGAGGCTTCCAGGCGAAGAGGCCGCTCAAGTGGTCGAGCCTGAACCCCACCGAGATGCTGGAGGACATGAAGAAGATGGACTACACCTTCCCGTACAAGACGCTCGAGGATTACATGAAGCGCGCGGGAATCAGCAACGGATACCAGAGCAAACCCTGCCTGGACCCCCGGGACCCAGACTGCCCCGCGACCGCGCCCAACAAAGTCAATCAGCAGGTAAATATTTTTTCTAGGGTCAATAAGCGTCACGTGGAATTTTGAGCTTCCTCGAAACTATTTCGTCTATTTCAGCGGAATTTGAGGAATTTATCAGGATTAACGGTCTTCTTTTTTTTGAAAAATTTCTTTCTTTATTACGTTTTACGCGGGACTTTTTCAAAGCAAATCGATCAAATATTTTTGCAGAAAACTTGAAGCACCGAACCTCTTAATTTATTTTTATCTCTTCTTTATATAAATATAAAATAATACACTCGCGACGTATTCATATACAACCCGTTTCTGCAGTTCAGTGCAGGAATAAATAAATTACACAAGTAATAAGTAAACATAGTTTCAAGCCGTCGGGAGACGGAAGATCCCTTATCTCAGCAGGCAGACAAGTCAGGAAGCAGCTCGACGCTCCTCGCATACCCAAGCAAAACTCTCCCTTCCGCTTTTCTCGAGGCCGAAATTCTCACGAGGAAGTCGTCGCCGCGGGGTTGTGTTTGTGATGAAAGCCGAGCCCGGGGCTCGCGATAACTTGTTTGCTCGGCGCGCTCGCCGATAAGTTTCGAGTATTTGTCCAGGCTTGTGTCAGCTGTTCGAAAATCCGCGCCTAAAAATAAATTCCTTATGCAACGAGAAAAGGCTCGGCTGAACTTGAGTCTCGTCGCCCCACCGCTTCGTTATTTCAGAGGTCCGTGCACTGCTGCGTCGAGGCTCGAAGAACGAGGCAGAAAGAAAGAGAGAGATAGAGAGAGAGGGAGCGAGAGAGAGAGAGAGAGGGAAGGCGTGCCTGCTTCCTTCTCGAGCTCGTATGCGAGTCGCGTGGGCCGCGTTCGGCATTAAAATAATAAAACCGAGAGATGTGCGTCATTATTGCGCTCCGCCGGTGGTCGCGCACGTAGCCGGCATACATTATAGCCGGCGGCTCCATTACCGCTACGCGCTCGCTGATTAATTCGAGCCGTAATAGCCGCCCTTGATTGAAAACTATGCCTGCCCGCAGATACCGGACGTCGGCTCGGAGCTCACCGGCGGCTGCTACGGATTCGCCGCCAAGTACATGCACTGGCCCGAGGAGCTCGTCGTCGGTGGCAGCAAGCACAACAAGACCGGCCACCTCACCAGGGCCGCCGCCCTCCAGACGGTCATTCAGCTCATGGGCGAGAGGGAGATATACGACTTCTGGGCGAATACCTACAAGGTACACCACATCGACTGGTCCCAGGACAAGGCCTCCCTGGTCCTCGAGACTTGGCAGAGAGCTTTCAGCAAGACGGTCAGGAGGCTGCAGAACTCGAGCGACAGCGGCCCTTACAATCTTTATGCCTTTAGCACCACCAGCATGAATGATATTTTAGCCAAGTACAGCGAGCTCTCCGTCATCAAGATCGTCGTGGGAGGCGTCATTGTTGTGAGTTTCCTTTTTCATTCGTAATAAAAGAGTTTCTACTTACTTTTTTATTTGCTATACTTAACTGATTGAAACTTTAATTACTTGCTTGCCAGCTGAAAACAGGCTTGGTGCTTTCGAAAGTAACAAAATGAAGGAATTATTTTTAAAAACTACGTAAAGCTTTTTCGAATTTTAAACTTATTTCAATTTTGAAAAAGAAAACATTGATATACAATGATTTTTCATAAATTTTTATTTATTGTTTTTAGTATTTTTCATTTTTGTTCACTTCCAGATCAATTAAATCAATAAAATCAATAAAAAAATTTTGAACATGGTCGAAAAATTGTTTTCATCTCTGAAATTACCGGAAAAAAAAGCAAGAAAGAAAATTTAAAACATTCCTTTTCCAAAATGCGCAGGTGGCCTACGCAGGAATGGTCCTGCTGCGCTTCAAAGACCGAGTCCGTTCACAATCCGGCGTGGGCATGGCTGGCGTCATGCTGGTTTGCGCAGCTTTGGCGGCGGGCTTAGGTTTCTGCGCCCTCCTGGGAATTCCCTTCAACGCGGCGAGCACGCAGATCGTGCCGTTCCTCAGCCTGGGCCTAGGCGTGCACGACATGTTCCTACTTACGCACACGTACGCGGAGTTGTCGGTGAAGGAAGTGCCCACGGCCGAGCAAACCGGAGTCGTACTCAAGCGCACTGGTCTGTCTGTCCTCATGACGGGACTCTGCAACGTTGGAGCATTCTTCGCTGCAGCTATTATTCCCATTCCTGCGCTTCGCGTTTTCTCCTTGCAGGCTGGCATTCTGCTGCTGTTTAACTTGGCAGCCATGTTGCTTGTATTCCCTGCAATGGTTAGCCTCGATCTCAGACGTAGAAGGTCTGGAAGAGCTGATATTCTATGCTGCTGCCTGCCTGCGAGGGATCCTGAGATCAGACGCTCAACGAGCAAGCAGCATCATAAGACCTGCTCGGAGAGGAGAGATAGCTGTGCGCAGATCCTGCCGGCCAAGTGTGACTCTGTTGAGGCCTCTGAGAATGCTGGAGGCAGCGAGGAGGAGAGTCTGACCGGATGCGCGCAGGATGAATGTCTAAGCTTTTCACTGACGCAGTGGGCTGCTAAAAGTTACGCCCCCTTCATCACCCGTCCGGCTACTAAAGTTCTGGGAGTTCTACTGCTGCTCAGTTTGATCGCCGGTAGCATCTGGCAGTCGATGCGCGTCGTTGACGGTTTGGATCTGTCCGACCT
This sequence comes from Ormyrus pomaceus, assembly GCA_900474385.1. Classification (NCBI taxonomy): domain Eukaryota; kingdom Metazoa; phylum Arthropoda; class Insecta; order Hymenoptera; family Ormyridae; genus Ormyrus; species Ormyrus pomaceus. The sequence continues at coordinate 35,374 of UCOM01000020.1, read as the reverse complement.
TGTTCCCCAGCACTCGGATGAGCATGCCTTTCTAGCTGCCCAGGCCAAGCACTTTGGATTTTACAATATGTACGCGGTGACCGGCAGGGATTTCGAGTACCCCAACAACCAGAAGATGCTGTACGAGTACCATGAGGCCTTCATGCGCGTGAAGAACGTCATTAAAAACGACGACGGAGGCTTGCCCGAGTTTTGGTTGAGTCTTTTCCGCGACTGGCTTTTAGGGCTGCAAGCGGCCTTCGACCGTGACTATAACGACAATTGCATAACGGTTGAACGGTGGTTCAAAAACGCCAGTGACGAGGGAATTTTAGCTTACAAGCTGCTGGTGCAGACTGGCCACGTGGACAATCCTATAGACAAGACATTAGTTACGGAAGTAAGACTGGTTAATAAGGACGGTATCATCAACCCAAGAGCCTTCTATAACTACCTTAGTGCCTGGGCTTCGAACGACGCTCTTGCTTACGGAGCATCTCAAGCTAATCTTCGTCCGGAACCTCGTCAGTGGTTTTATAGCAATGACCACGAGCTGAAAATTCCTAAAAGCATGCCGCTTACCTACGCGCAAATGCCGTTCTACCTGCATCAACTCAGTAGTACCAGCGAAATCACCGAGCTCATCGCCAGCGTGAGAAGCCTCTGTCGTCGGTTCGAGGAACGAGGCCTCCCCAATTTTCCTTCAGGAATCCCCTTCTTATTCTGGGAGCAATATATGGACCTGAGGAGCTGTCTGGGAGTAGCTCTGCTAGCTGCTCTAGGTGCCAGTATTGTGGTCGTTGGAGTGCTGCTACTTAATTTATGGGCGGCCATACTCGTTGGTATATCACTCGTAATCGTCGTCCTGCAGCTCTTTGGAATCATGGGGTTATGCGGCATCAAGCTTAGCGCTGCCCCCGCTGTTTTACTTGTCGTCAGCGTCGGTATTGCAGTACACTTTACTGTCCACATCTGCTTGGTAAGTCTTGCTTCCACCAATCCTTCATGTTTTTTTAGAAAGCTTGATGTTTATTTTGATGACTTTTTTTTCAGAGCTTCGTAACAAGCGTTGGTAGCCGAGACAGAAGAGTTCGCCTTGCGCTTGAGCACATGTTTGCGCCAGTGGTTCATGGAGCCATGACGACCCTTCTAGGAGTCATGATGCTAGCCTTCTCGGAATTCGAATTCATCATCCGGTACTTCTTTCTGGTGTTGATCTGCCTGGTAGGCGTCGGCAGCATCAACGGCCTCTTTTTCTTTCCGATCCTCCTTTCCATATTCGGACCTCAAGCTGAGGTCATTCCGAACGAGCATCCCGACCGTATTTCAACGCCTACTCCGCCGGCCTCACCGATCCTCCGAAGATCGAAGCCGCCGCAGCCACCGAGAAGACCGCACAAGATCGACAACGCCAGAATTCACAACGAACCTTCGCTGACGACCATCACGGAGGAACCCAACTCTTGGCATAGCCAGCAGGAGTCCTGCATCATCGTGCAGCCAGAAGTCAAAGTTGAAACATCGACGTGTGCCAATCAGGTTCGTACAGAATTTACAGTGATAGTGTTGTTGAGCTTCCCGATTTTTGATAATGCTAACGCGCTTGTGTGCCTTTTGCTACTAACAGAACTGTAGCGGATCAGACACGAGTGGATCCAGCCGAACCTCACCAGTTCCGCCGCCGTCACACATCACTACTAAAGTCACTGCCACGGTTACTGCCAAGGTCGAGGTTCACACTCCTCTAACCAGTAAGTATCAATTCGAATGAGTTTACCCGATTGTGAGTTATGGCTTTGCCTAGTTTTTTCCACGAAAAAGTAAGCGAGACATTTTTTATGAGGAATTTCAAAATTGTTGTAGGTGGAGTCGACCGCAGTGAAAAATGCCGACACAATAGCTCCAGCACCAGGCGAAGCTCACGCTGCAGTACGTCGGTCAACACGACTGAGTCTTCCGGTTCGAGTTCTGAACCGGATTCTGATACAAACACGAACAGCAGGCGTTAATAAGAAAAAAAGCGCGCACCGGGAAGACCGGCAGCTGCTAATTACTTATCGCGCAAAGCGGGAACACCCAGAAGGCTGACTAGGTTATAGATACGAAAAAAATAATGCTTTCTCGAGTAACTTGCGCGCTTTCTTCCCACGCATTTTACTTGAACTGATAACTCGCGACTGACACATCATACATAAAGAAAATTCGAGTTTTTTTATCGTATCTTATATTATTGTAGTTTATAATGTGTTACCTGTACTTACTGTTGGAATTTAAAAAAATTCTCGGAAAAAAAAAGAGAAAAGAAATGGACAAGCCGGTTGCAATATTATTAAATTTCGTTGCAAGAAAAACTCGAGTTTTCTCTATTTTTATAAATTTTATACACGAAAGAAAGTTTCTAGTTGAGCGACGAAAAAGTATTACATAATAAAATAGCCGGCCAAATCTAAGTTCCTGAAGCGGCCAATGTTTAATCGCATTTGACATTGAGGTTGTCTCAATTTTTGTACATAGTTTTTATCGCGAATCGCGAAGGAGTGGTGCGAAACTAGTTCAATTTGTTACCAGTGGCAGTGTGAGGTTTATTCGAAACTCCCGAAAAACAGCTATGGTAAAGATATATTCCATGCAAACGATCGATCGATTTTTTTCTTTGCGAAGAATCATCAAGTTCGAGCACCATATTTATTTTTCGCCAACATTAATCAATGTGCAGTGTGTGAGTGTGTGATTCCAACGAAACGAATCTTATTCTATTTATTATTTATTTTAGTACTCTACTTTTTAGATTGTGAGAAATACTTTATTAGCGTTTCTCGCGATTTGGAATGCTACTCTCTAAATACCACGAGTATTTAAAAACTTATTTTTTTCCTGTAAAATTTCAATTACGCGCTTCTGGGCCGACTTGTAAAAAGTTTTAATTATTTATGCCGCGCCCACAAAATATCGTAGTATACTATTGATGGTTAATTTAACACAATGAGTATCATCGTTTTAGGTTGACAAACGCGCAATTACACCTGAAAATGTATAAATACGCAATGTAATATATATACATATATAGAAATATATAATACGCATATTACGATGTAAAATGTGGTTTTTTAAATGAAAATTATTCGATTTCTTATAGCAAACTCGAAGAGAATTGTAATTTGGACTAAAATGTCGATTTAATTGCAAGTCATTTTTGTATACATTTTTTTAGTATTTAAGTGCGATATTTAATGCGAGATCGAAAGAGTCCTATGCAATAAGACTAATCATAGGGTTGCTATGATTTTGTATAGAAAACCGTTGCGTTGTTTTGAGAAAATGAGAGGAAAATAGTCAATTATTCCTCAATTATGTGCGTTTATACTGCTAAGACTACAAATTAAAATGAAATTTTAGGCGGCAAACTTACGGATCGCTGCGAGCCCGCATGGCCTTAATTTTCTTTTGTACATAAGTGACGTTGTAATAAATGTAACGAATGATTTATTAAAAACATTAGTACATATTTCTTTAAGGTTGAATTTTATTTCCCGAAATTACCCTTCTTTTATTTAAGTGAAATGCAAAACTGAATGCTGATAAATTCAATAACAAGTATAATTTTCATTAATTAAGTTACGTGAAAAAAGTGTCTGATTTAATTAAAGAATTCCCTAATGTTTATATTACAATTATGCAAACCTAATTATTATACGTTCAAGTTTTAGGCGCAAAAGCAGCGTGATTATACTGGTATTGCATAAAAAGTCGAATGAAAAAACTCCTTATTTGCATTAAAATAAAATTATTAACATGTCAGCTATTGTCGTTATTGAGCATAGAAAACATTCAGGCAACACTACAATTGCACTCTCTTTCACAAAAAAAAGCTCCAAACGTTCAATATTTATTATCGTAAAATTTTAATAAAATTTTTAAAAATGTATTAGCTCGGCGTTTTGCAAAGTCAACAGTCAGACAGTCTTGCTTATGACCGTTTTCTGTTTGGAATATAATATTGAATTTGAATTTCAGCAAATTTCTACTCTGACCAGCGACGTATACTTCAAGTATGTTCGATCTATTTTAAATAACCTAATTGCCTCTGCTCTAACATGGTCCTAACCAAGATAGTCTGTCCTCGCGGCAGAATCGAACAGACCTGTTGGTTAAGAGAACGGCTTGAGTCAAGCATGCGTTCACTGCCGATGGAACGCGAGATTAAAAAGGGACGGAGCTAGTATACTTTGAGTGAATCTACCCCACCCCGACGTTCCACATCTCCCCGGAGGAGTGTGAGAGGCCTATGATACTAACGAATACGGTCTTGTGCGCTGTGCTGTGCTCATCCGTCAAGAGATCAGGCCGAATATCTGCCTGAGGATGTCCGGGATACTTTCCAAATCGTCGCGGCTCGCCCCTCGACTCGTTAAGCGCGCATCTCTGATTCACTCCAAGGTAAGAAGTTCTAGACCAACTTGTTCTTTTATTTCGAACCAGCTGGGGGTAAGTCTGGCAGAGCACCTTCGACCCGGTGTTAAGTTTCGGTAAATGAGTTCCGAGCTTTCACGCTAGCTCCGCTAATTTACACACACCCTCCGAGTTATATAATCGCGGATAAAAATTACAAATGCCTATTCTTAAAAAATAGGCGACTTCATTCGTGACCTTTTTGACGCACGTGATCTTGAAGAAAAGTTTCTGCTAGGGCCGTAAACGTTTATATATACACAGGGCTACTGTCAATAAGACTTCTATTTTTATAATAGAAGGCTGTTTCTCTGATATCTAATGTATTTTTGCATTTTTTTTAGGTGCTCCGCACGTTTTACCAGAGAGGTAAGCTAGAATTGTTTGTGAAAGAAAAGAAGGAGATAATTTATAAATTAGGAAAAGTGAAATCATGAATTTATGTTTGTAGGTCCTGCATCGTATATTCAAGCACAAAAAGTTTTGGATAGGATTGTAAAGCAGTGAGTTTATCAGTCATTATACAACATCTTATTTGTCACATCTTGTTTATGTTATTTCTTCTTTAGCAGCCACAATAAGCCGTACCAGTCTCAATGCGGGGGTATTCAGTCTAGATATATTCGGTCAACACCATCATTATGTAAGAATTTTCAAAATAATTTGCAAAATTATTTTTATGCTATCTTAAAAGCAAAATCTAATAACATTTATGCTTTTTTATATGTTAGGGGAGACAAAAGATGTAGTAGTGCCACCATTTGCAGAGAGCGTAAACGAAGGAGATGTCAGGTGGGAAAAAAAACTTGGGGATCAAGTCAAGGAGGATGATGTCTTATGTGAAATCGAAACAGATAAAGTAAGACTTAATCTCAAACTTGTTGTTCAAGAATGTCTAATTTATTAAATTCTATTAAAATACTAAACTTTTTTAGACTTCGGTTCCAGTACCATCTCCTGGTCCTGGAGTTATTAAGGCACTGCATGTTAAAGATGGTGACACTGTAACTGCAGGAACAAAGTTATGCACCATTGAAATCGGTGCTACTGGTGGAACAACATCTTCAGCTGAACCACCCAAAGCTGACAAGCCTCCCCCAGAACCAACGAAAGTTGCCCCACCACCACCTCCAGTCACTCCTCCACCTCCTCCTACGCAAGCAGTGCGTCCACCTCCACCTCCACCTCCAGCAGCAGCACCTCCACCGCCACAAGCTCCCAAAGCATCCATGCCAGTAGCAGCTATTAAACATGCACAGGTAAAAATAATTTATTCACCTAAATTTGATTAAACCTTAATTTTATATTTCATATCTTAATAATATTTAAACTTATTTAGTCCTTGGAAGGTGCAAAAGTACAATTGCCTCCACAAGATTATTCAAGGGAAATTATTGGAACTAGAACTGAACAGAGAGTAAAGATGAACAGAATGCGCCTTCGTATCGCGGAGCGTTTGAAGGATGCCCAAAACACCAATGCAATGTTGACAACATTTAATGAAATAGACATGAGGTTGGTATAAAGAATTTTAAGAATAGCCTATCAATAAAAACTATTGTTTAATACTTGATTTTAATATTTCAGTTCTATCATAGAGTTCCGTAAATTAAACCAAGATTCTTTCCAGAAGAAATACGGACTCAAGTTAGGTTTCATGAGTCCATTCATTGCAGCTTCTGCTTATGCTTTAAAAGACCAACCCGTTGTTAACGCTGTTATCGATGGCACTGATATGGTTTATAGAGATTATGTTGATATTAGTGTAGCTGTTGCTACACCTAAGGGATTAGTCGTGCCTGTGCTACGAAGTGTAGAAAACAAAAACTTTGCAGAAATCGAGATAGCTCTTGCTGCCATTAGTGATAAAGCTAGGAAAGGTAAAATATCCATTGAGGATATGGATGGCGGTACCTTTACGATAAGTAACGGTGGTGTCTTTGGATCCCTCATGGGAACTCCAATTATCAATCCTCCACAAAGTGCTATTCTAGGAATGCATGGTACCTTTGATAGGCCCATTGCAGTTAAAGGACAGGTATGACTTAAAAAACATTATTAAGTAACTTCTAGAAATAAGTGGTTTCAAACTTAAATTTATTTTCAGGTTGTTATACGTCCTATGATGTATATTGCTCTAACATATGACCATCGATTAATTGATGGGCGTGAGGCTGTGATGTTTTTGAGAAAAATTAAAGAAGCAGTAGAAGATCCTAGAGTTATTTTAGCTGGTCTTTAAATGCTTTTAGAGAAGACATCTCTTTCAATCGCTTCATGCGCCTCTATTTTCCAAGAATTACGTACTTGTACAGTATCATATCATAATAATTTATTTCTTAAACAGTGCAAGAGTTCCATTCAAGAAACTCCGTTTTCAATTCATTATACCATTAGCTGTGATCCAACGAAAGTAAAACAGTGCACTTTGTTATATATATAAAAATTTAGGTTCATTTGTTCAGATAACCATATTTGTTTATTAAAATTGTTTTTAATTTAGCTGATAATACATTTTCTTAATTTTTAAATTATTTTTTTGAAGTTCATTTTTTTAGATTACGGTCTACTAAATTTTTCGATGTAATAATTTTTGTAAATCTGTTAATCTTTTATATAATTATTTATAAGTAGATCGTTTCAATATTTAAGAAAGTGTATTATATATTATTTCAAAAAGTTCATTATCTTTGTAATCATTATCATAAAAATGTTGTTTTCTTAAACACTTAGTTTCCTTTAGTAATTTATTTCCTTGAAGAATATTTATTTAAAGAAAAAAAGTAAAATGTCTTTGGTACCCAATAATTGACATAAGAAAAACCCGAAAATTTCAAACATTTGATAAAACGAAAGGTTCCTTGAAATAAAGATTTGTAAATAATATAACATTTTGACTTCAAAATGTAACATCAGAATAAAATGGAAGGAATTTTTTGCCATTCTGAAAGGTGGCTGGAAAACAGTGAATGAGTTTATTGCTATGTACTTAGCCTTAAAGAACTGAAGACGGCATAAATCAACGTAAAAACATGAATCCATTATTTAAGCAGACTTAAAATAAATTTACCAGAGGCGTAAATCGTATTAAACTGCGGTAAAAGACATTTATTTACGCGCCGAAGATTATTAAACAATTAAATCGAGGTGTCAAAAGGAAGCGAAGACCGGTTATAAATAAGATTTTACATCATTATTGTATAATAGACAGTTGTATTTAAAAACAACAATAAAAACCACAGTCTCAAATAAAATTTATTCCTTTTTTTTTATTAAAAAAAAATATTTGAATTGTCTAATCATCGTTATAACGCACTTTTTAAATAAAGAAGCACACAATATTTAAAAATTCTTCAATCTACTTTTTGTCTTTCTTACTTAATTCTTAATTTTACAATTTACACAAATTTTCAAATTTAAAAACCATTTTTTATTTTTATTCGATTGCTGTAGTCGAGGTTTGAATCTATCGAAGTACGGCTTATCGAACGAAAGTAAGATGGCGGGTATACTCCGCGGATGACTTAGTAATTTCCAAAGCTTGTCAAAACTTAAAGTAATGGTGAGTTAAAAATGCTTAATATCAAATAATAAAACGAACTTTTATAATTCTCAATTTAATTTTAAATATATCGAACAAACGACATATTAAATTTTTATAAAATTTCAGTTGATTAATTCAAATGAAATAAAACTAACCTACTTCTCAAAATCAAACAATATTTATTTCGAAAATTTTTAAATGTTTGATATTTTTTTTTACTCTTAGGGTCAAAATCAATCAGGCCCAGGTGGGACTGGTGGAGAGAAAAAGGATGATAAAGATAAGAAGAAGAAATATGAACCTCCAGTACCTACAAGTGTTGGAAAGAAGAAGCGTAGAACAAAAGGACCAGATGCAGCTTTGAAGCTACCTCAAGTCACCCCTCATACAAGATGTAGACTTAAGCTTTTGAAGCTTGAACGTATAAAGGATTATCTATTGATGGAAGAAGAATTTATTAGGAATCAAGAACGTTTGAAGCCACAAGAAGAAAAGAATGAAGAGGAAAGATCTAAGGTTGATGACTTGCGGGGAACTCCCATGTCTGTAGGAACTTTGGAAGAAATCATTGATGATAATCATGCTATTGTTTCTACCTCTGTTGGTTCTGAACATTATGTTTCCATTCTCTCCTTTGTTGACAAAGATCAGTTGGAACCAGGATGTTCAGTACTTTTAAATCACAAAGTTCATGCAGTAGTAGGAGTTTTAGGTGATGATACAGATCCAATGGTTACAGTGATGAAATTAGAAAAGGCTCCACAAGAAACTTATGCTGATATTGGGGGTTTGGATGTTCAAATACAAGAAATTAAAGAATCAGTAGAGCTTCCAATGACCCATCCAGAATACTATGAAGAAATGGGTATCAAACCACCAAAAGGAGTTATTTTGTACGGTCCTCCAGGAACAGGAAAAACTTTACTCGCCAAGGCTGTTGCTAATCAAACTTCAGCAACATTCCTAAGAGTTGTTGGGTCAGAACTCATTCAAAAATATTTGGGTGATGGGCCAAAACTTGTAAGAGAATTGTTTAGAGTTGCAGAAGAACATGCTCCTTCCATTGTCTTCATAGACGAAATTGATGCTGTGGGTACCAAGCGATATGACAGTAACAGTGGTGGAGAGAGAGAAATTCAAAGAACTATGCTTGAACTACTGAATCAACTTGATGGTATATTTAAACACTTTTATTATTGAAAACAACTTTTTTCCTTTTTATTAAAATTAATTATTTTTTTCATTTTAGGTTTTGACAGCAGAGGAGATGTTAAAGTTGTTATGGCAACAAATAGAATAGAAACTCTAGACCCTGCTTTAATTAGGCCAGGCCGTATAGATAGAAAAATAGAATTTCCATTACCCGATGAAAAGACTAAGAAGAGAATCTTTAGTATACATACTAGTAGAATGACATTAGCACCTGATGTTAATCTTACTGAATTAATCATGTCAAAAGATGATTTGTCAGGTGCAGATATTAAGGTAAGCTTAGTTTTATAAATATAAGTATTTTAAATTAAAATTTAAGATAGAAATTTAATCTATGAACTTTAAATAATTTTAGGCTATATGTACTGAAGCTGGATTAATGGCTTTGAGAGAGCGTCGAATGAAGGTCACAAGTGAAGACTTCAAAAAGTCAAAGGAAAGTGTTTTATATAGAAAAAAAGAAGGTTCCCCAGAAGGTTTATATTTATAAAAAATATCTATTTGTATTTTTTATTCATTAAATATCATTTTGCAACGTTTACCGAAAATATAATCGAAATAAATCGTAATTGTAGTCTTTTTTAAAGACGTCTTTGTTAATTTTACTAATAATTATAAAACTGTAGTGGGAACGCTACATCGAACAATCACAGATCGATAATGTCGTTTTTATTTAATTTTTCGAATAAAAAAATTAATTAAAAAAATTTTTTACTACGCTGTGTGTAAAACACGATTTTTTCGTCCACTTATGCTTTACACACTCAGAAAAACTAAAAATGTCGCGTTTTACCCGCAACGTATTAAAAAATAGTATCCGTAACGTAATCCGTGCGCACTGATTAGCTGCGCTCGGACGACAAATATTTAACAATTTTTAATACACGTATAAAAATATTTTATTTAAATAATTTTTTGCTCATTTATACAGAATAAGGTTTAATATAAAATAGTAAAACATAATTAATGCAGCTAATTAACTTTTTAATAAAAATATTTTATTAACTGTAGGCACAAAAGTGACTCAACAGTTTATATGTTAGTATATAAAAATTAACGTATAAAAATCTTTTTTTATAATTCGGTATAAAATTTTAAAACATCGAGATTAATTTTATTTTCCTTGAGTATGGGATCAAAATGATCTTTTAAAATTTTCAAAGATTTTTCAGCATGCCTTTTTTGACAATCTTTAATTTCCGTGATAGATTTTTCAGCCAAATCTATAGAATCATTATCTTCTACTTCACATAAATAACAAATTCCTCTTTTAGTTTTGGATAAAAGATTTTCTATCTCTTCTGGATATTTTTTATCTTTGTCTAAACTATTTTGAAGACCCTTTAAAACACCTATGATGAAAGATGCTTTGAATGCATCTTTATATCCTTTGTCAAAACCATCTTGGAAGACTGACACTGACCCATCTTCAGCGCCGTCACTGTACCCTACCTAAAACAAAAAATTAATTAAACTTATGAAAAAATTATTTTAAAATATATTGCGCTTTTTACCTTAGAAACAGAACTAATAGCTCTATTCCACGTCTTCGAGGCTAGTTCTAACGAATCATCGTCATTGTAATCAAGTGAGCACGCCATTTAAAATTTTTATAAAAACTACTGCTAAGAATCACTGATGCTTTTGTGTGTTACATTTAAAATTTAACAATGAACGGTCACTTTTGATCACAGCTGATCAAAGCAATTGTTGCGTGTCTTTCTCACTTTTACGTTCTTTGCATTCATGCACGCTGAAGCTGCGTTCAGATCAGAAGCTACTTTGGTTGGATATTTAATTTCACGACGCGTTGCAATTGGTCGGTTTATGCAGTTGTTTAAATGAATGGAATTTTCATGTGAACAGCTGAATTAAAACTATCCAATCAGGAGGCAGTATTCTGAACTACAAAAGTTGACGCTTTTGAAATCACCAGAAAACGCTCTCGGTGTAAAAGTGTACTCGAAACGTACAGGTTAGAACATCCTTGCCTCGATACAATTTTTTTTTAATAAAACTAATTATAATATTATAATAAATAAGAAAAAAATTGATTTAGTAAGAAGTATTGAAAATTCACCTTTCTGAAATGAAATTACTTGAAAAATAAATCGTTATTTTACAAATTAAAATTTAAGAGTAAACTGTGCAGCAGGTGTTCATTGAAGAAATTTTGTTTTCATTATTGTTAAAAATTGTAAATAAATATTCTTAACTTTTAAGTCACAGGGAATGTATTAATCATCTTTCAGGATTGAAATTTAATAAAATGAGTACAGAAAATTCAGAAAAGCAATTTGCCAAAGATGCAGAACCACTGGATCCAATAGCCCAAAAGTATTATTGCATTTTATTATAAATGCAAAATTTCTTATTATAAATAAAATCTTATAAAAATCAAAACTAAGACAAAATACTTTTTTAGAATTATAAATCTTGCTCAAACGAAGCCAAGAGGAATATCTGATAAAGATATTTCTACAGAAATGCCAGATCTCCAGCCAGTACACAAAGCACAAACAATAAATAAGCTTTTAGCCCAAGGCTACTTTGACCTTTTCAAACAAGGTGAAACTTTATTGTACAAATTAAAAGATCCTTCAAAAGCAAGAACTGCAAAAGGTGCAGACAATGAGGAAAAAATTGTGTATACCATTATTGAAGAGGCTGGAAATAAAGGCATTTGGATTAGAGATATTAGATTTAAATCAAATTTAATGCCCACACAGCTGAACAAAATTTTAAAAAGCTTGGAAACAAAAAAGTTCATCAAGGCTGTTAAATCTGTAGCTGCAAGTAAAAAGAAAGTATATATGTTATACAATCTGGAACCAGACAGATCTGTAACAGGTGGTGCATGGTATCAAGATCAAGACTTTGAGGCAGAGTTTGTTGACGTTTTAAATCAACAATGCTACAGATTTTTAGAACAAAAAAGGGATAATACGAAAAACTACCTAAATGGACCTATAGCAGAAAAAAATGCTACTTTTGCTTCATCTAAAGAAGTCTGGAAATTCATTTCAGATTTAGGAATCAGCAAGGTAGGCTTTTCAAAATATTTGTCAAACAGTATCTGTATCAGTAACAAATTTCAGTTTATCAGAATTAAAAATCCTTTTTACTATAAATATTACTTTCTAGGTAAAACTATCTGTAGAAGATTTGGAAATGATTTTAAATACTTTAATATATGATGGTAAAGTAGAAAAAACCATTTCAAGTGATGGAAGTAATCTATACAGAGCTATCAAACCTTTGTTAGATCCACCAGGCCTTGTCAGAAGTCCATGTGGAGTATGTCCTGTAAGTTTTTAAAATCATGATTAAAGTGGTTAATTTCATTAATAAACTGAAAATGATAAATAAAATTATTTTAGGTGAGGAAAAACTGCTGTGATTTTGGTGATGTAACACCAATCAAATGCCAGTATATAACCGAATGGTTGGATATTTAACTAAATTCACAGTGTTTTGTTTACATTGAAAAATTAATTACATGTTTGTATAAAAGTGCTTTTACAAGATGAGAGCATAAGCATTTTTTGTTATTGCTGTGTTTAACAGCTTATTGTATAATCTAAAGAGATGAGAGACTTATTAACAAATTTTTATACAAGTTTAAATGCGTTAATTAAACATTTATAAATATTTATTGAATTAATAATACGACCTATTTTTAGCATTTAAAGCTACTTTGTAATAAAGTAATTATTTAAATGCAATATATAGTTTTTGAATACATTCCTCTTGTTTCCCGCTATAAAACAGCAGTTTCAAAGCATTACCAATATCCTTAAAAAAAACGCGCGCTCAAAATGTATCTGTATGTTTGCCTATCATCTCATTTTTTATTTTTGAAAATACGCAAAAAAGTAACTTTAATTGTTTAGTTTATTATTAATATTTGGCGGAGCAAACATTTTTATAGTAATTTATCAATTGCCAATGTCGATTCGATCATCACAAAGTGCATCATATGTTTTACATCTGTTGTGCATTTCCTTTCGAACGTTGGTACCTAATGGCGGCAGTCGTAACGTTCCGCTTCCGTTGATCCTCTGTAATTGTGTAATTGAACGCAATCTGGCGGTTGCAGTATTCTAGCATCGAATAAACAAAGTTGATCTACGGAAATTCATTCTCGAGGTGTATTTTTTCGAATCCTTACGTGTCCCAGGTGCCTAAGAAAGCTATAAAAGTAGGACGCTGAAAGGGTAAGACGTTCAAAAATTGGCGGAAAAGTGACTTGGACGTCGATTTTAGTGGCGGGAGAAACAGAGTCTGCTGAATGGCTGGAGGCCTGTTTCCGCCACTAAGCCCCCACTTTAGCGTGACTGCAAACAGCGCGAAGTCGCTACTTACTTGATCACTCTCTTTATAGTACAGTGAGCGTAGTGTAGTGTGCTTCGCCGCATGAAAGAGAGAGAGAGAGTGGCAGGTGCGAATGCGCGCTTCTCCATGGACGGCGTGAAGAAGGCGCTTTGTCAACGAGTCGCGATTTTTTCGAAAACAAGAGCAACTGCCCTGCTGCGCCGCTGAACCGCTGCCAACAACAGCCTCCTCTTCCTAGACGACGTCCAAGTGTGTGTGCGCGGCCTGAGAGAGCGAAGGAAGTCGCGCGCGCGAGCGAGCGAGAGAGAGGAGAGTCTTAGGTGCGTACGGTGCCAATAGAGTTGGCGGAGAGGAAAACGCGGAGTTCCCTTGGCTGGCGCCGCGCGCCGACCGATTGATTTCCGCGAGGACGTGCTTGAGTTGCAGAGCTCCAGAGTAGTTCGTCATGCCGCTGCTACGCAAAAAGCCCTTCCAGCGGCTACACGTCTCCTCTGACTTCAGAGACGACGACGAAGTTTTTCACTGCGCCGTTACCAATGAGATCTTCAAGGACTACAAGTGAGTAGCGTTGGCGGCGATGCCACACGCCGCGTTTTTTTTCTCACAAGCATGTACCCGCACTTTTCAACCGCTTTTGTCGGCACAACTGTCATTTTGACTCTTTGCAGTTGACAGGGCTAATGTTTTATGTTTTTTCAGTGAATTCTGTGAAAGAATCATCTTATGCAATTCGATGATATGGTCATGTAGCATAACAGGAAAGTCTGGAATGACCTACGAGGAGGCCTTACAATGCGAGGAGCATGCCAAGGAAAGTCTCAAAGAATTTCCAATGGAAGTAAGTAAAAGTTATTTAAATTGTATTTGCAAGATTAATTTGATGACTCTAACTTGATTACTTTGCTTTAGTTGCGGATTCCGATTCTTTATCTGGCTAGTAAGACCAGTAGAACTTCATTTAGTGAAATGATAGAAGATGTTTACCAGTATGCAAGGGAACGGTATTTTATTGGAGAAATGGTTGAAGCAAGCTTCACAGAAGATTCTTGGTGTGAATGTCATGTTTTGCAAGTAATTGAACCTAGTGAGCAACAAATCAATGCTTATAATGCTGCAAATGAAACTAGCAAGTGAGTAATTTCTTTTTGTGTTGGAATAATCTAAAATTAAAAAATCTGCTATAAACAAATTTATTTTTCTTTAAAAGAAGTCTACAAGACAGACAATATCATCCTCCAGCTAAATTATTTCGATACGAAGTAGAGCAGTTAGATTGTGGTGATGCAGATGTTAGTCAACTTATGATAGTAGAAGCTTCACAAGTTCGCAGGAGGAAACAACAATACAGTCGGGAACGTAATAAGATTTTTCTTAGAATGCTTTGTGAACAAACTAGTACAGGAGTTTGGGTTGTAAAGGTAAAGTTATCTTTTATGTAACAAACCATCACTGAATAAGGACAAAATTATTAATTTATCTAATCTTTTAATTCACAGGAAAGCGTCTTACAAAAATATGGAATTAGCAAAACACGCTTTGATTCTTTATTTGCGGGTCCTCCACCTGATTTTACACCAAAACCAAGAAAAATTGTAAAACAGAAGCAAGAATCATTAGACAAATTTCTTATTTCAGATGTTAATAAACATAGAGCTTTTGATAAACCAGATCCTTTGAAAAAGCTTAGTGAATCTGGAATGATTTCGAAAAAATACAAAAAACCTAGGTAAAAATTTTAACGTAAAAAAGTTTA
Source organism: Ormyrus pomaceus (assembly GCA_900474385.1). Taxonomy (NCBI): domain Eukaryota; kingdom Metazoa; phylum Arthropoda; class Insecta; order Hymenoptera; family Ormyridae; genus Ormyrus; species Ormyrus pomaceus. The sequence goes on along the minus strand of UCOM01000020.1, from coordinate 20,102 downwards.
CCGTCAAAAGTTTAACATTTTTTTTTAAATATTTGTTATTTATAATTGTTTTTTTAAAACCTTGTTTCAGGCTTAATGGTAAATTTAAAGAAGAATTGAAAGCTAAAGCTCTAGAAGAAAAAGCTAAACGAAAAGAAGAACGCCTTGAGATAAAAGAACGTAAAAAGGAAGAGAAAATAAAACAAGCGGCTTTAGCAGCTTATGTTAGAAAATGGAATAAACCAAGAGAAGACCTTGAATGTGAAGATCTCAAACCTCTTCCATCATCAACACCGTTTACAAGTGACTTACTTAATGAAAAATTTGGAGATTTTGCAGTAATCTTAGAATTTTTACAATTCTTTCATGATGAAATTGAAGTTAGAACTTGGTTTCCAAACGGATTCACTTTAGAAACTTTGGAAAAAGCAATGCTTGAAACAGAAATGACAGGCCCTCTTAATGATCTCATTCAGTTACTTCTTGCTAATATTTTTAAATATCAAGCAGAAGAGGAAGATGAAATTCACGCGGAATCTCCGGAAGCAATAAGTGATAATAATATTGATGAAAGAGTATCATCCGTTGCAGAAGCAGTTAAATTAGCAACAATGGCATCAACTTGGTGTCAAACTCACCAAGGGTGTCAATTATCAGAACTTGCGCTAGATTATTATACAATGAGTGAAATTCTAAGACAACATCTTTTGAGTTCTGGTGGACGAATAAGTGAAGTAGCTTCCAAGTGGAGATATTCTCAGAGAGGTGGCTATACAAATCAGGATGATCCAGCACTCTTATTTAGGATAGAAAAACCGCGTATTTTACGTGCGCTCAGTCACCGTAATATGTGTGAATTTGATATTGATGATCGACTTACTGTTGTAATTTGTCTGATAAATCAGTTACTTACGTTTGCTTCTATACGTGATATTATTGATGAGAGGTATGAGAAACTGTTCCAAGCAAAGAAAGAATTAAAGTCTTTTATAATTGCCGAACAAAAAAAAGAAAAGGAAGAGAGGGAAAAACTAAAGGAGAAAGAAAAAGAAGGTAAAGTGGAAGAAGAAGATCACGAACCTAAAATAGTTACGCGCAATAATTGCAAAGAAGAAAAGAAAAAAGAAGAATATGAAACAAAATTAAAAGAATTGCAACTTGCTTCTAGAGATGATCAAATGATGGTACTCTTAGGCACGGACAGAGCATACAGAAAATATTGGCGACTATTATCTATACCAGGTATAAAATAATTTTTCTACTTAATAATTGGTTTCTTTATTTTTGACTTTAATTTTTCTTTATAAATTCTAGGAGTGTTTGTTGAAAATTATGACACATTGTCAGGCACATGTTTACCAGAAGGTACTCCATACATGCCAGAACTTGCAGATACTAACACATTATATTCGTATTTAAAAAATAAATTTGAAGATGAATTTAGTGATAAAGAAAATAATTTTAAAAAGAATAAAACTCCCAAAAAAGTCAGTTTTAATGATAAAAATGGAGTTAAATCGCCCCGCAAAGATAATAAAAAAGATATGCGTAAAAGCCTTATGGCTTGTACTGGTAATAAAGAATGTCCAGTACATGTAAATAGACCAAGTCCTAAATGGAGTTTTTATGGAAATGAACAAGACATAGATAATTTAATTAATGGTTTAAGTGAAAGAGGAATCCGCGAATCGGAACTTCGTAATAATTTGACACATGAAAAAGAAAGTTTACTAGCTGCAATAAGAGATTGTCCAAAAAATAAATTTAATCCTGAAGTTGTAAGTACAAATTATTTTATACGTGTCAAAAAATTCAATTGTTCAACAATTATAACTAACATGTATTTTAAATATTTCCACAGTTTACCGAACCATTAAAGGATACTTTAAAAATAACCAAGAAAATTAAGGCTGATAATACTCATCACACTTATCCATCTGATATGGCAATTAATGAAGTCTTAGAACTCACGTTACGTGATTACATTTTAGATTTGGAAGATAAAATAAAAATTGGTTGTTTAGGTTCACTGAAAATTAATAATCGCGATGCTTGGCGAAATGCTATTAATAATCGCAAGTACGATAAGCAGTGCGATAAACTTGTATACGGTTTAAACGAAATTGCAGTAGATTCTGCTGTCAATACTACATTAGACAAGATTAAAATAGAATCTAAAAGTAGTAGACCCGGGACTCCAGATTCGGAAGTTGGAAGTTCTACTACAAAAACGTATCGTGATCCAGGAAAGTATTTGGGTCCGCCAGATAAATCAGAACTTATTCCCGATTCCACGCAGCAATCTGCAATCAAACAAATGGCATGTGCTATTTTACAAGTATCTCATGCTGTAGAACAGAAGTACCTGAAAAAACCACTAGGCGTCGATGAAAAAGACAAAAAGTGGTCCAGTGAAGAAGCTAGAGATAGGTGGGAGCAATCTCTTATGGCATCAACGAGTTGGTCGCAACTTTTTGTACATTTAAATACGTTGGACAATAGTATTGCTTGGAGCCGAAGTGCTTCAAATGCACAGTGCCGTATTTGCCGCAAACGCAGAGACGCAGAAAATATGTTACTTTGTGACGGTTGCAATAAGGGTCATCATCTGTATTGTCTAAAACCAAAATTAACCGTCAGTAGAACCTTCAAAATTTACAATATAATTTTATTATGTATTCCCAAAATATTATTTTAATTTTAAAATTATTACTTAGGCTGTACCAGATGGTGATTGGTTTTGTATTGTATGTAAACCGAGAGATAGCAAACCGAAAGAAAAAGCGAAAAAGAGAAGAAAATTCGAAGATGAAATTGAAGAAGACACAACACTTACAAAAGAAACAAGACACAGTAGAGCAAAAAGAATTGTTGACAGTGATGAGGATGACGAAGAAAAAGATGTACATCATGATGAAGATAGTGAATTCGAAGCGTAAGCGATTTTTTTTTAAATGTTATATTGTTTAAATAGCTTAATGTACTAAAACATTTTTTTATGCAGATCAAAACCAAGTCAAATATGTTCTATATGTGGAGGTGATGGCAAACTTATAGTATGTGCTACTTGTCCCAAAATTTATCACACTGACTGCCATGACCCACCTTTATTAAGAGCTCCTCGGGGTCGCTGGTCTTGCAATAATTGCAAAACACGAAAATCTAATCCAAGAGGTAAAATAAAATTCTTGAATTTAAATTACTACATTTGCTAAACTTGAATTCTGAGATTCGAAAAATCAGTAGTATTGTATTTTATAGCTGAGTTCGTTCCAAATGAAAATTTTTATAACGATGCATTTTTGCTTCAGTAAAGATTTATTTATTTACTTTCTTTGCAAAAATTAGATATTGTAAAAAATATATCACTATCAATATTTTCTAACAATACTAATAATAATTAAAAAACTTTTTTTGTATTTTGGAGACTACATAATTATCAATCAAATTTTCATAGGCTGCGAATTTTTAAGTTTATTAGTTAACTACATTTTTCTTTTACGTATAATAGCATAAAAATTACTTTTTTGAGAGGAAATGGGTGAATAAAAAGCTTTCAAAGTAATATTTTAATAAGAATATTTATTTAGTAAGAATTTAGTTTAAAAAATGTGTAAAGGGCTAATTTTTAATTTACTTTTAATATGAAATCAATTTTTAGTTTATTTTTACACAAAAATTATTTAGGAATTTATGTTTTATCAAAATTTGATTGATCTTTAAATGTTTAGTAATGAGTATTACACATTTCAAGTTTAGTTAAAATATCAAAAGCTAAAAAGACTATTTAAAAAAGGAAAAGTAAGGTTTAGTTTTTGGGTATGTTGTTAGTGGTTAAAGGTCGTGAGAAGGATAGGGAGTCAGAAAGATCTTCTGCAGTTACGGCACGTTCTCGCATCCACGGCTTCGCCAAGAGCCTACTTACTAAAGAATCTAAAGACTGGGATGGTCTGTATCAAGATATGCGTGTTTTATGACACTTAACTTAGCTAATTCCACTAAAATTTTTTTTCCCTCATCATTAGTCATTCAAAAAAATTCATCTACTTTTTATTGTCCAACATTAGATATTAACAAATTAGTCAAAAACAATTTTTTATAATTAATTTTTTCTTGAAAAGCCCATTTCTTCAAATGATGTTCTGTTTATTCATGTAAAAATTTATTTAAACCATTTTGAAAGCGAGCTTTGAAAATTCTTTGTAAGCGCTTGTAGATGAATACTTTTATCAAAATTCTAAATTTAGATCCTTGTTATTTCATGGCTATTTAAATTTTTAGACAGCAGCACATCTGAAGAAACTGAACAACCGAGACAAACGAGAAGGGCAGCAAAAAGGGCGGCAGAGATCGAACACGAAGAGGAAGTGAAACAAACCGTAAAGGGATGTAAACCCCTGCTCCAGGAACTTTTACATGATATTACCCGTCATAAAGATTCTTGGCCCTTCCTTTCACCTGTCACGAAAGACGAAGTTCCTGATTATCACGATTACATTTCTGAACCAATGGATTTTGGAACTATTCGAAGAAAGTTTGAAAATAACGAATACCTAACACTCCATGCATTCTACAAAGATTGTTTATTAGTTTTTGACAATTGCCAAACTTATAATACAGAACACAGTGCTGTCTATAAGTAAGTAATATTCAAATCATTTGCTTGGGTTCGGACGCCAGAGACCATAAAAATTGGCATTACTAATACTTTCCCTCCTTGCGCAAATAACATTGCTGTGATTAACATTTCATTTCATAATACAAAACCTTAAAAACTTTTATCTATAATTTTTAAGAGATATTTTTTAACTTTTATTACTTTATTAAACAATTTAATATTTAATATTTAAAGATATATTTAACCAAAATTTTTTACACTGCTGCATGAATTTTGACGTCTGCGTTTTTTTTACTTATATATTTACTTCATTATCACATATCATTCAGTTTGCATGTTGCATTATAAAATATAAGTTTAACTTGGTGATTGATGCATGAATGACTTAATTCATAATGGATATTGGTATCAACTGTCATGATCTAAAGTATTTCTTATTAAAGAAATACGTAATCTTTGGCTTCCGAACATTAAGAAGAATATGCGAAAGAATATATTTACCTTCATTTAAATAGTTATGTTTTTAGGGCTGGTATGAAGCTAATGAAGTTTTTTGAAAAGCGGTGTAAAGAACTTAATTTAAACTATAACGAAGATCATGTCCGTCAGCCGCAACTCAAAATGGGAAAATTAGAAAGGAATGGCGCTCAAAATGGATTGGAACATAGCGATGAAGAAGATAATAATTCAAACCATAGCTAGAAATGGATTTGCACTTGACGTGTAATTATTTACAGCGACTTGCCTTCCTTAAATCCTCCTGAATTAAAATCACTTTATGTTGCAAATCCTGTGGATTTTAGCACAGCAATTTTCTGGCAAAGTCGATTCTTTATTTAACTAGGTATACTTTTAGAGTCTACCTTGCAGTGAAAGTTTTTCTTAGTTTGAACAAATTATGAAAGCTCATAACGTTTTAAAAGTGCTAGGGCTTGACTGATCAGTAGAGATTATTCTTATTGACAACTGATTTAGTCTGTATCAGAACGCTTTTTTATTCTTAGATAGTTTTGCACAAGTTTGGTTCATAAATTTCTTTTTGGGCCTAGCTGAGATTAGTATTATTCATTAAAACTCAAACTTCTCAGCCAAAAGCCTTACTATAATATGAAACGGTGTAGGAGATTCAATTCATGATGTCTCACTTTAAGTATCCAATTTAGTACTTCTCCTACACTTAATGTTCTATAATATTGTTATATGATCCACTTGATTCATAAATTATTATTTATTCGTTTAACTATATATTTACACTTTAGAGTAGAACAAAAAGGATATCGTATATACCTATTATCGTCTTGTAAACATTTTTTAAATCTCTTCATGATCTGTGCATTAAAACATTCAAAGCTGCAAGCTCATGTAGACTAAAATTTTAGATTTTATATTTTATTTTAAAAAACTTGCGTTTTTTAGCAAAATCCAGATACGTTCATAGTGAACCTTATTGTTTGGATTTTTAGAATTTTAATTTTTTTTTTCAAATTGTTATTGTAGTACCAGTACTTAGTTTTGCCATAGTATGAAATCGACTTGATCATTTCCAAGTTTGTTGAGATAAACATTGGGCTGGACCTATCCAAATTTTAAGAATAAAAATTTGGACACTGAGCATTGTCTTGTACTGCACAATTAAAAATCATTTGTAATGAATGTACGTTTTATACAATTAATTTGGTAATAAACACCTTCAAAATCAACAATTTTATTTGAAGATTTTATTAATCCTGAAACTGATTCATTGTATTTTCATAATTTAATTACATTTTTTTCCACTGATGAAAACCTTAATAATTTAATATTTCACTATAGCAAAATTTTGAAGTAACTTAATGGCTTTCACCAGAGAATTCTTTTCTGCGGATCTCCTCCCATTTCTTAACGTTTTCAGGAGAGTAAGCTGTAATAAAAAGTTGCATATAATTTATTGATCCATATTAAATGTTTTAAATATATAATGTAAAAATACTTACAAAGCTTCTGAATTTTATAGAAAATGGGTAAACACAGAACGGAAGCAAGAACGAGGTATCTAAATCCCCAACTGTGTTTCCAGTAAAACTTGTATGGGAACTGAGCCATCTTTGCAGTGGTGGTGTAAGGGAACTTCATAGGTCTCGAGACTTCATCAGCCATGATTACTAAAAACAGACAAATATTTCATTTAAATTTTATATTTTATCAGCATTCGATTACGTAAATTCGTAAATTTGAGGTTATTTTTTACAATTTTTTGGTATTTAAAATATTAATATATTTATTAATTTTTCAGCAATCTTTTAAACAGTATTTTAGAAAATATGCGAAATAAAATTGTTTAGATATTGAAAGTCGTTTTATGTATTCATTTGAAATAGATGGAAAAACGTAATTTCTTGAGAATTCAGTAGCGGTATTGATTTCCTAGACATTGTATTTCTTATAAATTAAATCCAAATTAAACATAAACAAAATCTTTGGATTTATTTATTATGATATTAGAAATAAAGTACAATTAATACTTACTGAATTTTTTGTTCTAATACGGTGAATATGAGAAGTATTGCAAATATTCAGCTGATGACTGATGGGAAACCTCTGACTTCCGCTGGACACCTTGATCTACGAATTTTTACGTAACATCTCTGTAGGCAATGCAGATTTCTTCAATAGCATTTACTAAAAATTATTTAAATTATATTAATTTAAAAATTAGTATAATATAAATTTATATCCTATTTTAGTAATCTGATTCTATATATTTATTGCATTACGTTAAATATTAAATTTCCACTTTAAACGTAATAATGTTTATTTTAATGTAGTGTTTTCAAATTTTCAAATTTTTATCATTATTACTATTAGATAAAAATTTTTCATGAAAATTTATTAAACCTGCGAATTCAAAATATGTATTTCATTATTTTTAAGTATTTAAAAATTTTTTTTTTATAACAAAATATTTAAATAAAATTTTTAATCTGCTAAAGCAAAATGCAAATAAATAAGTTGTACGAAAAATAGCAACAATTCTCAAACGTCGTCCAATGTTCGACCGGTGCTTCATTTTTAATTCTTTCGAAAAACGGTTCGAACCTAAAGCGCTGTTAGCGCCCCGTGCCGGTCCCCTTCTCTCGGTTCAAATGCACTACTTTTTGCGGTTTATCATCTTCGCTTTTGTATAGGCAGGTCGCTTTTACCACCGTTAACGTTCGGTCTCCTGATACACGATTTAATATTTTCAAAGGACGGCGACCTAGAAGTCTGGAAGCAACGGAGATTACGGGAGTAAGACAAGATGTCACCGAGAAGAACGAGAAGAGGTGAAGATATACGTTAAAAAGCTTTAGGTCTGCCGGCTTATCGGGGCAAATTATTGCCAATATTTAGGCGGGCTTCACGCTCCATTGTATACTCGAACATGGCGTGGAATTTTGGCGCCTTAAACGAAATAAATACTATAATGTGGATTTTCACTTGTTTGTTCGTCTTGAACGATTTCTAATAATAATGATAAAATAATATTTATGTGCAAATTATATTCGAATAGTAAAAAACATTTTAATTTGTACAAACGTACTACCTGTTATTGTTTATCACGTTTTTAAAAGTCGGCGTCAGTTTTCTGTGTAACATAGATTTTATTTAATTTATTCTGAGTCACTACTTGGTAAAGTACATAATTCTTTTTTTTAAGAAAGCTATTATTTTTCCAGGAACTATAAGAGAAAGTGTTGCTGAATTGTCTGCTGATACTAGCTTGAAATCTACTCAAAAAGTACTTCGAAGTACTCGGAAAGGGAATAAGAGTATGTATTTTATTTTTAAATAAAGAAAAGTTCTTTAATTAATTCATAATTTTGCAAGGTCTAGCTGCCAAATCAGAAGAGGATAGTGATGCACCTGCAGAAATAAATAGCTTAGTAGATAGTAGTATAACTGCAAGTATTCTGAATGAAACTACAGCAAATGGTAAAAAAAGGAAAAAAAGAGGTGAAGTATCGGTAAACCAAGATGCTACATTGCTTGTAAATATTGATGAACCTTCAAATAAAAGTCAAGCCAAAAAGGTTACTGCAAAAACTCCAAGGTCAAGAAAACAAACTAAAAGCAGTAAATCTGAGTCTGAAAATTTAAATTCTCTTATTAGTGAAGATGAATCTTTCAATACAAAATTTCAAAAAAGGCAAGTGGCTTATAATGTTGTTGATTTATTAAGTGAAGATGAAGAACTGCAATCTTCATCCTCAAAAAAAATTAAGTTAAATAATGAAATTACTATTGCAACTAAAAAAGCTTCTAAAACTCCAAAACGAAAGACATTGAATAAGCCTTCTATAAAGTTGACTCCAGATCAAAAAAGTAGTCCTTTAAATGTTTCTCTTACACCAGATCGCTCTCGGAAAACCCCTAGGAAATCTCCAATTAATTTGGGATCTCCTAAGACACATACTCATGATCCTCTTAGATTTTTAAGTGTACCAAGGAAGTTATCTATCACAGATTCTCCACCGACCTCTGAAGCATCTGGCAACTCACCATCACCAAGAAAATCCAATGAAGCTTTTAAAAATATTAGCAAAAGTCAAAAGAATTCTAAATCAAATAAAAAATCTACTCCGTCCCCATTGAAAACAGCATCAAGATTTTCAAAATCTCCAAAAATTATGCTTAAAACACCAAAACGCAGTGAAAAAAAAACAAGCAAAAAATCACTTTTAATTAACGTTACTCCAAAAGAAGATTCTTCACCAAAAGTAAAAAAATCACCAAAAAATACTTCTTCAAAGTCTAAGAAATCACCTGAAGTAGAAGCAGCAGTAAGTGAAAATATTTCGCCAATAAAATCTGAGAAATTGGATAAAACTGATTTGCTTTCAAAATCCATAAACACTTCTAAATCCAGTGCATCAGAATCTCAAAAATCAAGTAATTCATCTAAAAAAAGTAAAAAGTCACCTAAAGAAATTTCATTTGGAAAGTCGAAAAAATCATCTAAATTTATTATACCAACAATTTCTAAAAAAATGCCTAAAATTGTTTTAACGCTAAAATCCAAAAAATCAATTGCAAAATTATCAAGATCTATATCTCCATTAAAGACAAAAAAATCTATGCCAAAGTCATCTAAATCACTGTCACCATCAAAATTAAAGAAATCTTTACCAAAAACATCTGAAGCTACATCTACATCAAAGTTGAAAAATGCATCTCCATCAAAACTTACAAAAAATTCACCAAAGCGATCATTGAATAAATCTACAGATAAAGATCTATTAAAAAATTTATCAATGAGCCCAAGAGTACTCGTTAATAAATTATCTACTTCACAATTAAAACATCCATCTTTAATGCAAACAAAAAACCAACCAAGTGTAAATTTAATTCCAGTTGATCATGCTCGTTTACATATTAAATTATCACCAAAAAAGTTTTTAACTAGCAGTAAGAAAAGTCCAAAATTTCCAAAATCATCTGTAAACAGATCATCCACGGTCAAACTTGTCACACCTGTAAGGCCTACCTTTAATTCAAAAACTAATACACCAATTGATGTTTTGGAGAAGACACTTCTTAATTTGAAACCTGCAAATACTTCAACACCTAGAGATAGAATTAAGCGTGCGTTAACTGTAACATCAAGCATCAAAAAAGGTTCAATTCAGAAATCAGCAAATATTTCTATTGGATTAAGAAAATCTCCTTTAAAATCTAAAGTTATTAAGAGATTAACTAATCAGTCAAAAGTTCTAGGTAATCTGCGATTATTAGAAGATGAATCTGAACCCTCAATGAATGATACTTCATTAATTCATATGAGTCAAGTTTTTGATGACACAGATATTACTGAAAAAGATAATACATTTGAGATAAATAAAAGTGACTCAAAGAAAGAAAAATCTGTAAGAGGCTCCAATACTTCTCAAAAGAGTAATAAAAGCAATAGCACGTTTGAAAAAACAAAGAATACTTCAAGTACGTCAACCAAAGGAAAAAAGAAAAATAATACTTATGAAGTAGAAGATCCAAAAACCCCTGCATTTAAAACTAACTCAAAAAAAAGAACTTCCAAGGAAGCTGAATTGGATGCCAATGAAGAACCAGAAACCAAAAAAGTGCATTTTGCTAGTCCTGATTTACGAAATCAGACACCATTTTCTGGGATAAAAAGAATAGGTACACCTGGTCATGCAAGGCAACAAAAAACTCCAGTATCAACGGTTAAAACCAAAACTCCAATTAAATTAGCTACAAAGGTAAATTCAGTTTCCAAACCACAAAATAGGCCATCTGTAAGTACTCCAGCTACTAAAAGAAAATCTTTGGCTGGAGTATCTTTAAGTGGCAGAAAAAGTGATCATCAAACACAAATTGCCTCAGTCAATCGCCTTAGTAGGCCAAAACCACTCACAGATACAAAAAAAAAAATAGGTAACATTAAAATAATATTTTAAATTAAATAATATTTACAAATAATGTATTAAAATAATTTTATTTTCAGAGACCAAAACTCCTGTACCTAAAAAGATTCCTAATTTTGCTGAAATACATCAGAAACATTTCGCTAAAATGGAATCTTTGATAGATTTTAAAAAACGTATTGAACTGCGTCATGTAACTTCTAGTGCAAAGAAAAGTGAGCACGAATATTAAAGCATAAAATCTCTTCTTTTTCATTCAAATTAATTAAATTATTTATTTAAACATTTTTCAGCTCCTTCGGGTAAACCACAAAATGCAACTAGCAAGCCTACTTCAACAGAATCAACAGGTGCTTACAATAGATTTGGATTTAAGCTGCGTAAAAATGATGCTGTTAATATAATTTCTAAAAAACAAACGGGTAGTGTGGATACAAGGTAAGAAATGAAGAAAATAACACATACTAATATATCGCTTTGTACTAATTTATTATTAAATTATTTTCAGAGAGAAAAAGCGAGAAAATGCGAGAAGTACTTTGAAAGGTGTCCGCACGAATAGGCGATTTGAATTGCAAATGCAAGCTCGTAATAAAAACTCGTAACAATTTCATTTTTTTATTTAAGTTTTTAAGGAATGTATTTGCTATGTAAATATAAATGACTATTTACAATTTTTGTACTTCAACAATTGACTAGTTAAAAAAAATTTGACTTTAGCAGGATATTACCAGTGCGCGGTAGCTTTCTTGGGAACAATTTAATTGTGCTAATTATTAAAAACAAGTATTAATTTTAATTTTTATAATAAGTTAAAATTTTAGCGCAACATAAATTTTACAAAGTTGAGCAAAAACAAATGTTTTAAACATGAATATTATGTTTTGACTATGCCACAGTACACTTAATGATTATTTCTAATTAAAAAATTGTATAAACTGTTACGCGCTAATCTTAACAAATGTAAAAATTTAGATAATAACTAGTTGTATCATTATTACTGTAGGTATATTTTCAATTAGAATATGTGAAATTTGCTTAGTTTAAAAATATTACTTTATAAACAAATGCAAAAATACCTGTGCTAATAATAGGTACACTCCAACAATTAACTGCAATAAAAATACAAAATTAAAATACTTGCGTTCTTTTTTTTATTTGAATTTTAAACAAGCGGCCGGCAACCGGCAAGGGCAGACCAACTGCGCAGGAGGAAGAGAGAAGGAAAGAAAACATTGGGAAAGCACGTGTTCGTGCATTCTGCCCACAAATTTTTTTTTTCGATACAAATATTTTAACTTATCTTTTTATTTAAAATACTTGAAAAATCATTAAAACGAAAGCATGTTTTACGTCATTGGATTAGGTTTAGGCGACGCAAAAGATGTGACTGTAAAAGGTTTAGAAATAATTAAAAAATGCGATCGCGTGTTTTTAGAAGCATATACTTCGATTTTGACTGTCGGAAAAGAAAAACTTGTAAGTAAATAATTTTTTAGTTTTCAAAGAGTTTTTGTATTTATAATAAAAATAAAATCTACTTTTGAAATTATAACCTATAAAATTGCATCTATTATCCCTATTATTCCTTTAAAATTTATAAATTTATTTTTAATTACAGCTATTAATTATGAAAGGTGCAAAACAACATTTATTTGTAAATTTGTCAATTACAGGAAGAATATTATGGTCGAGAAATTATTGTAGCTGACAGAGAGCTTGTAGAGAGTGGTGCAGATGAAATTTTAGACCAGGCAGATCAAAAAAACATTGCATTTTTAGTTGTCGGTGATCCATTTGGAGCAACGACACATACAGATCTTGTATTAAGAGCAAAAGAAAAAAACATTAAAGTGCAAGTTATTCACAATGCATCCATTCTTAATGCTGTGGGCTGTTGTGGTCTTCAACTATATTCCTTCGGAGAAGTAGTCTCGATACCTTTTTGGACAGAAACTTGGCAGCCCGACAGCTTTTATCAAAAAATTGTAGAAAATTACAAAAGAGGCTTGCATACTTTGTGCTTGTTGGACATCAAAGTTAAGGAACCAACTTTAGAAAGCCTTTGTAAAAAGACTAAAATCTATATGCCACCAAGATTTATGTCAGTGGCAGAAGCAGCAGACCAGCTACTTCAAATAATTGATAAATTAAAAACTCAAGGAGAACATTTATGTGAGACTTTAAATTATTTTTTGAAAAATTTACAGCATTAGTTACAATATTATTCTTTTTTGCAGCTGTCACTTCTGAAAATCTTGCTGTTGGACTTGCAAGAGTGGGATCTGAAGATCAACAGATTATTGCTTGCTCACTTTCCAAAATGTCAAAAGTTGATCTTGGATCACCTTTGCATTGTCTTGTTGTACCAGGAGGATCACTGCATCCACTTGAATCAGAGTATTTAGTGCAATATGCACTTGACAAAAGTGAAATAAAATAATGGTGAATGATGATTGCATATAAAAAATTCAATTTTATCATGTAAATAAAAATATTTTTTTATTTTATCTTGAATTTTTGTTACATATAAAATAAAATAAGTTTTATTTAAAAAATAGCTCTACCGTAAATCTACTTAATAACTGAATCATTTGAATTTTGCTTCATTCTTAATTTACACACATCATCAATTCGTCCCTTAAAAAAAAAGTTTTCTTTAAAAAAGTCACTTATCTCTTATTAACAGACTCGCCTTTCCGCACAGCCGGAAAGCAAACTTAAAAAAAATTCGTGATGCAAAAGGCCTTCCAGTCAGCACTTAAGATTCAAAGTTGAGCGAGCTTGAAAGTATGCCCGATCATTTCCACGGCATTTGCGTGTCGGCGCGAGCCGAGATATAACTATAGCTCGGCTGGAGTCGTCGTCATGCGGCCATAGAAACTACATAATCAATGGAAAAATATCGATCGACCCTTGGCGAAGGTGAAATTTAACGAAAAGCACGCTCAGTCGAGCGGAGACTCTCCACCTGTCACACTCGAGAAGCGAGTCCTGTCCAAACTTGCCCTCTGCTCGCTCGCTTTTTATTCTTACATCAATTAATTCTTCAGCTTCGCGATTCATTATTATTAAAGGGTAGGTAATCAGGCTGGTTTCTAAGCTTTGCGAAATTTCTTTTAATCTTTATTTAGATTTGCTTTAATTTTGGCAAGGCGAGGGATTTGTTTTTCTAAAAAGTGCGTACATACTAAGTTTTTGCGTATTAAGTGGACTCTTATTGATTCGAGACTTGTGTATATATTTGGATTGCGTGCTTTGATAATTCTAAAGTGAATTTAAATTTTTATGACTATTTAGGATGTTTCTTGAAAATTTTAATTCAGACATTTTGCGTTTTCTCTTCTATTTTTGATTCAAGGAATAAAAATTTTTTACAAATTGACTCGACGGGGAATCTATTTATCACTGTGGAAGTAACTTTCTTAAAAGAAAATATAAAGCAATTATATCAAAAAGATCTAACTTTGCAATTTACAAGCAATATTGGCCTGTGAATTTATTTTTAATTTTAAAGCATCTATAAAAAAAAAAAATTAATCTTTTTTTGTAAAAGCTCAATTTATTCTTTGTTTACGTTCTGTATATAGTTACTCTTGAAACTTTTAATTTACTTTGAGCACTACAACTTGCACACTTATAAATCTGTCACCGATACTCCAACAGAACTAAAACTCAAAGATGACAGCAACATTCCAAGAGGCAAAATTCGGCGAGCGAGTCTTGCTGACTCCGCGAGTACCCCAAGGCCTCGCCGCCGCCGTGGAAGGGCTAACTCGCGAAGTGATCCGTCACCGGCCGGAGAACATCTACACCTTCGCCGCCCACCATTTCGAGAAGCTGCTCCGTCTCCGCGAGCAGTACGACGACAAACACGGAGAGAACAAAAAGGCCTCGAAGCTACTCCGCGAAATGAACGAGGCGATCAAGGAGCGACACGAGTACTCGAGGGAGGCCAACGACTTTGTCCCTCGCAGCGGCTGGTCGCTCAACGAGACGGCCAAGGTCCTCGAGAAGCACAGGAGCATCTTCGGGGAGAGCGGCCAGAAGATGAGCACCGAGGAGGTCCGAGAGCTGGCCAACGAGACGATCACGATGCCGCCGAAACTGCACGACTGCCCTCGCAACAAGACCGAGAAACGCATGGCGGGCAAGTACGCGAGCAGGAAGGAGACTCCGAGAACAGCGGCCGCCGCCCAGGACTCGCCCGGCAAGAAGAGCGACTCCAGAGGCGCGCCGAGGATCATCTCTCAGATACCCCTGGCCAAGGACATAAAAACCGAGCTGAAGCGGAACCGGATCAGCAGCAAGGAGCGGAAGAAGATCGAGGAGAAGAGGATGCAGGTGGCCTGCGACTACAGCAAGGAAACGACGACCACGACGACGATCGAGAAGACCTCGAGGCGCTCGGTCGAGAGGACGAAACGTACCTACGAGTCGCGCAGCGAGCAGAGGAAGAGCTCCCGGACGGAGAAGAAGGCCGAGGCCAAGCCGGAGGACAAGCCGAGGGACAAGCCCAAGGACAACAAGCGATCGACGAGCATGGATCGCGTCAAGCACTACGCCGTGCAGAACATCGCGGGCATGACCAGCTTGGACGAGCTGCAGTCGCCGAGCTACGTGGAGAAGGTCCAGGAGGTCATCGACGAGACCTCGACGATCATCAAGGAGAAGGTCGAGGCGCTGAAAACCGGCGTGGTCAAAGCCGCGAGGACGAAGCAGACGAAGAAGGACAGATCATCCAGCAGCGAGGAGCGCTCCAAGACCTCGAGCAAGTCCAGCGGAAGCGGAAGAAAGAGTCAGGAGGAGAAGAAGTCCGAGAGCGGAGAGACGAAAGCCACCGCGGAGCAGGCAGAAACTAAGAACTCGGACAACTCGGAGGGCTCGAACGAGTCGAAGATTTCTTTGCCGGCTGTACGGCCGCTTTCTTCCAAGTCCACGTCCAGAAGCTTGTCGGCGCGCAGCGATTCCGACGGCTTGGTGCTGCCGCCGATCTCGCCGGAATCCGCCAAGTCGCCGAAGGTCAAGGAGGATCTTGTTCTTCCGGTGCTGTCGCCGCCCCGAAGCACCGCCGATACGCCCGACGTCTCCGCGGACGCCGCGAATTCCGGCGGAAGAACTCCGCCGAAGAACGGAGCGAGCAAGGAGGAGGAGTTCCAGGACAGTCTGAACGTGACGCCGGACTTGAAGGACGCACCGCAGAGGCCCGATTCTTTGGAGACTTCCGACACCGAGGGACTGGCCGACGCGGGCAGTCCGCTCGAGACGCTGAAGGATAAATTGCTGGAGATCGAGGAGGTGCAGAAGCGCATCAAGAGCGTCCTCGACGATACTATCACCGCGGAGGAAAAGAGCTCGAGGGTAAAGAAGGAGGCGGACGAGGCGGCAGGAACTTCTCAGATACAAGATAAACTTTTGGAAATTCAAGAGTCCGAGAGGCGTATAGAGAAGATTTTAGATTCGCAGACGGCCGCGACGGGCGAGGCTGAAAATAATGCGGATATCAAAGCTAAATTGCAGGAGCTGCAGGAGGCCGAGAAGAGAATAGAGAACATTTTGATCGGCGAGGCCGAGAAGGAATCGACGACTCAAGTCGGTGCAAATGGAAGTAATGCCGAGCAAGAAGACAGCGCCAAAGTTACGAGTAACAATTTAATACAGTCTGAGATTAAAGATGCGGCTGCGAATGGAAAAACAGGAGATACTACGAGCAAATCAAATGGCAGTTCGAGTACCGCTGCGAACGGAAATAACGGCAAAAAGCACATTGCAGTTCCTTCAGAAAACGCCCGACTGTTATCTCCGCACTCTTACATACTTACTGAAGGTTCCCCTTGCGAGATACCAGACTCGGTGACGACGGTAATAATCCCGGATAGAAGCCCGTCGCCGGATTCCGATACTCTACAGGTCGAATTAGAGGACGGCCAAATTTACTCCACCCTCATATCGGCTCACGAGAGCAACCTCAACCAAGCGGAAATCGAAGCAGCGGAATCAACGCTCGAAGAAAGCAAGACGACCATAAACAACGCCTTCGGCGAAGTCGTGGATACGCGGAGCGTGGAAACTTCCACGGTCGACGCGCAGTACATTCACGACATCAAAGTGAACCACGACAAAATGCTCACTCGGCAAGATCTGGACCTGATCCAAGAGGAGCGCGACAAGGAGACGGACGAGGCGGCGGTCGTCGATTCCGAGGACGAAAAGGTGCTGAGGGTCGTGACTACCTCCTTGGAGGAGATTCTCGAGAAGGACGAGGTGGAGTACGTGACCACCGAGCAGGTGCACTCGATCGTCAAGAAGGATTTGAAGGAAGAGACGGAGGAGCTTTCTCCGGAGGCTCCTCCCGCGACCGAATACGACTCGACGGACAACGAGACGAAGGAGACGAGCGTTACGGACGGCTTTGCCGAGAAGTCGGAGAACGTCGAGAATTCTTTGGACATCGAGGAGATCACCGGGAGATCGGCGGAGTCCACCAATGAATTTAAAGAGACTACGGTGACCGACAGGTCGAGCTTGACCTTCGATCCGGCTGTTCCTCTGGTACCCGAGTTGAATTTAGATTCTTTGCCGGATTTAACGATTTCTTCCTTTAATATTACCGACGACGAGCAGAAGGACGAGAAGGATCAAAAGGGGAGCAAGGATTCGACCGACATTCTCGTTAGCTCTGACAGTTCGAAAGAAAGCGGTAGCAAAACGAGTCCGAAAGACGCGCCAATAGCGGAAGATGTTAAAGAAATTGAATTGGAATCGATGCCTACTTTTGACAGTAGTAGAAAAGATGCGGAAAATATCGAGGAAATTGTAGTCGAAGAGACGAAGGAATCCTCGAGCCAAGTTTTGATCGAGGAAATAAAAGAATCGTTAAGTAAAGCTGTGATTGAAGAATCGAAGCAATCCTCGAGTGAAATAGTACAAGAGGAATCGAAGCGTACCTCAACAGAAAGTGTAAAAGAAGAATCCAAGAAGACGTCATCGAGAAGCGAAAAAGCAGATTCGAAACAGACCTCAACGAGAAGCGAAAAAGAAGATTCGAAACAGACCTCAACGAAAAGCGAAAAAGAAGATTCCAAAAAGACCTCACCGAAAAGCGAAAAGGAAAGTTCGAAACAGACCTCACCGAAAAGCGAAAAAGAAGATTCCAAAAAGACCTCAACGAGAAGCGAAAAGGAAAGTTCGAAACAGACCTCACCGAAAAGCGAAAAAGAAGGTTCGAAACAGACCTCAGCGAGAAGCGAAAAAGAAGATTCCAAAAAAACCTCAACGAGAAGTGAAAAAGAGGAACTCAAACTATCCCCAACAGAAAACGTAAAAGAAAAATCTCAACAATCTCCTACGGAAACCGTAAAAGAAGAACTGCACCAAGTTCCTACAGAAAGCATGAGCGACGAAACTAAGCAATCTCCAACAGAAAATATAAAAGAGCAACCCAAACAATCTCCAACAGAAAACATTAAAGAAGAATTCAAACAATCTCCGACTGAAAGCATAAAAGAACAAGCCAAAGAATCTCCAGCAGAAAGCATAAAAGAACAACCGGAACAATCTCCAGTGGAAATCAAAAAAGAAGAAGTGAAACAATCTCCAACAGAAAGCATAAAAGAGGAATCCAAAAAGTCCCCAACAGGAAGCATAAAAGAAGAATCCAAAAAGTCCCCAGCAGGAAGCGAAAAAGATGAGCCCACCGAAATCTCGACCACGGAAGAATTCGAAAATTTAGAAAAAACGCTGCAATCCAGCGCATCAGAAACAGCAAAAGCCGCCTCGCCAGCAGCAGTAGCAGCAGCAGCAGCAGCAGCGGCAGCAACAACAGCAGCAGCAGCCAAAAATACCGGCGATAATGACACACTCGACTCGGCGGCCGCAGTAAATCCCAATAAATCCTCGATCCCGGCAGCCGGTATTAATAATTCTGTTTGCGCGGAGGAAAACAAACAGACCCCGGCTCGGGAGGGTGACGACTTGGACTCGTCATCGCCGAGGCATCAGCAGCCGCTCGCCGCGAACGAGACCGAGTCGCGAGCCTCGAGTCAATGCACGACGCAGCGCCGACTCGACGACGACTCGGATGACCTCTCAATCAAGACCAACGAGATTAATCCGCGGCCCGACGATGACGCAACCGACGACAAGAAGGAGCGCCACGTCTACGTGCCGGAAGCCAGCAAGGACCTCAGCTCCAGCACGGAGAGCAGCACTTTCATGTCAGCCGCCACCAAGATTCAGGCCGGTAGGTGGTCTTGCGGCCGGAAGTTGGAATTTATTTGTTTCCGATGAAAAATTTGGTTTTTAACCAAAGTTCGAAGCCGTAATTGCGTTAGACGGTAATCTAATAAACTCCGCTGCTTTTATGCAGATCTCAAATCCGATATCTGACTTTGATCGCAGATGAATCAATATTTACAGTACTAAAAATTCTTCGCAATCTAATAGAAGATTTCAGTCTATAATTAAATTCCTTTGACTTTCTCGCCTCTCTAATTGAGTAAGAAGCGCAAGTCGCATATTCGAGCGATTCGCTTAATATCGAAAAGAAGCTTTTCCAAAATTACGACCGAATTTAACGATTCATAAACGAAATTTATTGAAAATAGTTAAATCTATTCGTGGCGTAGCAACAATTTTAAAAGATAATTACTCTGCAACTTTGAGCTGCACCCATTCGAATCTTTCGACGCTCACGATTTTGTAACCGTTACAATAAATTAGGAAGATCCAAGCTCTTCAATCGTGAATTTAAAGATGACGCATTTCCGAATGAACTCGCATTAAAGAGCATACCCGCAAGTATTTCCAAACAAAAATTCCAGCTAATCCCCGACTAACTAGTTAATAAACCGAAGCCTTTTTTTCCCACCCATTGAACCGCGACACCATTTTCCCCAATTCTCTCACAAGGAGAGTATACGACATTTGGGTAATGGATTTTCCTGTAACTTTGGGATATGTTTTCTAATGCTAAAATATGAAGGAAGCCGCGTCCGTTCGGCCTAACGCTCGATTTTTCAAAAGTTATGTGCTCTTTTAGCAAAAATCTAAGAAAAATCGATTTTTGTTTAATCACGTATAACTTCTCAATTATTAACGGTACA
>UCOM01000019.1:0-209946 GCA_900474385.1 Ormyrus pomaceus | reverse complement strand
CCGGTTGCAAAGATCCTATAAATTCCAATAGAAAGGGTGCAGAAACCGCATAACCTATGCGGTTTTTGCACCCGGATCTATGAGATTTTATTAGTTTTTATAAGATCGTTTCAATAGGGTAGACTCTAATGGTTCTGCAAGCAATTTTGACATAGGAGACCTCGTAGAGGTCCTGAAACTTGCGTTGTCAATCGAAAGTTAAGAAACTTTTAAACTCTTAAATTTATATGCAAAATTTGATGAATTTTCACGAACCGAATTTTAAAAGAGGATGCCCACGCCTCATGTGAAACTCCCTCCGATATTAAAAACTGCAAAAACGGTCCAAAACGTATAAAACATTTTCTGTCATTTAAAGCACTTAAAGATCTTTACTTTCAACAAAAAATTTATATGGGGGAATGTAAGGAAAAATAATTATAAGTCTTTAAACTATAAAATTTACTTTAAACCTGGAGAATGTATCTATATAATATGGCTTTCAATAGTCTGTTAATCCATTGACATCCTCCTTTTGTAATTTATGTTATTTGGAATTGATGCTATTTTTATGACCAAATTTTTTAATTTACCATTTGTAAGTTAAGAGAAACAACCAGTAATTAAAAAAAATTTTTTAATTTACTATTTTTTATCGATTTTTAAAAATTTTAAATTTAAAACTAGTAAATTTAAAAATTTGCTCACAAGAACAGCATCACTTTCAAACGATATAAATTAAAAAATTTTATTGTTTATTTTATGGAAATCCACTAAATTGTACAACTTCCCAAGTGGAAAAATTATTTAAATTTTGCACATAAAAAATTAAACTTTCTATTTTTTTAGATTAAAAAATCAAAGAAGTTCTGGTTTCGCTCATTTTATTTAACATTAAATATATATTAATATAATATATGTATATGGTATGATTAATATAATTTTGTTCGTCATTTTGATGAATTTGTCAATTCTTCGTTTTTAAATCGTTTGATAATTGCTTTAAAAATGTTTGAATTCTATTGCGCTTACTATGTATAAGGTTCTTGTCAACCCTGGTAGAAAATTAACCAGTTAAGCTGGTTAACGTGTATTTTAAATGGAACGTTTTTTAGCTAAAATTGATGTCTAAATTAAATAAAAACAACTGGAAAATCATTTTAAAAGATAAAATATCATTACACTAAAATATTCATGAGCAAACATATTTAATTATTTGATAATGACAAAAAATAATAGCAATTTGTTGTTATCAACTACAAAACGAGCTAAGAATTGGCTAAAAACTGCTTAACGTTTCTACCAGGGAATAAGGATTCTTTATTTTTCATATAATTTAGTTTAAGCATAATGTACGTACATTACACCCCACGTAGCACGGAAGCTTCCAGGAAGTCTACGAGACATTGAATGAAAGCTTTCTGAAAGCTTCTGTACTGTGGGGCCTGTACAAAAATTTACAATGCTATGAATAATAAAGAAGAATTTGAAACAGAAAAGTTTGGTTCAATATTTTTTTATTTCGTTATCCTTTTCAGTTCCATTTTTATTCGTTGATGTATATGTATATCACGGCATGGTTAGAAATATAAGTAATCTACAAAAGATATCGCATGAATATAAGTGAGTCGCATAACAAGGGTAACTACTGCATTTGATTACCTTTGGTTAGATAAGTTGCGTGTATAAAAGAAATCCATTTTTATGAGTAAACCAGTATTGCAATAATCTTTGCAGAAAATGATATCCTTCGCTGTTCTTTCGTTATTATTCTTCTTTACAAGTAATATTAGTTTACAGTTTTCATAATACAGTGTTACCTTTTTCATAAAATAATTAATTCTTTATTTCCATAAACATTGAAGCAGTCATTAAAATTTGTCTCTGAATAACTATAGTTAAATTTAATGAAAGTTTATATAATTCAAGGATCGATTATTTTACAAAAAGTAAACACCGTAGGAAAACTAAAATCTGTGGCATTTTTTTTAGTTCGTATGATATAATTTTTTTTCCATAAAAGCCAATAATGTCGCTGCTGATATGCCAGTTCGACAGCAATCTGAAAATTTACCAGACTTCCTCTTGGAAGAAATAATGCTGGACAGTTACGTTAACTCGATGTCGCCGGTTCCAGAAGATCATTCGTTCTTCACTAATGTCCTGGATCCGATTCTGATTCCTGAACGGGACGTTGGATTTTTTCTATTCACCAGAGAAAACCCCAATGAACCTGTGTCCTTGAGGATCGGCGACGTGATGAGTCTGAAGAATTCGAATTTCAGCAATGCGAATCCGACGAAAATATTGATTCACGGCTGGACGGATACTGGAATTAGCTCGTGGATGCAGGATTTTAGAAGGAACTATTTGAAAGTGGGTGATTATAACGTTATTATTATCGATTGGTCTGCAGGATCGTTAAAGGAGTATTTGGTTGCTTCGAGGCTAACCAGACAAGTAAGAGCGAGTTTTTGTATTTTCAACATTTAATTTGATAGTATTTGAATTATTAAAGTAAATTTGTATGCTTTTTATAAGAAGAATTGTATTGAATCGTCTGCAAATTTATATTATCGGATAAATTTGCCTTTATGCAAATATACCATAATTTATTTATAAAAACGCGTTATTAAAAAAAAATTCTTTACCCGGTTCTTACCGAGCTTTTAAATTGCACTATTTTCTCAAGGTCGGCGATTACGTTTCCCAATTCCTCGATTTCCTACTGATGGAAGGAATCGTGACCGCAGACAATATCCATCTCCTGGGCCACAGTCTAGGAGCGCATATTGCAGGCTTCGTAGGTACCAGTTTGTCGGGAAGAATCGCTCGAATCACGGGGATGGATCCTGCGAGACCGGATTTCGAGGCACCATTAGTTCGAGACCCGAAGGATAGACTCGACCCGACCGATGCGAAATTCGTCGACGTTATTCACACTTGCGCTGGAACTGCCGGCTTTGTCAGGCCCATCGGTCACGTCGATTTCTATCCTAATGGGGGAAGCTTCAGGCAGCCTGGATGCCCCGTGCTTTTAACGCGTAACTATAACGCTTTCTAGCTTTATTTGTCAATATTTTTACTGTGAATGAAAGTACTATCCGTATACTAATACAGAGAAGTAAAAAACTCTATTTAAAAATCTCTAAAAAAAGTATATTTTTCCGCTCGATCCAATACCTTTATTTCTAGAATACTGCAGTCATGGACGATCTCATCAATTCATGTCGGAGTCGATTCTGAATCCGACGGGCTTCCCTGCAATCGAGTGTAACGGCTGGAAGGAATTCAAGACCAACAAGTGCGATAAAAACCGAAGCCGCCTCGTCTATATGGGCGAAAAGCTGGAAAACGGCGCAAGAGGCGTTTACTTCCTCGAGACTAACGCCGACTCGCCCTTCGGCAAAGGCGAGCTGTGATTGCATCTCTGTAAATTTCGTTGGAAAGAGGGGAAAAAAATAAAAGAACTCCCCATATTTATTATTTAAATTGTATATTAATTATTCCTCATTAATATCTAGTCCAATGCTTCATTATGTACAAGATTATGTCGCATTGTCCTCCTCTAAAATATTGATATGTAGAGTAATAGAAAATTAAAAATCTAGTTTACAGCGGAGCCGTTTGTATGCTTCATCTACAAGTCGAGGCCGCAGTCAGGAGAGCACGTAGAAACGCGAGTAAATCTACAAAGTCCAGAGTTTTTTTTTGTTTTTTTTTTACAAGTAAAAAATTGCGAAGGATAAAGGTCGGTTTATTTTCCGGTTTTACGTTCACGCCACTTCGCCGAGGATCAGCGGGTTGCCGCTGCTGTCCGGCTTCTCGACCTCGTCGCCGAAGCGGATTCTGTACTTGCGCCGCACGACGTCCCAGTCGACGACGCTGTTGATGCTCGGCATGTTGCGGAATGACAATTGACTGCCGAGCGGACTCGGTCGGAGCAGTGACAGGCCCAAGCCGTCTTTCGCCGAACCCATAGGCTGCATTTTATTGTCCTGGAAGTTTTTATCAAGTTTTTATACGGCGAAGCGGAATTTTGCTTGTAAATTTTTTGATGAACGAAACGATACTCACTGGTGCAAAAGGACTTTTGGGTAGTCTCCGTCCTATAAATCCGTTCATTACGCTCATCCGTTTCTTGGTTTCACGTCGAGTTTTACAGGTTCGATGTAAATAGATTACCCAGGATGTTATTAAATTTAATGGGGATGGTTCCATGGTTGTTCTAGAATAAAACACAATTAAGCTTAATTTATTTTCTTTTTAAATAAATTAAAATAGTAAGGTTTTATAAAGAGAAGTGCGTACTTTTGCATATTTCGAATAAGTTTGCTCAAACCATATTTCCACTCGATGTCACTCTGCGATTGGATGTTTTGATAAGTGTCGCTCATCATAGCAATCAGTAGATTTATTAGTACAATTACGGTGACCAACATATAAACTGAGAAAGATATCTGAAATTCAGATTTAAACTTACTGTCGAATCCTTCCATTTACTTTCGTAGTACAAAGAATAAATTAATTCGAACCTTAAACAAAAACAAAGTCCAATCTGGTTGCGTGTTCTCAAGCAGCGATATCGTGAAATCATCAGTGTCCTTTTGTCCAAAGATTGCAAAAAACAAATTTTCCGTAATGGTGACGATGTTGACGTTCACTGAAAAAGGAGAAAGCCAACGTTAAACGAGGAAAAAGCCAACCTTCAGTGCCGTATATAACTCTACTGTCAATCTACGCAGTGAGGTTTCGCTACCTTACGGTGGTTCTGTCGGTCTAAAACCGATCTACAACTGTTGCATTACAATGACTCCAACAGCCCTACATAAAAAAAAAGGTCAGTTCACAAAGGCTTACGTACAAGGTGGTTGCCAAAAAGGTGTTACATTTGCCTGATACACATTAAAAAAGGTCGCAGCTGCACATCAGGTCGCAAACAGTAGTCACGTGACTCGCAAAAATATCGCTGCAGCCTCCCCCTCTAAGAGGAGTCTACGTCTCTAGACAAAAAACAATGACCAGGTGCCGTGACATGCCAAAACACTACAGCCTCTACGCAAAAATCCGTATATATGGGTATACACAATAAATGTCAACGACATGTATTACAACAATCAAAATGGCGCAGCCAACCTACGGGTGAATCAGTGTATTTTACAATAACGCAATCCACACATATGTAAGTTAACAATTAGGTGAGCTTTCCACTACAATGATAATATATGTATACGTCAATGATCTACCAATCTGTCAGGACTAACCGTGTCGCGAAAATGTGGATTCCATTTATATAACTTAACATCAAGTATACAATATTTGGCTAAATTTGGAGAGAGCCGTTGTTGTGCTCTCAGCTTCTCGCGCTGTAAGATCTCCGTTCCTCAGCGTCGACATCCTAAGACGTGGAGGCGATCAGGGTGGCCTGACTGCCGACCAGACTCGGATTATTCTCGTCGAGCACGGCCAGGTTCGAATTGCTCTCGTCGTCTTTGTTCTTGCCGTCCTCCGTCGCCATCTTTTCCGATGGACCGCCGTGGAGTTCCATGTACTTTCGCCTGACCAGGTCCCAGTCGACGACGGACTCGATCCTCGTCGAGTTGCTGAACGACAACTGGCTGCCCAGCGGACTGAGATGCATCACCGACAGGGTGACGCTGTCCTTGTGCCCGACCTGAGACGTTTTCTTCACTTTCGAGAGCCACTTTGCACCCATTTTCGAGCGAGCTGAGAGTTGACCGCTTCGCCGGATGCCCATCATGTTCACGAGGGACGGACGCTCCTTCTTTTTCCTGCGCTTCTTGCAGAGGTGGAAGAAGAAGCTGACCCAGGAGGTGATCAGATTTAGCGGCGACGGTGCTGTTGTAGTTCTGTGATCAACAATATTCGGAATCTTCGTTATTTTTGTTAGTGGGTGATTAAGCTGATTGTCGTGAATGTTAATCGCGAGTGATTAGAGCATGGCTCGTTCTTTGTGGTTTTAGATGACTTTTCTTTCGTGAAATTCCACACCTAATTTCGTTAATGCTCAAGTACTACGTTAGTAATGCAAATTGTTTGAAAACTCTGCCAATTGGAATCAATTGCTCTAGGTGTGCAATTTATTTTGAATATCGTGAGAAGCAACAATTAATTTACATTGAGTAAGCGTCACTATGTGTTCAAAAATGAGTGAATATGTACATAAAGTTAGTGTCGTGTAAGCTAAAAAAAAAAAAAACATTGGTTAATAGGTAAAATTTGCTGTCAATATACTTGTATATTTCACTTAACGTGTTTTTAAAATTTCTATTTCACTAATATACTTGCAAACATCTTTTCTGTCTTTCAACATCTTTCAATCAGTGTTAGTCCCGTCGTTAATTTGCTAATTGCCACTACGTGTATAAGCTCGCCACTACCCCAGCAAACCTTCGCACCTGTGCATGTTCCGGATGAGTTTGCTCAGCCCGAACTTCCACTCGATGTCGCTCTGGGCCTGAATCCTCTGGTAGGTGTCGCTCATCATGGCGATGAGCAGGTTGATGAGGACGACGACCGACACCAGCATGTA
Source organism: Ormyrus pomaceus (assembly GCA_900474385.1). NCBI lineage: Eukaryota > Metazoa > Arthropoda > Insecta > Hymenoptera > Ormyridae > Ormyrus > Ormyrus pomaceus. Next base: position 203,414 of record UCOM01000019.1, on the reverse strand, counting down.
AACGCCGAAGGCCAGCTTGAAGAAGCCTCTGGTGGGGATGGCCTGATCGTCTTCCTTGACAGTCCTGAAGTTCTCGTGGGTCGTCTGACCGAAGATCGCGAAGAAGAGCAGCTCGACCGCTGCGTGCGGCCACATTTTCACTGTAACGTCAACGGGCCTCATAGTACGCTTGCCAAACAAAGGTGAGCACTTGTCGAGCGTGCCTTCAAAAAACATTCGCTAGACGAACACACGTTTTGCTAAGAGCTCGTCTCCCTTCGGAGCTAGAAAAAATTGCCTCCTCTCTCTAAGATCCCGGGAAAACTTTGACACTTAAAAGGGTGAGGTGGAGATAAAAATTGAAAAATAGAGGTAAAAATTTGTTTGTTCAAAAAGAATGTTGCATTCTCTTAAAAATGCAGATGACATGCTAAAAATCGCTTGAAAAAAGTGAGTCTCTAAGAGAATCCTAAAATAATTTGTTAAACAAATAAAATAAGACGTTATTAGATTCTTTTAGAACTAAGACGCAGCAGCAGGTCGCATTCGGCGCAATGAGAGGTGTCTTTGTGAATGGGATAATTATGAACGAATGTTGTTTGCTTTTTTTGAATAATTTCGCAGATTTTAAAGTCGAAAAATTGCAATGTCGGCGCATTCATGCATGCGCGTGATTGTATGCCTCGGCTTATATAATGTCGCAGGTCGCTGAATAGCTATGAATAGATGCATCTTTAATTGTCTCCGATCGTCCAAGAAATCTTGCATAAGTTTATTAAAAAGGAAATTACTTAATATGGACGTTCGACAATTTTTTATTCTCGATGCCTTAAAATGAATGCATACTCCTGCTAAAATTGAGTATGCATTTTTTAGGTACATATTTAAAAAAAATGATTATAAAAACACAATTACCATTTTTCTTAAAAAGCAGTTTATAATATAATTTAGATTTTGCGAAGGCCTCATGCTTTGGTAAAAATATTCATAACTTTTCATGATATCTTTCCTTGATTTTCTTGGCATTAATAATTGCATTGTTAACAATATTTTTACCAAAGCAACCCTTTAGCAGTAGCTTCCTTCTGACGTTAATCGCGATCAATAAAATAAGCGTCATTGCGAGAGAAATGATTCGGAGTGAAATGAAACATGTATGACGCCGCACGATCGAGAGCACTTTGCGCATGCCAAGACAGATGATGCATAATTGGATGAGTATATCGGCAATTGATTCCGCGCTGATAATTTGCTGATCGCATTCTCATGGACAAGACATAAAAGGTTCAGGTGTCATCTAAAACACAAGTCCGTCATTCCCTTAAAAAAAAAAAAAGAACCAATCTCCTTCGTGAAGCTTACTTACTCTAAGGTTTAAAAAAGGAATCGCAGTCAAGGGTCGAGCGTCGCTTTCGTCCTCGGCTCTTCTCTTCTCTCTTCCTACAAAAAACACAGCGATCGACGCAAAAACCATTCTACTGAAACTCGCTTCGTTTACTTTTTTCCCTACGCAGCCCTGCTATAATAAACTACGCTCGCGGTGATAATTAGGAAATGCCGAGTGCTGCGTGTGTGTATGTCTCTAACACTATAATAGTATCTAAATCGGCAGGTTCATGGAGCCTCCGCCGATCGGCGCGGCGAAGGCGTTGTTGCCGGAGCCGTTCTGGTTTCCCGCCTCGTCGTCGCGCTCGTCCTCGTTCTCCTTCTCCTCCTTTTCCGGCTCCTTCTCGGGCTCGTTGCCGGTCAGGGCGAGATACTTCTTCCTGATGGCGTCCCAATCGACGACGTTCTCGATCCTCGTGGCGCTGTTGAACGACAGCTGACTGCCCAGAGGGCTCAGATGGACGACGGACAAGGTGACGCTGTCCTTGTTCGGCCTGACTTGGCCCTTCTTCACCTTGGACAGCCACTTGGCGCCCATTTTCGAGCGCGGCGACATACGACCCGCTCGCTGCAGGCCCATCATGTGGACGAGGGACGGGCGCTTCTTGCTGGCGGTGCGCTGCTTGCACTGCTTGATGAAGTAGACGATCCAGGTGGTGAAGAGGTTGAGCGGGGACGGAGCCGTCGTCGTTCTGGAAAATGGAGAGGAAGCATTGCCGGATGCTTTTTCGTGGCTGCTACCGCGGACTCGGAGGATCGAGAAGTCTGAGTGTTTTTTTTGTTCTCAAAACAAAAAAAAAGTCAAAAAACGAAGAAATGGAGTGGAAGACAGGAGGTCAGTTTCTTTGTTAACCATTTATTGACTTTTCATTGAGTACAAAATTTCAAAAATAAGTATACCAAAAAAGGATGGCAAAACTCAGCGACGATCTTCCTGTGATGAAAAATTTAAATCGTGACAATCTCGTTCTCAGTGCAAGCTATGATCTATAAACTTTATTCATGCAAAGTATAGGGATAAAAATCTAATGCACGTCGTGTCCCTTGAAAAATCAGACTCGGTTCTCTAAAAAGAAAAGCTCTCTATAATAGAAAAAATTCGCCAATCGTCGCACATCGCATCGACGCGAAGCAAAAAATCGAAGGGCACAGCTGCTTAATCCTCTCGGTTGGCTTACAAGACAATATATTGTTCGCTCTTACCTGTGCATGTTTCGAATAAGTTTACTAAGTCCATACTTCCACTCAATGTCCGACTGAGCCTGAATCCTCTGATAGGTGTCGCTCATCATGGCGATGAGTAGGTTGATGAGCACAACCACCGAGACGAGCATGTAGACGCCGAAAGCGAGCTTGAACAGACTCGAGGTCCACTCGGGCTGGTTCTGCTCGACCTTGAGCTCGCTGTGGGTCGTCTGACCGAAGACGGCGAAGAAGAGGTACTCGAAGGCGAGCACCGGGTTCATTTTCACTGCAACCAGTGCCAGGCAACGTCTCTCTCTCTACTTTTCTCTCTCTCTCTCGCGCTGCTTCTCTCTTTCTCTCTAAACACAAGCTGCTGCCAGGCTGCGGGATCGAACTAACGGGAGAGACTAAGTGGGAACTGACCTCTACGCGGTGATGCGCTTTTTCACGGGTAAAACTTATGCTATAAAGTATTGTAATGGATGTCATGCTCATGCTTTGGACGTAAGAGTGGCGTGGACATGCTTTCGCTGGGTTCTTTATGCTGGCTCATTGCTGCTTTTGGTTTGGTTTTAATTGATTGATTGACCGATGCTCGGTAACACGTGCTCTGGAGGTACGTGTCGTACGCGCTTGCTATATATTGTCATTCCGCCGTGTCGGGATTTTTTTGCGAACCTTGATCTGGGAGATATAGGGGCTCGAAAAAAATCCTGCGACACAGCTGCTGCTGCTTTTTTTTTTTTGTTTCTGCTCGGTGCGCTCGGTGCTTTATTGGCTCTTTTGTCAGACTCGTGTGATAACATTCCAACTGGCGCGTACGTTTTGACGTAACACACGATGCATGATTGCACATCACACGCATTCGCTAATATTGCGGCAGACGTTGCACGGTGTGCGTGAGATATATATTGTATTCTTGGATGAGGAAAAAGCTTTCACGAACTTTGCTCTCTCTCGGTCACTTGTTTCTTTTTTTTTTATTATCGTCTTCTTCTCTGGCTGCCAATTCTCTTCTGCTCGCTCGGAGCACACAGAAAAAATCAAAAAACTCCGCGGTGCGCGCGACTTTGCATATAGGTTTTTGGTTTTGGTATATATTGAGAGAAAATATGGAAACATGCATTTGCAAAGAAAACACCCACCTCTGCGCGAAAAGCGGCGGTGGTGAAGGGTTGCGCGGGTTTTTTTTTTTAGCAGCACACGGCGCGCTTTTAGCTATAACACGTACATGTATAGGACAGACACAGTTTTGCGCGCTGCAACGAAAGCGCCATGATTTCCGAAAATGCGCGATCTAAGTATCGCGCAGATTTCGGCAGCGGAAATTCTAAAGGATTTACTTTTTGATAATTAAATAAACGACAGTTTATATTTGCACATAAAGAGGGAAATAATAGTTAAACAAATAATTTGAGTTTAAAAGAATTTTCAGTGAAATGGAAAAAAATTGTAAATGATTCGTTTTCGGTGCAAAAATGTCTTTTTAAATTGAAATCCCTTCCATTGTTATAGTAAAAGAGAATGAAATTATAAAAAAATTGAAGAATGGTAAAAATAAACCTTTAGAATTTCATAATTTCCACATTGATCCTGCGTCAGGCGAGCTTGAAAAAACAAAATGGCTGCAACAATTTCATGTATAAAAAAGTACAAAAAACAGTCGTATCAATCAGTTCGTCTCGGGCCCAGAGAGTCAATATCTATAATAAAAATCGAAAAAAGTAGCATTGCTTCCTCTAGAAAAATCGGTCCGGGCTGCACAGGCAATGACATAAACAATTAGGTGACGCACAAACACACACACATAAAATAATCAAGACGCTTGTCGGGCGGGCGGACTGCACAAAATGCATGGTAAATAAGTAAGTTATTATGCTCATAGACAGGACACACGACATCGACGGGCTTGAGAAGCGAGGATCGTCCAATTAATCCGACGATCGCCAGCTGCGTGTTTTTACACATAGATTATTATTAATTATCTGCTCCGCCCTGATAAAAAACACTGCACGAATACAAGAGATTGGATTGGCTGTGTTTTTCGGGGCTTTAGCCGGCAAGACTTACAATCTCGGGTGCTTTCGTCGCAACATTCGTTCTTTTTCTTGTAGCGTCCGGAGCGGCGATGCGGCACCACCGGCGGTGGCGGCAAATCCACCTCTATCATTTCCCACTCGGTTAAATTTTGCGCCACCATTTCTAACATTCAGTAATTAAAACCTTTAACTCTCTCTCTTTCGGCTTGTATGTTTTTAGCCTAAAGCGGGATTTGGCTTTTTTAGAATTCGGTTCATTAGTCGAGCTGCTAAAGGAGCAGGTTTCTTTTATTTACAAGATACTTTTTTCTATTTTGGTTACGCGATGCTAGGGTTTTTTTGCTCGGAAAAGCTAAATTTGGTATCGAGCTTCTATAGCTAAAACTAAACTAGAGGGTGGTTGAAAGTAATCATCATCTCCTATCTTAATTGCTAATATTTTTGATACTGTTACCTGGACGCTTTGGCTTCTTGGGGTTCGTGCCTTTTATTCAAAACACAAAAAGCGGGAAAAAAATGTTAAAAATTTTGCTATTCAAAAGGAAAAATACAAAATTATGGAGTAGGTTGAAAAATATAAAAAAAAAAAAAAAATGTAAAAACAAAAATATTGCGTCAAAAATATTTTCGGTAAAAATTGGGTAAAAATTTTCTCTCTCAATCGAAAACACCAGCAAATAACATAAGAAAACTTTTCAACCACCCACAATCTTTAGATGATTCATTATTTGTACACAGTATATCTTTTTACAATTTACACTTTTGATAAAATAAGACAACCGAAATAAAGTAAACATATAATTATTAAAATGATTGAATAAATAGTTAACCAATAATTAATAACGATTAAACCTAAACTGAATAAAAATTGAAATCCAAAAATAAAAAAAAAAAAAAAAAAAAAAAGAAATCGACATCAAAACGAAACTCCCGCGACAAAAGCGACAAACTCACCATCGGAGAAGTAGGGTTTATTAGGCTTATTGGTGTCCCTGCTGGACTTTTCCCTGAAGGCCTGATTGAGCGCGACAAAGTGCATGGAGAATCCAAAGACGAAGATGGCCAAGACAGCCAGAAACCTGGCGAGGTCCTTCATGAGGTTGCCGATGATGATGGCCCAGGGTCCGAACAGGTGGTGGAAGGACAGAAAGTCGAGGATCTGCACGCAGGCCAGCAGGAAGCTCAGGGCGAACAGCTGGTTCCTCAGGTAGAGGAGGGTGCCGTAGTGCTCCGTGGATATGAAGTTGAAGTAGCCGATCAGGTGGAAGGCCACGCCGAAGATGCCGAAGAGCAGCACCGCCAGTTTGATCCAGCCCAGGCCGCTCTTGTCGCTCGGATTCGTCAGCTCGAAGAGGAGCAGGCCCGAGAGCATTACCAGCAGGCACCACTCGTACCAGTAGGGAGTCAGTGGGTTCCGGTTTACCTGCGGCGGAAGGACGGTTATAAAGGCAATCGTCAATCTGCAGGTTCTGCGATTGAAATTTGAAGCAAAGTTTTCAGTTTTTCTAAGCGCTATTCTTCTATCTAACTTCTCGGTTGATGCGAGTTGTACGGTAAATCGTTTAGAAATAAATAATATAAAAAATCTTTAAATATACGTAAAAAAAATAGTTATAATTCTTAAAAAGAAGGTGCAGACGTTGTTAAAATGTTGCACCAATTGAGGAAAAAGATTGTATACTCACTTATACTGATCACCTCTCTTTTTGTAACGATATTTGACAAGCGATTCATTTTTGCACAACAGTTCGAATCTTTGTTTCTTGTATATAATTTAGTAATCATTGTCTAACTACACTATCATCATCATTAAAATTCTTAATCAAAAGTAAGCTACCAAAAAAACAGTGCCAGAGCCTTAAAACAATCAGTCCTCATGCATTTACCTCGACCCGAAACTTAAACCTATAAAAATAATTAAGCATCCTGAAATCGGAAGTATTCCAAAATTTACCGGATAAACGGGAATGATGCCGACAAGGGCGAGGAACACCATGAGATAGATGTGCGACGTGAGGTAGGACATGAACTTGATGATGGGTACGTTGTTGTACTTGTGGCCGAGCGGCAAAGCGAACACCACCCAGACCGGCGGGCAGATGACGAACACGATGAACAGGAGTATCGTGCGCAGGGCGTTCCAGTTTAAACTGCCGCGCCAAAGTTCCTGCAGGTATCGCTGCACCACCGTATGCGCTATCACTTCTTTCTGCTCGTTCTCGATGAGCACGTCAAGAAATTCTACGTTACGGCGATCCATCGACGTCAGGATCCGACCAGCTGAATCGGCGCCCGCTGCCAGTGCCAGCAGCTCCGTCGCCATTGCCTCGCACTGTTTGCCTAAGGGGTTTTAAAATATACCTTTAAAAGGGGTTCGTGTCGAGCGAAGAATTTTATACTCTTTTAATGCTATCAATTCATTACGGAAATTATTCCGTTTCATTAGCTATACGATAGAAAACGACTGGCTAAGAAGCGGTTGACAAATAATCAATTGACATAAAAGCACCCGAGAGAAGCTTTAAAATTCGTGCTCCCCGGCCATAATGAAACGGGCAGACAAACTCTTAAATCATCGAGCGAATAAAAAAAAGAAGCCCACCGGCAGCGATCAAGTCTTTGGCCCTCTCCTTCTCCTTCTCCGACAGCTTCATGTAGATATTGGAGAGCTTGGCGGCGGTATCGACGGGCGCCGGCGAAACCAGGACGAACTCCTCGATGGGCTTGTTGTTGTGGCTCTTGCTGCACACCATCATGTTGTACACGAACTGCGAAAAAAGGAACGGGCCATCGCTCACTATCACGTGTACAAGCGCCGCTCGGGTGTATTTTATTGCGCCGAGCAAGGACAACTGAGTTTCTCTCCCCCCCTTTCTCTGTGTCTCACTGCTGTGCGAGGGTGTCGATTTCTCGGGAAGCGTCGCACAGCAGCAGCAGCAGCAGAGGCTCGCGTGCGAGCGCGACGTTAGCCCGGGATTTATTTGTTCGGCCCTATCCGGACGCGAGATTAGCCCGCTTCGGGCTTTTAGAGCGCGATGCGCCTTTAGCGCGCTGCACGCAGTTTTTTGTTTTTCCCGGCGGAGCTTTAAGTGGCGTCGCGCGGAGCTATTTCTCTTTTTTTTCTCGGGATTTCGAGCTGATTTCCCGAGCGGATTCTCGTAAAGATTGGCGTGCGTGCCGCGAGGAAGGCAGTTATGCTTGCGTAAGTCGGCGTAAGATTGGAAAAGCGTTTTGAACTCGGAGTGCTTTTGTTATTTACTTGAGCTCTCTGTTAAACGGAGTTCCGAGGAATGAGTTTCGTTTACGTTTTATTTTTGGTTCTCTTATTTACTTTTAGCACTTGCGATTTTTAAAAATAAACTTGGCTGAATGAAAATGCTAAAGTTGACAAATGTCGCTTTTATTGCCGTCTAAATTTAAATAAATGAATTTGGATTTTCTAGTTTTTAAATCAAGGAAATATAATTATGCAGAATTTTGCATAATTCAAGATGCATTTGGAGCGCAGAATTTTATTTATCTTTAAAAGTTAAAATTCAATTATTGCAACCTGAAATATTACCCTCTTGATAAGATTCAATGGCAAGTTCTCGAATCTCCAAGATAAATCTAAGGTTTCATTCTACTTTCGCGTACATTCACAGCCTAGATTTCCAACTAATCCCCGACTAGATTTACATAATATGCAAATTAAACCTAAATTTCTCTATCCTAAGAAATCGAATATCAACTTTCGTCCATCACGGTAACTGCTACTGGAATTAAAATCTAAAAGTACTTAAAGTTTTCAAAACTTCGATCTCTCGAAGTTGTGCTTCACTTCAAGATAAACTTAATCCGAATCGATTTCCTCCAATTTCCATTATCTTTTCTCGAAAATTCCAAGAATCGGTAATCGCCCTTTAACTCTTAATAGACTTGATTGCGAAAAGAGATTGAAGCACAAACCCTTCTGTCCTCCATGAGCGCGTAGGTGTCGTGCTCCTTCTCCATGAGGTACTTCAAAACGTCGTTGTGCCCCTCCGAGGCGGCGAACCAAATGGGGGCGCTGCCGAGGTTCGTCTCGCTCTTGGGCGAGGCGCCGCTCTGCACGAGCAGCTGTACGACGTCCAGGTGTCCGGCCCTCGCCGCGCAGTGCAGCGGCGTCCAGCCGTTCTTGTCCGTGGCGTTGATCTCCGCGCCCTGGCCGAGCAGCACCTCGACCATCTGGTAGTGGCCGTGGGTTGCCGCGATGTGGAGGCCCGTCTTGCCGTACCGATCCGAGCTGTGCAGCAGTTCGGCCGATCTGCTCAGCAGCAGGCCGACCACCGTTATGTGACCACCGAAACAGGCCAAGTGCAGTGGGTTAAAGCCGTTTTCCGTCGTCGCGGCCTCGACCTGAGACAGTTTTACAGACTTTTTATTGGTATGCAGGCTTGGGAAATGATTTATTTTTTAAAGAAAATCTTACGTATTTTCAATAAGCTTGAATAAAAAGAAAATCAATTCTAAAAGCAAAAAATCAGCTCAAAACAAAATCGCTTAAAAAAAGCAAAATAAAAAGAAAGCATTCCATTGATTACGCAACCGGCGCAAGTTCATTATCACTCGCTCGAAGAGTCTCGCTCCGGCGAACTTGCAACATCATTACCGTAACTCGGCTAATTGCCCGCGCAAAAGTTTCCCTCGAAAGTTTTCGTACCTGCACGCCGGCAGAGTTCAGGAGCAGTCTGACGACGTTCTCGTTGCCGGAGTAAGCGGCGAGATGCAGGGGCGTCATTCCGGACTCGCTGCCCAGCTCGCCGACGAGGGAGCCGCCGGTCGGCGGGTCGGACTTGACGGTGCCAGGAACGTGGGTCAGTAACTCCCGCACCGTGTCTGCAACACAGAGAGAGTTTAAGTCCTGCATCGATCCGTTCCAAGCTGTGGTGCACCCCCCTCCCCCCCCCTTTACGTGCATGCGATTACGCGAGGTACCCCCCCGAGATTGTCAGTTGCCCGGGCACTTCTTCCCTCCCTGCAAAGCGCCGAGCGCTTGACGAGCGATCGCGTGAATTTGGATCGAGGAATTTTAGATTTTGCTTTAATATCGTGCGCGGCTCTGATTGCTCGTTTTGTGGCTCGGGTTTTTTTTTTGTAATAAAGCGTGTCGTTTCAAGTTTAAGGGTAGAAAAATTCAGCTAGTGAAAAGTTAAAATAGTTGTTGAATTCATGAAAGTTTATTGTGTTACTACGTATTCTTAAATGCTGTACAAGTTTATAACTTATTATAAAAGAGAGATTTTTTTATTAAGATTTTAGAGCGTACAGCTTATGGAAAATGTAAATTTTTGTACTTTATTCCTCGTAAACCTAAAATGCATAAAAAGTTTTTATGCGCTTTATTCGGTATAGTATACTGTACAACTTATAATCACTTAGAAATTAAGCAAAGGAATTTTATTTCTTTTTAACTGCACATTTTCTCTTAAAAATCTACTCGATTTACATGCATATTAGGCACTTAACTTTGAACACACGAGATTAAGCTTAATCTGTTATAAATATTTAAAAATTTAATAATGCACCGAACGTGTTTATGAAACTACCCAGTACACGCGCATTCTCTTAAATAATTTTCCATCCACAAGTCCCCCCCCCCCCCCCCTAAAAAAAAAAAAAAAACTTGAGAGCACCTCGTCAACCTTCCCTTCGCCTCCTCTCGAAAAACCGCTCGCCGCGAAACAAAGAGCATACAGTTATCGACCATTCCCGCCGACATTAATGAAATTTTCCGCATGGCGCCCTGCAGCAGCAGGGTTGTAAGGCCTAATATCGGCCGCCGGGATCGGCTCTCTCCGCGCGTGCCGCAGGCCGGCGCTGATTTTAGCTGATTTCGCGGCCGCGAGCGGCCCGTGTGTGTACATATCGCTCTGAAAACTCATACGCGGCCTGACGTGCGGAGCGCGAGGGACCTTGCCGCAAGGTCCGCTAATCTTGCACTTCATCGCCTCGAGCCTTTCTTCTTAGTCTCCGAGCCTCCTTCGTGGCTCTTTCGCGAGAAGTTGCAATGCTTTGCTGATGGGGTTGTGGTAGATTACATTGAGGTGACGATTGTTTACGCAAGTTTTGTCAAGTGCGGGTTTGACATTTTTTTCGCGTCGGTTCTCGCGAAAGAATTTTCCTTGCAATTTGCATTATTATATACTTCGCAATGCTAATTATGTTGTTGCGAAAAGAAATATTGATTTTGAAAAGCAGATTTGCGACGATAAGAAAATCTTTGAGCACGCGTTGCACATATAAATTTAACTATTAAAAAAAACTGCACTCTAATTCATTTTTCATCTAATCAGATATCAGAGTCATTAGCTCGAAGATCAATAACAAAAAAAAAAAATAACTTTCACCCCTTATAACTCGATTTCAATTCGAAAGAGACATTGAATAAAGCAACTAAACCACGAAGCAATAAATCCGCATATAAGACGGAAAACCCCCGCGTCGAGCCCCGACTTCCACGCCAGGCGCGTTCCACGCGTCGAATATCTCGGCCGACGGGGGGAAATAGGAATTTCGCGTGCGACGCGTGGCGGAGCTATAGAATTTCAGCTCGCTTCGTCCCATATAGAACTGTGCTAATGACCCGATGAATCACATCCGCGCGGGGATTCCTGATGTAAGAACGAGCGGGCTCTTTTATCGGCCTCGATCGGCTGAGACCGCCGCGGTGCGACGCGGAAAACCAGGCGACTTTACGAAAATCCGCGCGGAGAATTCTTGAAATCTAAGGGGGAAATCTTGCGGAGGTGGCTGACCCAAATAGTTTTGTTCGCGGAACCGCGAGCGGCTCGACTGCGGGGCTGCCTACGACTGAGAATTATATTGCCGGCATACATTAGTGGCGAGGGAATGAGAAAAACTGCTCTGTATTTACCGGGAGGCGTTACGCTTTTCTCGGCCGAGGCATTATGATTCATGGAGGGAGGGATTGGACTTATATCGCTGATTGCCGGTATGTCTGCTGTTTAATGCCCATGAATAATTTATCCGAGAAAATAATTAGATTCTAATAGTTATCGACTGACGTATTAAAGGATAATTTAATATCAATTCCCTTTTGTTAAAGAAAGCTCTGCCGCTTTTAGGGTCAATTTGGTCCGTCGAACGGCTTTTTGTCGGCGGAATCATTAGCGCAGCTTTAAATCACTTTGCATGACATTTACTTTTTTCGCCGAGTCAGCGGGTTTATACACATACTTTTTCCTCGAACCAGATCAAATTCTACGAAGTTTTTAAAACGCGACAAACTCGCTGATGAATTTTTCGCCCGATCACGCTCGCCGTAACGACGTCTGCGTCAAGCTCGCACTATTCATTAAACGGTCCACTCATTTTATCAAAGGTCGCCGATAATATCGAAGGTCAGAGAGACTCACCGGCTTGGCCGAAGTAGGCGGCGACGTGTAGGGCCGTCACGCCGAGCTTCTTGCTGGATATCCTGAGGCTCTGCGTCGACCTCATGACCTCGAGCACCTGTCCGTGTCCGTGCTGGGCGGCCAGGTGGACCGCCGTGAAGCCGGCCCTGTTCTCGTCGGCGCAGGAGGCGCCCGCTCTCACCAGGGCTCGTACGACCTCGGCGTGACCGCCCTCGGCAGCGAGCTGCAGGGGCGTCGCTTCCGTCAGCTTGTTACGCGCCGAGATTACGCCCTGCCTGTCGAACTTCATCAGTTCCTCGATCACCCGGACTGAGCCTGAGAGGGAGAAGAGGAGCTTGCTTTTTAAACGGTCTAGCCTCGAGTGAAATTTAGCTTTATATCTTCGATCTATATCGAGTTGGTAATTTGAGAGCGCATTCTTCGCTATATCCCGACTCACCCTGCATCGCGGCAATGTGGGCGCAGGTGTTGCCGTCCTTGGTGCAAGCCATGACGAGGCTGGGGTGCCGCTGGAGGAAGAGCTGGGCGACCTCGGCGTAGTTGTTCATCGCCGCTGCGTGAATGGGCTTCTGGCCCTGGTCGTCGGTCGCGTCGATGCTCGCGCCCAGCTCCAGCAGGAGCTTGCAGACCTGCAGCTGTCCGGCACCGGCCGCCAGGTGAAGCGGCGTCTGCTTGCGCAGGGTGAGAACGTCGATCGCCGCGCCGTGATCCTGGACGAGGAAGCGCACCAGGTGCGTGTTGCCGTTCATCGCGGCCAGGTGGAGGGCCGTCCGGCCGACTCGGGATTTCGAGTTGATGAAGGCCTTGTTTGCGAGCAGCGCGTCGCAGACCTGCAAGGGGAGGATTAAACGGTCTTGCGTTTACGACGAGCATCGATCGTTTGGGTGAAAATTAAATGAATCGATACTGCTTCAAAGTTTAAAGTAAAAGTAATCTTTTTAGTTGTAATATTCCGAAGTATTAGTTATTTGATAAGAGGTACAAATTTCTGTTTTGCATTTAGTCGTGCAATTTAAATTTCAATATACAGGCGCGATAAACCATTTGACTGTTCATGAAAATTCATGAGGGTAAACGGCGCGGACGTACATTAAATTTTGCGTCGTTACCTCCGGCACTTTAAATAATACATTATTTTTGGTTAATTAAGCAGAAAGTTGACTGTGTTTCGTGACTTCCTTCCAGCCCGAGAAACGGCTTTCTTATTCTCTTGAATACTGACGCACGACGATCGCAAATTAAAATCTGACGATTGATTATGCTAATCCTACATCGATTGTACCGTTCCCCGTATTCGCACAATTCTCGTTACTGGACGTACCTCCAAGTATCCGTGCTCGGCGGCGAGGTGAAGCGCGGACCGGCCCTCGAGGTCGAATACGTCGACCCTGGCGTGGTTGGCGAGCAGGTTGTTGACGATGTCCATGTGGCCGCGGTGCGCGGCGATGAGCAGCGGCGTCCAGCCCACGGCGCTCTGTCGATTGAGGGCCTTCTGCACCTCGGTCGCGCTCATGTGGCTGATCATCTCGGAGAGGACCTCGTTGTTGCCGGCGAGGGCGCAGTAGTGGAAGGCGGACTCCTGGGCCTGCTTCGTCTGTAGGCCGACGTCGGCGCCGCCCTCGAGGAGCGCCCTGACGACCGCCCGGTCGTCGCCGGGCGTCACCACCTCCGAGGGCTCGATCTGCGCGGCGTAGTGCAGGGCGCTCGCGCCCTCGAAGGTCAGGCTGTTGACGTAGTTGGTCGCCACGTCGCTGCCCTTCTTGTCCTTCACGAACTCGATCAGGTGGCGCACGACGTCCGCGCGGCAGCCTCGGCAGGCCAGGTGGAGCGGCGTCTCGCCGTTCTGCGGGTACGCCGGTCAGGCTAAGAGAGCTTTTGCGGGGGGTGCAAAGAGCTTTTGGGCTTTAGCGAGGAGGTGCTCCGGGCAAGCGGCTGCCGGGGTGCTTTTTGTTAGAAGCCTGCCTTCTGGCATTGCGGCGGTGCTTTATGAGAATGCCGGGTGAGCTTGCTTATTTACATTGTTCGGTTTAGATTTATTTTGCAATTCTCGAGTTTAATGCTGTGAGGTGCTGAAATGAATATTATACACTAAATACAGTTAGTGATTGCTTTAATCTAGCACTGTTAAGACATAAAAGCTACCAAAAATAACATTTAATAAGATCGAGTAATGAAATTTACACTGAAAGTGATAATGAGACAAATATTCGAAAGATTTAGCCGTTAGACAAATAACAAGAGCACGATTCAAAGATTATTTTAATGAGTTTTAAGTTCCGAATAAGTTTAAACATGAATATTTAGTTGAAGCTTTTTAATAGCTTGAGAAAGCTCGATCGATAATATGATTTTGACGAGACAAGAGCCATCGACACATTCCACAATGCTCACATTTAGATATTTATATCGTCACTTGTAGACGTACCTGTGTGGTGCTCTTCAAAGTGTATCAAACATTAAATCTATGTTATAAACTAATTTTGCTAAATCGCGAAGTATTAGTGTTGTTATATATAAAAGTAAGGTTTTCACCCGATTGTTCGTTGTCTATTGTGATAGAAAATAGATGTAAGTATAGAAGAGTGACAAATATTTACAGTATAGAATAGAAAGTAGTAAAGTAAAATTGTTAAATAAGTAAATTAGTTAAAAGACTTGCTCTTTTTTTAATCAGAGTGTGATAACACATAAGAATCTAAAAGTACATCTAATTCAGTAAACATTATTTTAACTAATCTACTTACTAAGATACATTCGTCTATTTACAAGTATTTTATGTACATTATAGAGGAAAAAATTATTGAAAATTTCTAATACATTTTTGTAATCTTTTTTCAAAAGCCGTCGAGTCTACCAAAAGCAAATCATAAAGAAGCTAATATATACTGTTGATCTACTCTCTTTTAATACTCGACTCGATTAACTCATTCAGCGCAAAGACCAAACTAACTTTAAACTCTCTTCCCAAGAACAAGAGTGCGCCAAAGAGACCGAAGCTTTTGAAGTCTCGGTATGTACAAGAAAGCCAATAATTCCTTCTCTACCCTGTTGGAAGTTTTCACTATTATCTGGCCACTTTTTGACGAATTGTTTGACCAACCATTAGTGAAACGGCCAAAAGAATTCGTGAAATTTCCAACGGGGTATATAAGTGTATGTCAGAAATCGTTAAAATCAGAAGAGCCTCGCGTACCTTGGACTTGAACATGGGATCCCCTCCATCCTCGAGAAGGAGCTTGAGGGTCGCCAGGTTGCCGTGGCTGGCGGCCACGTGGACGGGGGTCTGTCCGTCGTCGGTCGCGAGGTTGGGACCGGCGCCGGACTTGAGCAGCATCAGCGCGCACCTGTCGCCGTCCGGGACCCTGGCGGCTATGTGAAGCGGCGTCTCGCGTAGCTTGCCACCTCGCACGTGCACCTCCGCACCGTAACCCAGGAGAGTCTCGACAACGGCAGGCTTAGCGCTCTCCACGGCTATGTGCAGCGCCGTGTAGTTGTCGTTCGTCGTCGCGTCGACCTGTTCGGTTGAGAGCATTGCTTTCTATCGTTTTTTGCATGATTTTTTCGAGATAGCGGAAGAAAACTATTTCGTTGCGTCGAATATAGCAGGAGATTTCAAAATTTAATAATCTCAGTATATATCTCTGTATTTCAATACCTTTTCCCCTCGCTGCAGCAGAGTGCTGATAATGCCCACGTGACCGTACTTGGCAGCCGTGTGAATGGACCTGGCGCCCTTCTTGTTCGGCATGTGCAGGTAGACGCCCTTCTTGAATAGCATCGTCGCGCATTCCGAGTGTCCGTTGAGCGACGCTATGTGCATCAGCGTAGAGCCGTCCTTCGTACGCTCGAAAATGCTGGCCTTGAACTTGTCCGCCAGTAGCTCGATTATGGACGCGTGGCCGTTCTCCGCGGCCAGATGCATGGGCGTCCGGTCCAGGTGATCAGTTATCGAGGCCGAGGCGCGCACTTGGAAGAAGTACTTGACCAGTGTCTCGTCGCCCTCGGCACTAGCGATGTGCAGCGCCGTCTGGCCGGAACCCTGGATTTCGCGTTTTTTTTAGGAATAGGAGTATATTGCGGTCAAATGCTTTCAAAAAATTAAATATTTTATGAAAAATACCTCGATTAACGATTAGACATTGTATTACGTTTTATTTTCCTGGGAATAAAAATACATTTACGTCAAATGTTTCTTGTTCTACGGAGTGTTTTTTAATGACTGCAATTACTAAAACACTAACTAAAGGAAAAACAGTTCTGCAAAAGAAATATTTTACTACCTTTCTGCGAAATGAATTAAACTATCAATCATTTCAATCTCAAAATCGGCGAAAACCTCAACTGAAATTCTCAAAATATCACTATTACGTATATAAATCACTGAATTTTTCCAAAAAAAAAAAAACCTATTCCCGCATCCAGCTCAACTCCCGCACTTACATCGCGAAGTACCGCTTGGCCGCGGCTGCAAACTGGAACTGCACCGACGAAAAGCGATTTCCCAGCGAGCGCGCGCGCATTGCCGAGTCGAGTGCGTGCGCTTAAAAATACCCTAGCACGAAAAATGCCGTTTTCGAGAGCCGCCGGCCCCTCTCTCCGTAATTAGCTTTTTTTCCCCGACACACAGCCTACATTCCTGCGCGACCTCGCTCGCGACGCCTAATGCGCGAGTGCGCCCCTGCGATTCGGATCTCGGGGGTGGCGAAAAAAGACAGGGAAGGGAAAGGAACAACTCACATTTTGCATGTCGACCGAGGCGCCGTAATCGACTAGTATCCTGATCATGTCGACGTCGCGGCGACGGGCGGCGAGATGCAGCGCCGAGTCGCCCGACGGCGTCGTCGCCTTCAGCTGGTCGGAGGCTTGCTGAGAGAGCAATTCCCTGCACATCGACTGGTTTCCCGATTCCACGGCCAGCAGGAGCGGGATTTTACCTTTCTGTAACAGTGGTAGTATTATATTTGCAGAGGCTCGTCCCGAACCAGTCACCTGTTAGTCCTTTCGCTGCGCAGCGATCGATGATAGTTTAAGCGACTTAATGAATAGTTGGCATAAACTTTTTTAAGGCTGCACTTTGTTCGGAGCAAGGAAATTGTAACTCCGAGTTGCAGATCGGTACCATTTATCAAAAGTGCATTTATAATTATTAATTATCACTAATTACAAACAAGGAACAATCTGAAATTGTGACTAATGCCGAAAATAACACAACTTTAGTATAAGAAGAAAACGAGAAGCGTTATATATTATTGTAAAAATTTCGATCAAACAGTTCATTTCTAAAAACCAGCTATGTAATAAAAGATTAAAAACAAATCAGATTTGCATCATTTATCTCCGAGACTCTAAACTACCCATTGCATGTACCTAAACGAAGCTTGTCACGTAAATTACAGAAAATCGATATATCGTAACCATCCCCAACCAGACGAATCGTCCGCCCGACAGAAGTCTCAAATCAACATCGGAAGCCCACACAATACAATAAAACTCGTATACAAAATCATCTCACTCATGAAAACACGTACGCGCACTTCGCCGACCACGTTCTTGAGGGCGCTCTTCCAGTGCTTGGCGAGGCCCGCCATCCTCCTGTTCTTCGACACGAAATCCGTCCTCGTCCCGGCACCGACAACGGCAGCAGCAGCAGCAGCAGCAGCAGCAGCACCGGCGGCAGCATCGGGCGCGTAATTGCCCGACATGAGCGCATATCGCTCGGTTCGGGCTGGCACGCGTACGGAATCGGGCGCGATTCACCTCCGAGCTCGGGCTCGAAACTAACTCGTAAAATCCATATATCGGGCCTCCTTCGCATTTCCGAAGCGCGATCGAACCCGCGGGGCCACAAGCCATTACCGGTTGCTGCTGCTGCCGCTGCTGCTCGGCCCCCCCTCTCGTCGATATAGCCGTCATTTCTCCCTGCAGGCCTTCCGTGCTGTCGCCGCGACGTGCAACTGGAGCTAAAGCTGCACGAAAACGTCTTACTCGCGCGAGGCGCGAGTCGTCTTCCGCGCCTTTTTTCTTGTGTGCCTCGCGCGCTCGCGGGGGCAACTCTTATCTGGCTGGCGGCGATCGACCCACCAGCTTGGATTTCTCGCGAGCGAGCGAGATGATTGCTTGTTTGTTTGGGCTGGGATTTTTTGGTGCTACGGTAACGAATCGCTGTAGCGCGCGCTTGCGGCTCGGCGAGGGAGGGCTTTTTACTCGCGCTTGCCGATTTCGGGATTTTAAAGGATTCTGAGCACAGGTGATTTCGATTTTGAAAAATTTTTATTTTCAGTCCTCGGTGAAGAACTGTTTTCTGTATTATAAACAAAAAATGAAATAACCACGTTCTCTTTTTTACCAGTAACTTATGGGCTTTCATTTTAAATTGTTTCGAGAAGCAAAACAAAAGCTCGCAGCAAAAAGTGCTATCCCGTTCATGCCAGACTCATCAAACAATTCCAGCCCGTCCGTCCCACAAATTCACGACTCGCCTACCCAAGCGATCCTCCCACCCCCCGCGGGCGGAAAGTTCCCCGCGGCTTTTCCTCTCGCAATCCGCGGCGACGTCGCATCCAGTGGAAAAAGACGAGCTTCGGGAAGACAGGCTCGCGCGGGAGAGACAAATTATGGCAGTGAGGCCTCGCGCGGTGCCAGTCCGCGATGCCTCGTCGGCCTGTCACGCGAGAGTCCCTCGCTCGGCAAAGCTCTGTCTCTCTCTCTCTCTCTCTCTCTTTCTCTCTCCCTTTCGCTCTCTCGCGCGGAAAATAAAAATCCGAGCGCGCGGCGCTATCTGAGCGCCATTCCAACTTTGCAGCCCCCGCCGGCAAAAGTCGACTTTTAGATAGCCGGCTGCCACGCGATCCGCTTCATCTTCCACCGCGGGCCGCGCGCGCCCGGCGCTCATTTTCCCGAGGCTGCTTTGCATTCCGCAGCCTCGTACGCGGAAATGCCAGAGGCCGGCCCTTTTGCGCGCCGCGGCTATTTGGCTTCTTGGTTTTTCTGCACACAGCTGCACCTCGCGGCGCGAGGCCTATTTTTAAAAGGGAGGGCTGTTTTATACTTTCGGCCGGGTTACTTTGTCAGCGGGGGGGCTAATTGCCGCGTTGGTCGCGGAAACGAGGACTTTGTTATTGTGCATTTGAAATATAGATTTTAGGGTTAACCTCTGTGTTTTGGGTTACTCGCTTAGATGCTCCTTGTTTGTCATTAGCTGTCTTTTAAAAGTAGAGCTTGCTGTCACATAATTTTAGGCAGTAGACTCTCTCTTTAAACGTTCCCTAAGTTTTTTCTACGTTTAGAGAATGCAATAAAACCATTTTAAAATTACGATGGAATAAGAATTGAGGTAAATTTTGAACTTACACCATCCGCTTTCAGACGGATGTCCTTTCCTGCCGCAGCCAGAAGAACTCGAAGAATAGACGTAGCAGTTCCCGTCTGTCTTGATGCCACGAGGTGAACTGCAGTCTGTTGCCTGGGCTATTTTTTGTTTTAAAGTTAGAGCAGGACACATATTTGATTCTAATTAGTCGCAAATATTTATCGTTAATAAAGGTAAAATCTATTTTGCAAGTATATAAAAAAATCTACTCTTGGAGAGTGCAACTTTAAAAAATTTGCTTAAAAAGTATAATAAAAGTGTGCTTTTGACCTATAAAAGTATATTCTGTAAAAACAAAATTTTAAAAAATATCCGTATATCTCGTTTGCAAGAAAATTGAAAATAAAAATCTATTAATTCTCATGCAAAATTTCGTTACAATACCTGTCAGGATTCCCCATTTCTTTAAAACCTATTCTCTTATACGTCCAAAGAAAAAACTAAAAACTTTTTCTACCGATACTTACTTTTTTGTACAAAGTGATATTTAGTGTGGTGTGTTTTACAAAAAGCAAAATTGACATTGTCGAAAATATTGTGTGTGCGTGTCATTTCATTTCAAGAGATCTGTGTAAAAATCTGTGTACAAGTCTCTTAATATCGTATCATTGTATAAATTCAAAAATAGCTGTGTAAATCCTTTACACATCGGTAAAAAAGTGTCTTTTTATCGCCATATCTTTGTATAAAATAATAATCGTTCGCGCAAAACTTTTTGCTCGAACAATGATTACGTTTCGCCAAAGATTTCTCTTAAAAACGTTGCATCGGAACCAACGACTTCTCCAATCATCGATTCCAACGAAACGCTTCCTCCCTATTAATAACACCACAAAAGCTTACTTACTCCTCCTGGAGCGAAAGGATCGACGCCCTTCTTGGAAAGCAGAAGCTTGACGACGTCCTCTCTCGAGAACATCGCCGAGATGTGCAGGGCATTGTAGTTGTCCTGCGCAACAGAGAGGCGTAATCATCGTTTCGCAAAAGCCCCCGTTCGCAGAAGCCCCCAGCGGCGCATAAATCTCGGGAGTGATCGATCATCGAGGTCGGCCGCGGTGATGAACGAGCAATAAGGTCGCGTGGAACGGCGGGCCGCACCTCCGCGCGAAATGAAAAACGCGGTTCCTCCGCGAGCTATTTCGCTGCCTCCGTATATATATGTATATCGCTCCAATCAAGCTTCATTAGCGTGCGATTTGAAAATCATAATCGGGGTCATTGGGGTGCGCCCCAAGTAGCCGCTCGGTCAATATCATCGCCGGCCGCTTGTTTCCGCGAGATATTCGACGTCTTAATGTACGAGAAGCTTTTTTTGGAACGTTGCGAGTCGAGTTGCGAGTTCTAACTTTTCTTAAGGGTAGATCTTAAAAATTGTGTTTTTATTTCTGAAGGCTGCAGGTTATTTCTTTAATCTAGTTAGAATCAAGTCAAAATAAACTTCGACGTAAGCAGTGTGGTTTATAAACTTTGCTTCCAATCAAATGTTGAAGAATCGCTGGAAAGTTTCATACGCATTAAATAAAAATATACTCCTTATCAACCGATCTCATTAGCTCCAACTCAACAAAAACTCTACTCAGATTTTATTTCAACTGGCTCAAAACTAAGTTCGCCCGTACAAAAATACCTCCGAAACTAAAAATAATTCGTTTCAAAATTAAAATAATCCAAAGCCCCCATCTAATCTGAACGACAAACACCTCCGATCTCCTATAGCTTCCAGGCGTCCTTTCCGAAAAGCAGCCGTCCGACAAGGGAAGAAAGTCGCGCGGCTCGCGTGAACCCCCTTCGCCGCGCGGCGATCTCGGCGCTTATCACGAAAAAATCCAGCGGCGAGGGAAAAGAAAGGAATAAAAGCGCGGGGCGCGGGCGAGGTCACGCTTACGCGGCGGCGTCGGCTTTATCATCGTCGGTAATCGTGCGCCAGTTTTTCGTCCCACTGACTGGCCGCAGCCGTCCTACTTGCTCTGCAGCACGCGCTCGAGTTTTCTCCCCCTTGGCCTTGGCCCTCCTTCCTTCTCCTTCACGCAATCTGTGCTCGCGGCGGTGGCAGCAGCAGCAGCCGAAGCGCAACCTTTGCATTAGCCGGCCGCTAATTTTCGATCGAGTGCCCCGCGCGCGAGGCGGCGATTACGTGTGTGCCTTTGAAATTCCTCCCAGCCAAGGGCTTCTGCGATTTTTAAGCGAGATATATTGCATTACTTACGCTGTTCCGAGCCCCCACGTCCGCCCCGAGCTCGATCATCCGATCGATGAAGGCAGTGCGGTTGTCTTTCACTGCGTACATCAGCGGCGTCATCCGCGATTGCTGCGGAGAATCGTTCGGTTAGATTTCGGGGTCTTTCGACCATTTCGGAAATAATTCGCCGTCTCGATTCGGGCGGCTGTCTTGTTAAAAGCAAAGCTTTTGAGAAATGAGCACGTTCATATTTCTGGTATATCGGTAAATAAATTTTTATTTTCAACCCAGCAGTCTTAATTTTCTAGTTTTTTTGAAATATAGCTGCATGTATTCGTTGTTCTAAATGTTTGAAATTTATACTGTAGAAACTGTGCACATGTTTAGCTTTTATCTGTGCAATTTAAGTCAAGCAAAATGCGAGACGACTTGATGTATGATATTCGATCTACCCCAAAAACGAAGATAATAAACCTATTTCATTCTGCATGTTACATAAATTGTAGAAGATTACGAAATTTGATTATTGCAACGAAATAAATTTCGAGAAACGTAAAATTATTTTTGATGAAAGTTGTATTATAAATTTATTTTAAGATTTAATCTATAATCCGTCGAAATATAGTAGTTTCTTTCATGTATTGTGTAAATTAAAATAATTTTCTTACTTAAAAAGCTCCGATTCTAAATTTGAACGATTTTGCAGATTCATCGTTGCGCAAGTTTAGCCAATGAATGTTTCAATTGCTGTATTATTATGCGGTAGTTAATTTTAAAAACTAAAGATGCGATAAGAGTTATGACCAAACTACAAAATGAAGTAGATTAAGAAACAAATCAAGATAAATTTTACGATACTTATTCCAATATTCATGAGAGTTCTGCGCAAAAATGTTATTAAAACGAGATTTAATCTGCAAAGCTTTTTAAACACCCTCTAAATATGTCTTGAACCGATTTACAATCTTCGAGAATATTCCACTGACTTGTAGATCCGGCTCGAAACCACTATATTTTACCGTCAGATGCATTTTTCATATTAGAATTTTGAGCGTGAAAAATTCATAACCGCTCGGATTGAAAACCCGAGAAAAAGCTAAGAAAATCCTGCAAGCTCTCGCTTTGGCCTACCGGATCCATAAGACCGGCGAGAGGCTGCAGAGCGCCGTCCTCGCCGTGGCTCTGTACGGCCTTCTCGAGGGTCTTGAGGAGCGGGTCGGCGGCGGACCACTCGCCGCGGCTCGCGACGCTGAGTAGGCGCTGGGCCGCCTCCCGGGCGGTGGCGCCCGCCGAGCCGGGCTTGCTGCCCGGCTGCGAGGGCTCGCCGCTCGGGCCCCCATTGCTGGCGGCCCCGGAGCCGGAGCCCGCGGCGCTGCCCGCCTCATCCTTGCCGCTCCCCGGGCCCGTCAACGGGCTGTCCTCCTTCGACGAGGGGCCGCCTCCTGCCTCCCGCTTGACGGCGGCCTTGTCCTCCTTGCCGCCGCCGCCGCCGCCGCCGCCGCTGCCGGCCGCCCCGGCATCCTTCTTGCGGCTGCTCATGATCGTTCACCGGAGGGCAGCGGCATCCTCGCTCTCGGCAAGAGCCCAATCAGCATGCCGGGCTCTCACACGGCTGCGGATCCTTGTCACTCGAGGGGCTACATCTTTCTGCAACAATAGTCCTCGCGTCACTTTGAAGATAACGCCGCCGATTTATAATGAGAGGCTACCAGATTCTGATGGAAAATCGCACTTTTCAATTGGTAGCGCAATTTTTATTGCGAACCAGTAAAGAAGAAAGCGTAAAATCGGCAAACTAGAGAGAAAAAAAATAAGTATTTACCGCGTGAAGGTGGTAACACTAGTTTTAAAAAATCACTGACTCCCGAGCACTGGCGAAGCAGCCAAGTCTGCGTTCCGCCTCTCTCGCAATCGAAGCGAGTCCCGCGCCGCAGGAGAGTGAGAGGAGGTGTTTCTCAGTAGGTTCTCGCTCGGGCTCTGAGGAGGCTCGCGGGCTCGTTTCGCCGGGGAAGGTCCTGTGTGTGCCGTGCTGGCGCGCATCGACCAATCGGAGGGCCGCGCCGAGCGGCTTCGTTAAGGAAACGCCAAGTAGCAGCCCCCTACCCCCGCCGCCGTCGCCGCCGCCGCCGCCGCCGCCGCCTTATGCAAATGTGCGTCCGAAGGAGGCAGGGGGTGGCGGCCTACCGCCGACACGCGACTTCCGCTCGAGAGGATCGCGAGGCACGCCATCCCCTCGATTTCTCGATGTGTGCGCAAGGATTTCTTGCCATCCTTTTAGATTCTTCGGCTTTCCTTATACCGGAGGGGCTCGCTTTTTCGGCCGTCTTCGAGCGCTGGGCCTGATTTCGTTCTCTGCACTTGACACGATTCGGCTTTGTCGCGTATTAGTTGCGGGGGACATTATTCTCTCGTGTAAATTCGTTCGTGTAACAGTACGCAATGTTTTTATTTTGTTTTATTACCCCGCACGTGTGCAGGTGTTTTGCATAAGGGAAGCGAGACGTAAATTATTATCGATTTATTTTTAGGAAAGAACGCATACTTGATGAGCATTTTAAACAATTTCTGGTTCATTGTAGATTAGGTCAACCGACAGATAATATTAAAACTAAACAGATAACAATAATTAGTAAGAGATAAAAATAATTAGGAATAATTTAGTAAGAGGAAAAGATTTTGTGTAGATTAAGGAGTATTTGGACTTTGCCTCTGGTGAGAAATTTCAGCAGTAAAATCATGTAACATTTTCACATGAATTTTTTTTCATTCTTTTAGGTAATTTGTTTGCTTATTTTAAGTGATTTTAATTTTTTAACTCTTCAAAATTACCATTTACGTAAAGAAATCACTTAAAATAATCAAACAAATTATCTAAAAAAATGAAACAAATTCAGGCGAAAATTTTATGTGATTTTTTTATGTTAAAATTTTTCAATAATTTGGCAAGTCATCGAGAGATTAGAGTTGTAAACTTCTATAAAAGATTGCTTTCAGAAATGATAAAAATATGGAAATAAATTACGCAGCAAAAATTCTTCTGCTAAAAAAGTGTGATTTAGATATTTTGCTTATCATTTTTAAAATTAATTATAAAATAAAAAAAAATAAGTTATATCACGTTAATATAAAAAATTACTGAAAAGAAACAAGAATTATATAATAACTCAGACTTATTCTCTTTCCAAAACAGTAAAATCTGACATTAAACATCTATCAGATAACGAAGCCCGCTTAAGGAAATAAAAACCCGTAAACATCATTACAGATGCCAGCTCCGAAAAGCATTAGAATGTACTCCAAAGTAAGCAATCTAGCAGATAGAAGAGAGGCAAGGCCGTCGACTCGGTCCCCGCTAAGATTCCCGCACCGATTTCTCTGCCCCGATCGACCGCAGACGGCGCTGACGCCTTGCTCGCGAGCTCGAGCAATAGAGAAATTTTGTGACCCACCGACGATCAGTTCCAGTGACGCACTCGGCCATACGCAAGTCCGCAGTGCGGTATATAGTGCTTGGCGTTTGCATTACCGATCCGAGCCTCATCTGCATTCGTGAGTTGACTGTTTGCGCAACACTTGATTTTCAACAAAAATGGCCGAGCTTTATCGGCGCTGATATAGTTGTAAGCCTTATCGAAACTACAGAGACAAATGCTGCGATCGAGCCTATCGTTAGATAAACAGGAGATAATGCGAAATTCGTGAATATTCACGGCTAAGCTCCCTCTTGCAAACACACTCGGGAACACGCACTTTCCTGCACGGCATCCCAGTTATTGCGGCGCCTTTCGACGAGATGCTACCAAGGCTGAGGAGCGCAATCATCGCGCGAAGCGGCGCGGTTAATGGTATTGTAATGCCACTTTTATTTTATGCGCATTTAACTATATCGCGGGGTACGCGCGAGTATTTATTTTGCGAAAGAGCGCCGAGCTCGACGCCGGGAATGTTTGACCGAGACCAATGACAGTGAATGCAGTCGGAGAAAGTTTTGGCAGACTACACTATAATTAAAGCGAATGTACCGTTATAATTACTATTATTTACATTCTAAGTTGTCTCGCCTTTTCCTGCAGGCGGTAATCTTATACCTTCTCTATGTACGAGTTAAATTAACATATTTTTATTTTAAACATTTGTTAAAAGCAATAATATGTATTAAATGTATATTGCAATTAATACAATATTGATAAGTTTTGTTCAGCTTTGTTATTATGTAACTCGAGTGGAAACATTTATGTTTATACTACGTCTCGCGAACGTTTCTGAAATAAAAGCGATGTTTAATTGTTAATAAAGATATATTTACTCGTCTCGTTTATTCATGATTTATACCAATCCACGTTAATAAAAGTTTACAAAATAACAAATGCATGTAAACATCTTTTTTATTCTTATTGACAACTTGATATTAAACACTTATTATCTCGGAGCAAATCTAAATACATACTTTCAGACCGACGATTTTAAAATACAAATGCATCTCAGATTGCAGAAACAGCGCGTACTTCCTGCAAAAAAGATGGCAAACGGCGGCCAGCCAACCGGACCCAGAGCTCGCCTACATGAACACCAACGGAAAAGTACCTCTGCTGGAGACGACGGTCGGCAAGCTCCTCGAGTCGGCGGCCCAAAACTGGCCGGATCGCGAGTGCGTCATTTCCGTCCATCAGAAGCAGCGACTCACCTACTCGCAGCTCCTTCAGCGCGCCGACAAGCTGGCCGCGGGCTTCAAGAAAATCGGCCTGAAGAAGGGCGACCGCATCGGCATCTGGGGCCCCAACGAGATCGAGTGGCTGCTGTCCTACATGGCCGCCTCCAGGGCGGGCCTCATCGTCGCCGGGATCAACCCGGCTTACCAGCAGGCGGAGGTGCACTACTGCATCAACAAGGTGGGCGCCAGGGCCGTCGTGGCTCCGGAGTCCTACAGGGATCAGCGGTACGCTCGGATGCTGCTCGAGGTGAAGAAGAACTCGCCGAGCTTGGATCACATTATTATCTATTCCGACGATCATGTGGCGTAAGTAGGATTGATGGGTTCCTTTTTTTTCGCGTCAAGGTCACTCCGGTTTTCGATTTGGGATTTAAAGAGATGATAATGAGGAATGGTAATGAAAACAAACGGAACTCGCTGCTCGAGTGGGTGCTTTGTTATTGCGTGATTTTGAAGGCATCCTTTTGGGTGTTTTTTACAACAAATTTTACGCCTTTCGGAAGTGATTATTATCTTGATGATATTCATAGATGAATGCTACTACAGTCATGGTAATTAATATCCTTTGTTATAAACCCTGAAGTAGAAAAACAGGAAATGAGACTAAAAAATTGGACTGAACGTTAGTGAAAAAGTTAATTATTTCACACAGTTTTTATCACCGTCCACATTCAATAAAACGTTTGGCACCAAACAAAAGCGTTCGAGAGCAAAAATAAAAAAAGAATGCGAAGCAGCCGATTTACCTAGATTCCCCGACCCAGATTTGGGGTGAACATCGTCTTGCTCCCCCGTGTCGATCCACCCTCTTACACTCTCGTCAGCTTACGGGCACACGCACGCGATATTCATGAGCGGCGCGTGGGCGAGCGAGAGAGAGAGTCCGCTTCTTGTCTTCTTCGAAAGTCAGCCGAGCGGGGAAGAATAACGGCGCGAGGCCTCGCGGGGAGTATCGGCCGCGATTCGTTCCCGGAGCTTTCCGAGGCTCCGATCCGTTAATTAATCGCCCGATTCCCTCGCGCGCTTTCATCGGCGAGCCCGGTGAATTTCCGACGTCACTTTTGACGGCTGACGTATAATGTACGATTGCACGGCCGAGGGGAGATGACGGCCTGAAAGCTTCGCTTTATCGGTTATGCTCGCGGTTTCGCGGCTCGCGTCGATTTCAGCGGGGTGGTTGCATCGGATTCGTTAGCTTTTAATGGTTGAAAAATTGTTTCACTGCTTTAAATTAAATCAATCTTTTCATCTGGCTAAATTGATAAAAAATTGAATAGGATCCTGATGAAGCATAAATCTAAAAACTTGCAGATTTCCTTATTATTAACGAACAAACGGCCTAGGCACGAGAAACAAAGCATCCCAAGCTCCATTATTTCAGAATCATAAAACCTCGATGAAGCTACGTTAGCCCCGCGCTTAATAAATTTTCCCCATCAGTGTCGTCTTCCCGGTGCATCTGCTTGATTATAACCCCGTCGACGGCCCGCTAAGGTCGAATGCGATTCATCGCTCGAAGATTGAAAACTCCTGACCTTAGCCAACATTTTACGCTAACTGCGCTCTTTCCTCGGGCGAGAAATAGACGGGCACGCGCGTTTCAGCTGCGGCGTCGCCGCGGGAAAGCTCGTCACCTCGACCCGGCATTTAACTCCGCCTTTTCACCGGCGCGGATCATTGTTGCCCGCGGCTTCGTTAAAAGCGCGGGCTGCGCCTCTTTCATGCTGGAAAATCGGGCAATTACGTTAAAAGCCCCGTCGGCGGCGTGTGCATCGTTCATTAATTACGATGATTCTCCATAAATAATCGCCCGCGATTCATTATTCACTTGAGCTGCCCGCGCTGCCTCGTATTTTAAGGTTTTCAAGGGGCCGCACAGCGAGTTAGAGCCTTTTGTTTTTCGCTTTTCCAGGGGAACGAGGAGGCTGAAGGACGTGGAGGTGATCGCCGATCGGTGCGACGTGGAGGCTGTGAAGGAGGAACAGGTGGAGATCTCGCCGTACAGCGGGACCAATATTCAGTTTACGTCGGGAACCACGGGCAATCCCAAGGCTGCCTTGTTGGCACACAGATCTCTCGTTAATAATTCGAGACAGGTAATGGAAAAATGAGAATGTAGATTTTTGGTAAGCTTCATTTAAACGCTCAAAATTCCTTCGGTTTTATTCAATCATTGATTTAATACTATTTAAAACCAATTTTTTAGATTACCCGCAATTAGTTTCGTATTTCGAGGAATAAATTTCGTTGCGACCTTAGTAATGTGTTTGAATTTTTCAAAACGTAATCAAACATATTTGAAATTCAAATGATGTTGTTTTTTATATGAATACCTTCACTTAGTAAATCTATTCGAATGTACATCTTATGCATATTCAATTCGGTATTCTAGACCACTTAAGGAATTATTTTTAGATCTAATTCGTTACAGGGCAATTGTCTAGATTGCGTCGAACATGAAACCTACCAAAAATCGAATTGTTTACAGCCATTTGCCAAATTAATATTCATCTCATAAAAATACTTAACGACACGTCGTCCACAAATTTAGGGGGTCACGAGATTGGAGACGGAAGGTCGAAAGCTTTGCCTGAACGTACCCTACTTCCATGCTTTCGGTATGATGATGGGCATTGTAGGGCCTCTTCACGTGGGATCAACAGTTGTGCTTGAAAATCCCACCTTTAATCCCGTGAAATCGATCGAAGCTATATTGGGAGAAAAGTGCAATGTTACCTTTGGAACGCCTACGATGTGGGTAAGTTTTTTAAAGATGCATTAATTCTGACGTGTATCTTTATTTAATTATCGTGTTTTGATTTCTTCAGATAAACATGATAGACGTGCAAATTAAAACGGGGGCCAAGATTGAGACTTTATACACTGGCCTAACTGGCGGAGCTCCAGCTTCTACTCACTTGTACAAAAGGGTACGAGAATGTTTAAGGCTGGATCAAATAAAGGTAAATTTATTTCATAAAAAGTCGATTCGTTTTTTGACCATATTTGATACGTGGCATAGCGCGGATCTGAATACATAAATGCATATCACATCTTATTCCCCGCGGGCAACTTATTCTTTATGCATCGAATGCGCCAATTTCTTTGATAAATCACTTTATCTGAATGAGCAAGTAGCTTTTGCAAAGACTATCGACTGAACGAGTTTAGGTGGGTTAGAGGTCACTGACACGTATCGCGGCTTATCTATGCACATATCTCTCCGCGAAAGAGGTTCGTGCCCGCCTTGTGATGAACGATCCGCAAAAAATTGATTTTCTTCTATTTGCAATTTTATGAGCGCTCCATTTAAAAGTTTCCTATTATCAATCGGAGGAACGAAATAATTAAAGTTTTGCACTCATGCGCTTCGAGTTTACATCGAGAAATATATATAAAGCGCTTTGAAATTCAATTTTTGTCGGTCGCATTAATTCTCGATAATTGTTGTATAGTCGATTTATGGATTGACGGAAACTACAGCTATCGTCAATCAATCGCTACCTGACGAGGCAAAGGATTTGACGGAAACGACACTTGGATACATTTCCGACAATATCGAAATAAAAGTAAGTTTTGCAAACTGACGGATTTTTAATCTTAACTAAATTGAAAGAAATTGAGTTACTCAAGATCTCCGCTTACTTTATCGCATGAATTTAAAGGTCACAGACGAAAACGGCAATACTGTTCCTTTTGGCACTCCAGGCGAGCTTTGCGTAAGAGGTTACAATATAATGATGGGATACTGGAATGATGAAGAAAATACGAGAAAAACTATAACGGATGATGACTGGTTGAAAACCGGAGACCAGTACATACTTCGCAAAGACGGATATGGAATAATCGTTGGAAGATTGAAAGATATGCTAATTAGAGGCGGAGAAAACATTTTCCCAAAGGTGTGTATAGTATTTCAAGTCAAGTCAAAATATTACTACTTAAAAAATTTTACGAAAGATTCATTCGAAAGATAATAATGTACCATCCGTTTTCAGGAAATCGAACACTTCTTGGAAACTCATCCTGCGATTATCGAATGCCATGCTTTTGGTGTTCACGACGACGTTTACGGAGAGGAGATTTGCGCTTGTATAAGATTGCGCAGCAATGAAAAACTTACCGTTGAAGACGTGGTCAATTATTGTAAAGGAAAAATAGCTCGCTTCAAGATTCCTCGTTACATACTATTCCGCGATGAGTTCCCGAAAACTACAAGTGGGAAGATTCAAAAGTTCAAATTGAAGCAAGAAATCGAAGATGAAGGCTTAGTTCCAAAAGCTCCTAAGAGTTAATAAAATTACTGGCTACGATTACGATATATTTAAAAGAGTATCGTAATTATAAATTTATTTGTTCAAGTGTGTTCACATATTTTGTAAATATTTATTTATTTTGTATCTGCTTTTCTAAAAACGTCGTTAAGTGTGATAATATGAGTAAAATGGTGACTGATAATACAAAAACTATTTTTTATAATATAACTTTTTAAAACAAAAACTTATTTATTTATTTTATTTTCCAATTGCTTTCCTAAGTACAATACTATTTTAATATCATTTCATTTTTAAATAACTTTACAAAGTTTATTTCTAAACTAAATAATCAGTATATATATATATAAATCGAATTATCAGAAATCGTTATTTATATCTAGTAAAGATGCCATTGACAGCCACGTTTCTTTCAATAGAGTTTGATTAATCCTTTTTTCATTTAAATTTCATCATTGAATACTGAAAATTTTTACTTCGAATATATTATTTAATTTAATTTTAAACCCTTGCATTTCATATACGTCCAAGTATTAAGTTAGATTCAAAAAGAGCGCGGTAAAAAGTTCTAGTCGAAAGCGCTGCACTCGCCAGATAAGAGATAAGTACTTTCAAAATGGCGTCGACCATTGAACACACGTACACAAAACAAATATAAAAAGGAAAAAATCCGCAATATTGTGTACATTTCAAAATCAAAATAATGTATGAAAGCTGTGCAATATTGCACTCTGAAGAGTTATTTATTTTATAGAAATTTTGTAAATTTTTTTCATTTTTTGTAAGCCAAATAAATTTTGTACAATGTCATCTTTCATTCAAGACGTGCTCATTGTTGAAGGTAAACAAATAAATTAACATCAATTGTAAAAAAATTGATTAGTTTATAACTGTGATTTTCAAATTTTTTAGATGGGAAGGAGAAAACTGACTTGACTGAAAAAATAGAAATTATAAAAAAGGAAATAATAAAATTGAAAGCTGTTATTAATGACTTCATGAAAGAAAAATATGTTGAGCTTGAACCATTCATTAAACCAGATGAAATGTTGATCGACAAATGTGAAAAGCTCGTTAATGATATAAAAATCTTACAAACTCGCATTGATGATCAGGTAATTTACAGATTTCATTTGAATACTAAGATCTTTATATGACTAAAAAAGTGTTTATTACCTAATTTTTTCAACAGGTGAAGGTTAAATTATCTTCTTCTTTAACTGAATTACAAAACCTTACTTTTGAGTTAAGAGAACATACTTACAGTCTTAATTTGTCAAATCAATTATTAGAAATCTATAAAAACTTTGAAGCTATTGAAAACTATAAGAATAATAAAGAATATCAGAATTCAGCAATGGCAGTAACTTTAATAAAGTTACACAGTCTTATTATTGAAAACAATAAGGACATTCAACGATTAAATATTTATCTTTCTTTAAAAGAAGAATACTATAAACTGAATGATAAGTTTAATGAAGATATAATTGAATTATGGCATGAAAAAATATGTTGGGATCAAGAGAGTGAACCAGTAAATATGAACTCTATCAGTCTAAGTGTACAGTGCGATTTAGATGAACTTAAAGATATAGTTGAAGCACTTCATTGTATTAATAGATTAACAAAATGTATAGATTCTTTATCTGCAAAATTATTGCAGCATTTCATCAATCCTATTATTCTCTGTGATTGTGTAGCAAAGACTACAGATAAAACATTTTCAATAGACATTGTACATAAAAAACAGTCACCAACGTATAAAACTGTTTTAAACAATTTGCAACTTCTTTTTAAATTTTTACATGAAAACTTTGATGTTACTATAAACAATGAACACTTTTTAATTCAATTATCAATTCCATTACTCCCAGGATTTTCAAGTACTTTAACTAACAGTTGCATTTCAAATATAATTCCTACATCTACTTCAGAATTAGAAATGTTTAAGTCTACCGTATCAGAAATTGACGAATTTCAAAATTATTTAGTAGAAATTAAATTTATTAATGAAGATCAAAAATTTTTATCCAAGTACACTGAAAATATTGATAACTTGTACATTGATAAGAAATGTGAAAAATTACTAGAAATGGCTAGAAACATAATGAAAAAGGATCTTCATGATTCATTTAGATACCAGCCAGAAAACACTGAAGAATTTATTGATAGTGAAGACTTAATTGAAAAGAATGACAGGATAATAGACAGGAAATTAACCAAGAATATCTTCTTGTTACCAGAATGTCAAATAAGGTATTAAATTTATTAAAAATAGAAATAAAATTGTATTTATTTGACTAATGTACATCTTTTTTTTCAGTAAAAGTGTGCAAGAAATTTTAAACTTAGTAGAAGAAATTTTAACAGAAGCATCTAATACTTCTGAGAAGTATGTCCTTAGGCTTTTTTATACAACAAGAAATATATTTGAAATGTATGCAGCTTTAGTACCTGAAATACACAAATCATTTTTAGAAACTATACCACAACAAGTTGGTAAGTCATAAAATTAAAAATGGCAAGAAATCCTTTTATTTTATAATAATAAATTATTTGTTTAATGCAGCTTTGTTTCACAACAATTGCTTTTATATTGCACATTATTTGTTAACGTTGGCATACAAATATAATGGTAAAATGCCAAGCCTTTCTCAAGATTTTTCTATGATATACACAGATCAAGCTTTCCTTCTTAGACAAGTGGGATCTGAGTATTTTTTGAATCACATGAAATATCAACGAGATATTATTTTTTCTATTTTACGTGAATCAGGTATGTTTAAATTTAAATGTTGTAAAAAATAATATGCATATTTTAATAATAAAGTATATTGAACCTAACTGACAAAAATATTTATGTACAGGTTTATCTTCGATAGGCCAAATGCCTGAATTACCAGCAACTACTGAACGAGCATTGAGACAATGTATTAGACAGTTAGAACTTCTAAAAACAGTGTGGATAGAAATTTTGCCTATCCAAGTTTATTGCAGAGCTCTTGGTTGTATTGTTAACGATATGGCAGATGATCTTTGTTCAAAGGTTGTAAATGTAGAAGATATTCCAGCTGATGTTGCTTCAGAACTAGTCACTCTATTTAATATGGTAGTTAAAAGAATACCACAGATTTTTCCAGTAAGTTAAATAATTTATTCATTTTATTTTATTGCTTTCAATTTAGTTGACTTACAATTTCATTATTAAGTATAGTTGTAGTCCGAGATTTCCTGAAATTAATACTTTTTAATCACAATTGTATTTTGGAAATCTCTCTATTCTTTTAGAATCCAGCATTGATAGAGCATCACGTTCACAAGTGGAGAAGATTGAAAGAGTTAATTATTTTACTAGGAGCATCATTAAAAGAAATTGAAGATAGGTGGGCAGATGGTAAAGGTCCACTTGCAAACGAGTTCTCGCCTCAACACGTGAAACAATTAATTCGAGCTCTTTTCCAAAATACAGAGCGAAGATCCAACTTATTATCTAAAATAAAAGAAAAGTCATAGTTCCAATCATTAACGGAATCTAAAAATTAGTCATGTAAAAACATGACTACTTTAATACTTACGTGATTTTTTTTAATTTGTAAATATATAGATAAGAGTAAAAAATATTTTGTTAAGCAAATTAATGTATAATTGTACAAATATGCAAGTTTTTGATTGAAATATTTAATGCATGGCATTAATATTTTTTAAATAATAATTTAAATTGAAATCTATGTAATCAAGTTTTGTAAATTATTTTAAAAATCACTTTAAAATGTTAGTTTATAATTAAAGTTTCTTTTGAGTTACTAGTAGAATATTAAAGTGATGTGGAACTTCATCCCTTAGTTAAAAATTAATATGTAAATTTTGTTCAATGAAGGCAGGCAGGCAGGCAAGGTGGCAGGCAATAGTGAGCGCAAATATTTAATTTTCTTTCTTTTTCAGATAATTTACAAGTATGATAAATAACATTGCCATCTTTTTAAAATTATTTTTATAAAAATTTCCATGATTTCTTATAAAATAATCGTTTTCAATTTTATGCACAATTTTCTTTTAGAAACTTAAGATAAGTCAGTTGTCTTTCAACAATAAGTTTCAAATTCATTCTTTTATACATAAAAAAATATTATAAATAGATCCTAGAGATTAACAATAGGTGTTCAACTTAAAAATGACATTGTAAAGCAAATTCAGTAAAACACTAAAAGAATACTATGTTCTAAAGTTACACAAAAATCTCATTAGATTCATTTGTTAAATTGAAAAAGAAGGCCTTTTAATAGAACAAAATATGGCCTTTCTATTAATTTGACTACAAATATGAATTTTTTAATGAAATAATTGTATAGTTTAAGACAGTTGCTGATTAACTCTATTGTATGGAAGTCAAAAGTTGAACTTTAGTAGGCAAAGCTTTTGTTTTTTTTGTAATCAGTCTTTTTCTGAGTTTTTCTCGCTTTCTCTAATCAATCACTGATATAAAAAAATGCATCTATAAAATTATGTTGTGCTTCTAATTGGAATATTAAAAATGCGAAAATTAATTAGCACTGATTAATAATAATTAGTTGTTTATGTACACGTCGCTGCGAAGATTGGACAGAATGTAGTCGTCGAGGCGGGTGGTTGTTGGCCCGCAGATTGGTTTGGCAACGTAGCGTAGTTCGTTTATATGCATTCACGCAGATGACGTTGACTGTGAACATGGAAGCGCAAAACAAGTTTTCTGATTACTCAAATTTCAAATGTCTAACTATCGAATGGCGGACGCCTCCAGCTGTCATTGGAGAGTCCTCCAATCTTGAAAAGAGAATAAGAAAAAATCTATGTCTTTGTGCATGCATTAGACAACAGTGCTACACTTGCCGTCATGTTCAATATGGGTTCCCTATGCTTAATTAACAACGAAGGCACAGTTATATATTGGCAACTCTGTATTATAGTTTTAACAACGAAGGCACTTTTGGCAACTTTAAAGATTTTAACAACGAAGGCTTTATAGTTACTTTTCAACAACGAAGATAAAAAATGTATAAATAGTATAAAAATTGGACTAGATTGAAATAGAGGAGAACCCCTATGATCGGCATCACTCAAATACAAAAAGTATCTACAATAAGTAGCCCTTAGTCCTCAACCAGATCAAGAGGAATCGTCGGTATCGGACAAGTCGCTGTAGAAGATTTTTGTTGTAGGTATCGTGAGTACTACCTGACACGTCCAGCTGGGGATCGACTTCGATACCTCGACGAGCTCGTGTCCTTGCCGCTATAGTAGTCGGAGCCGTCTCCATAGGCATCTTGCGCATACGCGTCTCTCGCGGGGTAACCGCCGGCGTTGCGGCCAGCGTAGCCGCCCTGGCCGTAGCGTCCACTATTACCGCCACCCCTGCCTGAATAATAGCTGCCTCCTTGATCGTAACCTCCACCACCCCTATAAGGTCGGGAGCCGAAGCCACCACGACCGCCGCCTCCGGGCCGGCCTTTGAACCCTCCCCTAGCTCCGCGACCTCGCCCTCGAGATATCTCTACCCGCAACTTAGCGCCCATGATCTCCGTCCCGTTCATGTTGGTGCAGGCCATCTCCGCCTCGTCCATGTTGAAGTACTCGATGAATGCGAAGCCCGGAGGGTTGAACGCCACCCAAACCTTGTTCAACTTCCCGAACTTCTCGAACTGCATCTGCAGATCCTCCTTCTTGATGCTCTCGTTCAGTCCTCCCACGTACACCCGCGCGTAGCCGTCTGGAGTCATCGTCGCAATCTGCATTCAAAAATCCTTTATTAATACATTACTAATTCAATTACCAATTCAACTTCAATTAATCTTTCAATTAATCTTCTTATTCTTTAAACTCTTTTTTCAACACGGAGATCTCATTCAAATTTGTTTACAACTGTTTAAAATGATTTTTGTTTTAAATAGCAAATAAAAAGAATTTAAATACAAAATATAATATACATTATTACTATTGTAAATACAAAGTAAATATAAACAACAAACAAAATATAATATACATTATTATTACTGCAACTATAAACAAAGCCTTTGTTGAAGTCTTTATCAACTGGTAAATTCTAAACATCTATGAAATAAAATTTTGGAGTTTCTCAATAATATTTTCAAATTTACTTTATTACATGTGATTTAGGTGATTTATCATCCGACTATACCGATAATAATGTTATAAAAGTCAATAACATTCTTTTGAAGAATCAAGAAAACCTTAATTTAATTTCTCCAACAATTCCATAGTTTTCGAATTAAAAATTTCGATAGATCTATTTAGAAAATAAAAAAAAATTCGATTTTATTAATTTAATGGAAAGATCCAAGTTTTTACAGTAAATTGTTAAATCCCAAAATTTTTAGTGAAAAATTGTTGTGTATTAAGACAGCGCAGCTGACTCCACGAAACGCATTCCCGAACATATAAGCATCAAAACAAACGTAGCAGCAGCGGATTATTCAAGCGCTTTTTAAATAAAAAAAACCCCGACAAAACGTTCTAGTGCAAAATTCGTCAGGAATGCTCAGAGGCGCGTTCCAAAATGGACGTGCCTCATAGTGGACGCGCGCAAAAAAAAAGCCACCGCGTTGCTCGGAATAACTCTCAAGCGCTGCGACAGCAAGCAATAAAGCAAAGAAAGATATGATTCTACGAGACTTACGTTTATCTCTGACGTCGTTCTCGAACTGATCACAATAGCGTAGGCGTCCCTTTGACTTGCGGTGCGCAAAACCCGGGATGGCTCTGCTCAGCGACGACGACGTATACCTCGCGAAATCGATAGACCCGGAAGGGAAACAGCCGGGCTCCACTCTCTGGCTTCTAGTTCCAGACTCTCCCGCCCCTACCGCTCCCCACTACCAAAAGAGCACAGAGTACGACGCAGGGCAAAGAGCGACCCTTATTTGTTTATCGGTTAATTTGATTGTTGCTTGACGAGTAGGATTAGTTAAAAATGTTTTATTATTTTTTCAAAGATTTCGATGAGGAGATTTGAGCTATTTTTGAGGTTAAACAAGAACTTTGGAAATGTAGATAAAGGAAGTAAGGTGAGGTAGCTCCTTTGAGCCCGGCGACTATGTATAATATTTTAATTGAATTATGCGATAAATGAATTTTTGAGCAGAACACAGGTTGCGTTACGAACTTTTAGGTTAATTTAATAGATCAGAAACATGCTTTAAATCAAGCAAAAGAATTTGGTGAAATTATTTTTGAAAGTAACAAAAAAAATTTAAATCACCGGTTAAGGTGCAAGTCTATCTTTGGAGATGTTTTGCACGTATATGCACTACGTAGTTCAAAAGAAAGATTTGTATATTTAGTTGCAGATGCAGACTTGCAGGCTGCATATATATAATATAGATGTTTGTTAATTGTTATCAATGCAGTGAGTTGATTTTAAAAATCAGACGCAAGTGTTTAGTTCCAAATTAACAAAACATAATGATTTAACTTACTTTACAAAAAACATTATATATATTAAAATGATGTGTTATTCAACAAATGTAATAATTTATAATTACTGTTACAGTACTGTAAAAAAAGCTAAGACAAAGTCATAAATCGTAAATATTAAATTTTGTTTTTCCTCTTGTATTTTATGCGAAAATTAAAGTGCTACCCTGTCGAAAGTGTCTTATAAAAACCGATAAAATTGTGTCCGTTTAAAGGGTTTTAATATGTATATTTGCACCCAGAATGACACCATTTTATCAGTATTTATAATTTCTTTGTACTAAGGTAATTACGAATTTCCCGCCATTACAGTTTCAGTTCTGCGCCACTGCAGCGCAGGTACAATGATAATCAAAGCTTCCGGTGCAGGCATCGATGTCATATTCACAGTAGCGCTAGCGTGGGTTGCTTCCGGAGGTAGTAGAAAATCTATTCTCATTATAAATGCTGGCTGTTAGTCGTTGCATATCTTAAAACAGCATCAATTCAAAACTATTACCTTTGCATGTCGGTAAAAAACGTAATAGAAAACATAAACAAATAGTGAAGAAACCTAAAAAAACGAAGAGGTTGTGCGCGTCGGATACCTTTCCATTAGTGTGTCGAAGCAAAAATGGCCGACGTAGAAGGGAAAAAGCTGACCGAGCTCAGAGTCATTGATTTAAAGACTGAACTCGAACGTCGTGGACTCGACAAGACTGGAAATAAAGCTGCGTTGCTTGATAGATTAGCAAAGGTAAAACTTTTTACAAATTGATATGCTTTTTGATGTACTTAACCTTATTATGTGCAGGCTCATCTCTAAATATTGTTCATTATTTATTTACTTTATTTTTTAAAGATCTAAAAATGACTATTACGATAGAATAGATCTTTAATTTTTTTTTTCTTTTTTTCTTTACGGAGTTATTGCATTCAAAA
The DNA here is from genome assembly GCA_900474385.1 of Ormyrus pomaceus. NCBI lineage: Eukaryota > Metazoa > Arthropoda > Insecta > Hymenoptera > Ormyridae > Ormyrus > Ormyrus pomaceus. The sequence goes on along the minus strand of UCOM01000019.1, from coordinate 164,507 downwards.
CGTTAATCACTTTACTAAGTACACATAATAACTAATAATTAATCTTTTATATTTGTATTAACAGGCTATTATTAAGGAAGGTGGTGATCCAGATGAATGTTTGATAGTTCCTAGTGGTGGTGTAAGCCGTATCAGTCCTAAAAAGCCTGTAGATACTTCAATCATGATTGAAGATGTTTTAGAAACTGAAATTCGAAAAGAAGAATTCAGTAATAACTTTGATGGATTAGACGAATCTTCTTCAAATGTAGCTGACAGTAATCTAGTTGAATCAAATAATGACGAATCAGTTATTAGCATTTCAGCTCAGCCAGATGAGTTGGAAATGGTATTGAATCCCTTTTTCTTATGTGTTATTTTATACTGTATTTTATAATAGTAAGATTTTTAAGATTCTAAATTTACAAATTTTAAATTAGGATTATCAAGAACCAGAACCAGAGCAAGAATTAGAACAAGAACATGAACAAGAACAAGAACAAGAACAAGAACTAGAACTAGAACCAGAACCTGAACTAGAAATAGAAAATGAACAGGAGCCAACTATAACTACAACTAGTGAGGAACCAGCTTCTGAAAAGAAATCCTTTATTCATTCAGAAGAAAATAGTAACGTTTCTGCAGTTGAAACAAATGGGGTGGATAACGAGGATTCTATCAATTTGACCATCGGAGAAGATGAGGAAAATCTCCTTGCAGAAGAGGTAAAATATTTGATATCTAGCAAAAAAACTTAGCAATTTAGTTAAAAATATTCAACAATCTGAATATTTAGCACAAACTTCTAACATTTTTACCTTTTATTGCTAAATTACACTTTTTACGTTTTATTTTTGTAATAAATGAGCATTAATATTCAAAATTTTAATATTTCAGTCGGAGTCGAATGATAGGCTGAAAGGTAAGTTTCAACAAGTTTATAGTTTATTTTCAGTTCCGCTTAATGAAATCTAGCAAGTACCTATAGTTATAAAATTACGTAATATAAAAACTATGGCTCCTCTGAGCTGCAGCAGAGAATTAAATAAAAAAAAAAAAATAATTGAAATCTAATGAAAAATGGTAAACCAAAAAATTGAAAATGATGACAACTGAAACAACCGGCCTCTACATATGGAAATGGTGAAGACTGCTGTGGTTTGGCTTTGTTGCGGATTTTGAGAGAGATGGCTTATTGGAATGAGCACTGGCTTTGGTCAACATTCAAAGTGGACAATTGATGACATCAGCATCCCTCTTTATCAACAGGAGACAACTTCAGCTTCAAGCAGCTTTATGAGATTATTAATTACTACCGTAATTTTTTTACCTACAAACTAAACTCTGCTGCAACAAGAAATGTAGACTTAAATAAGCGTTTAGTCTTTAAGTTAGTTACCAATAGAATTTCTTAATTCAATTACTTTAATTATACCTGCCACATAGATGCATCGTTGGATTTTAAACATCGTATACTAGTTTATCAGAAATTTATAATGCCTTAAATTATCCTTATTAAGAGCTTGAAAAAATTCCTCTTTACAACTCCTTGGATGTAAAAAAGAAGTGACCATTTAAGTTCCAGCTTCTTCGAACAAGAATTATTTGATAATTTTTGTATAGAATTTACCTTGTTACTTCCTAATACATTCCTAAGCTGAGCACTTATGCCGCAATGCCGGTTAGCCCTTTCTAGTTTCTCTTCTTGATAATAACAATTGCAGGAGTCTCTGAATTACTACTATATATTTTATCTGTCAAAAGGAAACATAAATACAATATGTTTTCTCTCTGTTTGAGAAAAACTCGTAAAAACTGAAGAAAACATCAGTTCTCAGGATGCACATATCCAAAGAGAATTTGCTAGATGAAAATTTGCTAGGCAGTTAACAGAGACAGTCTGACCTCATCAGCGAGTGACCAATATGCTACCTTGATTGTCCTAGCAGATGGAGGCGCAAAGAAGAGATTGGAAGATAGCAACGACAGCAACAGCAGTAGCAGTAGCAAGAAGGGAGACTCTAAAGGGAGCGGCAGAGCGGAGATCGGTGCTAGTAACAAGGAAGGATCGTCATCATTGGCTTCAGGACCAAGCACAACAGGGATCAAGAGCAAGCAGGAGGGAGAAGGATGCAAGAGGTTGGTCTCACATTTGGCTAAATGGTTCACAGTGGTATTACCCGCAACCAGAAACCAGTCGTATATACAACCCCCAGTTTTGCTGATTTTGCTGCAATGAAAGCAGATGATTGCAATGGTTTCCATCGATTGAGAACATTATTGCTATACTGGACAGCGCTTCTCTGATTTCCGAGATCAATTCATTCAACACTGTTACTCATGCAAGATTACTTTATTCCCTATTTTTTAAACTAAAAATTATATAAATATGCAAATATATACATATATATATATATATATAGCAAGGTTCTGAGATTTGCGCACTTTACTCAGGCTGCAATTCTTAACTCTGGCAAATATGTTAAGCAATTGAAAACTTGGCTAGCAAGTTAGTGAAACTTAAAGCACATGTGTGAAATCTTGTGTTTTTTACTATTATTATTATTATTATTATTACGTTAGAATTATGCATGAAATTATAATGTTTTCAAATTGACTTTTTTATTGTAATGCCAGATTTTTTATTTTTATACACACATGTATAGTTTTCTATAATGTGCTATTAAAGTGGCTAATATCTGTGTAAACGATTAATAAATCGCGTTTAACATCAGTTTGTGGCATTATGTATAATGTGTAAATATCTACAGTAACAGTGAGTATGTTACATCTCAATGATATTTAAAGAACATTACTGGACTCTATAAGAAGATAAACACAATCTCAGAGGTACTGCAGAAGTGAAATGAAGATTGACGAAGCAGTTGAATATATAAGTGTTACAGACAGTAAAAAGGCAAAAAGTGGTAAATGAAAATTGAAAAATAAAACTCAGACCAATGGACACTTTTATTAAAATAAGAAAAGTTTTATGAAAGATTTTGAAAATTGCTAGCCAAATTTATGCTCTTAACATAATTACAGAGATACTTATTTAGCCTTAATTATGTTAGCGAATGTTATTTTATTTTTTATTAAAGGCAATTATTTGTTTGAATGGTTCTCATTGCTTCTTTCATTATTTTCAGTAGCGATCTTGCTGGAAAAGGAACTAAGAAAGATGACAAAGGTAAATTTCTAATAAGAATTCAATTTAGATACTTGCTTGTTAAAAAAAATAGATAATATTTTTTTTTTTCTTACAGATAAGACATCTACAACTTCTGCCAACGCCAGTAGCAGAAATCTTTGGGTGTCAGGACTTTCATCCACTACTCGTGCCACCGATCTAAAACAAATATTTTCGAAATACGGAAAAGTTGTAGGAGCAAAAGTTGTCACTAATGCAAGAACTCCAGGAGCAAGATGCTATGGATACGTGACTATGTCAACCAGTGACGATGCGGAAAAATGTATTGAATACCTACACAGAACTGAACTTCATGGAAGAGTTATTTCTGTTGAAAAGGTAAAGTTTTTATTTTCGTTTCAATTTTCTTTAACAATCAAAAAAGATTTATTGTTAAATTACTAATTATTTAGCAAAGATAATATTCGTAATGAATATTTTGAAAGTTATATATCATATATATCATGAGATTAAAACAGAATTGATTTACTTTAAAAATTGCTAAAGGTGATTCTCAACAAAGTCACAATCGTAAACGTGAGCCAATAACAGTCAAAGTTGATAAGAAAGATGAAAAAGAAAAGACCATCGAATCAGAGTCTATTGAAAAGGAAGCAGAAAGTACCGAAGAAGAAAAGAAAATTGATGAATCAGAAAAAGACACGGAAAATAAAGAAGTCGAAGAAGGAGATGATAGAGAAAAGAGAGAAAATAGTGTGGATAATAAAGACGAAGGTTCCTTAAAAGACTGTGATACCCGGTCAAACAAGTCTAGCAGTAAAAAATCAGACAGAGAAAGAGCCAACAGCCGAGAGGATAAGAAGAGATCCTGGGACCGATCACGCACTTCCAGATCCAGAAGCCGAGAACGTCCTCGTAGAGATAACGTACTATCTTTTGCTAAAATAAAAGTATATGTTTTTTTGTTTGGTTGATTTATTTTAGTTTTCCAAATTTCTTAGCAACTACTAAACCCAGAGAATTTGCAGGAGGAGCGTGAAAGGCAGAGGTTCCGAGAGAAGGAACGATTAATGAGAGAAGAGAAAAGGCGAAGACGCGAGGACATGGAACGTCAGCGAGCCATCGAACGCGAAGCAGCCCGGCTTGAGCGAGAACGCGAAAAATTGCGCTTAGAACGTGAGCGCATTGAGCAAGAAAAAGCTGAGCTTTTGCGCCTTGAACGAGAACGTCAAAAGGTTGAGAGGGAAAAGCTGGAACGGGAACGCTTGGAATTGAAAAGGCAGCAGATGCGTTTAGAAGAGAACAGACGTCCTCCAGCTCCGGGACTAAAGAGAACCTCCAGTGATCGCAGAGATACAAGAGACACTTTCGAGCCTGATAGAAAAAGAATTGCTACAGAACACGGAAACCGAAGGCACAGTCCACCAGAAAGAGGTCCAGACCGCCGAAATGATATAATTGATCGGGTTCCCGATAGACGTATTGATTCATCAGGACCCTCAAGGTATGAAGGTAGATCCAAAGATATGGGCATGCAGAAAGGAACTTTTAAAAGAAACGATTTCAACGCAAGAAACAACCGAGATGACCATCAATTCAATGATAATAACAGAGGAGGCAGAGATAATATAGTCCGTAGAGACAATCGTCCTAATCAAAATTCTATGGATCATCGCCCAGTTAAAGATAGGTAAGATAGGTTTTATTGCTTTTTAGCTTATGTTGACTTTAGAATATAATTTTGAATCAATTGTTTTAAAGTTAAAATCATAAGAATTATTATTAATAATGAAGTAGGCAGTAGGTGTTAATATAAATATTTATAATTAATGTTAGGTACGAACGTCCCTCGTTTCAACGAGACAGAGATGTCCACAGATCAGATGACAACCACAGAAATTCGCGAGATAATCACAATCGCTAAGATAATTCAAAACCAAATAATCCCCGTAAGTTATTGATCGTTTACATTCCTCAATTTCCAATACTTACTTTACTCTTTGCAAGAAAAATTGATTGCTAACAATTTCAGGTAATAATCGATATGCAGAAAATAACCGACAAACAGGATGGCATTCAGGACCACCTTCAAAACCATTCAATTCTCATTCAGTAAATAATCGCAATGAACAGCATCAGTCAGGATGGAATAGTCGATCGTCGGATACCAGGTAAATATTAATTTTTACTTCTTTCTAATGTTCCATAATAAAATTAATTTTATAATTAATTCCGACTCTTACTCCTCAGAGTTAACAATTCACGATGGAATAATTCTAACAATATGGGAAACAATATGGGAGGACATCCACGATCACAGATGTATCAAGGAGGAGGTCCAAACCAATCTTACGGAGTTCAACAGGGAAATAGTGGATCTTACGATAGGTTTGATCCGTATAAGGGCTCAATGCAAAACATGCGAAAGTATTAAGTTTATTTAAATGTCGAACGTCGCTGTATTGGGAAGGAGTGTAGATATATAAGTTGCACAGCAACTTTTGTATCTCAAATACCTGCAGGTATTTTTTAAGATGTGGTGATTTATTGAAAACTGAACAATCATTTTGAATACTGGATTACAGACGCAAAAGTCAGGAACTAATTTTTTTTAGTTTTTTGAACACTACGAACTTTTGTTACTCAGAGACTTTATTTTGATTCTACGGTGAGTAGTGATTTTGAATTTTAAATCAGATAAGCTAGACTTATACTAAGTCAACTGCTTTAAACTGTTAAAAAAAAAAAAGAGTGATTATGAAGTGTGAATGAATGTAAGGATTGTATAAAGGATTGCAATTAGAACTTTCTTTTTAAGTATAGATTTATATTTAAATCTAGTGTCGTCATCACGCGAGTAAATAATTTTTTTGACACTGATGCTGTAAGAGCCCTGTTAAACATATTATTTATGTACTTTTTGTCAAAGTACGCCGCATCACCTATTACTAATGTATACATACTATAATACACTAACTTTGATATTAAATGCATTACTGATTAAGAGTATCATTTCGATCTTTCAATGTAGAGTGAAATAATCCTCATAAATAAACCTGAAGATGTTTAATTGTGTGTTTAATTTATTCAAACTTATCTTCCAAACAAATCCTCCAGAGTTGTAAGTTTCTATTAGCCGAACTAGTTCATGGAAAAATTAAGACCAATGGCGGTATTTAAAAGCCCTGTATTTTTCCTTTACTGAAATCACTTCAATTTAAGTAAACAATGCCTACGCAGAGGCAGAATTCTCGAAGCGAACCTCGAATCCGGAAAAAGTTTCTACCACAAATTCCCGATACCGTAATAATTGTCCATCCTCGCTTATTAAGAGTAAAAGCAAAGGCGCTGCCCCTCTTAACTTAAAAATCAGCGCACCTGGCACCGTTCTGGAAGGCGATAAGGCCCGGGCCGCAACTCGATTTCGGAACTTTTACTTTCTCAAGAGCGAGCAAACATAGGCAGAGCGGCGAAAACCGGGAAACGGCTTATCAGCTTTATCTGCCCGGCAGTCGAAGAAACGAAACAGGTATTACCTGCGCGAGTGAGTGAGAAAGAGAGAGAGAGAGAAAAAAGGCTCGGCGAAAAAGTAAATAGGGCGCCTGCGATCTGCGTAAAAGGGGAGCGCGCTGGGCTCCTCGGGAATGCGGACATGCGTAACTCGTACAAGAAAAAAAAAAAGGAAGCAAGAGCAGAAATGTGTCCATGACGAATCGTCAAGTTGCGCTCTTGGCGCCGATCGCCGCTGCCGTTGCCGCCGCCGCCGCCGCCGCCGCTCGCCGCTCGCGCCGAAAGCGTGATGGTAGGGAACACTTTCCCTTGCGGCAGGGATGGCGCCTCCTCGGCGCTCCTCCTCGGAGAAAGAAACTGCTTTGGCGGCCGCGCGAGAAAGAGAGAAGGATCGCGTCTAAGTGTGTCGAGGTCTTTTCACGGACAGTCGGGATCGTCGCCGCGCGCGCGACACTTCCGTACCTCCTCTGCTCTTCTCTCTTTCTTCGCTTATCTTTCTCTCTCTCTCGCTCTTTGTCACTTCTGTCTTTCTCTGCCGAGCGAGCGGCTCATATATCGCCTCGGCGCCGACGTATATAGTCGTCCTGCATCCTGTTGCGCGAGTGTTTCGGGGGCCCGGCGCCGCGCGCTCTTTTTTTTGTTTTTTTGTCTTTCCTCCTCGTTCTCTCGTCTCTCCCAGGTGATGCACAGTTGAGAGGAGCAGCCGCAGTTTCTCACTTGCTCGAGTGTCGCCGCCCGCGAAAAAAGTGCCAGCCAGTGCCAGCGGACTCACCCCCTATAAAGACCTCTCAAATGTAATTGGAGGAGCGACCCTGCGATTATTACCTGCTGTCATCAATGATAATGTCATCTAAAACGCTGATAGGTGAGTTATCGTTTTTAGTCTTGCACCTGCCGTCGATATTGAACTAGATTTTTCACTTCCCCCTTCAAATTTTCTACTGTAAATTCAAATCTGCACAGAGGTACTTTGATTGAAGGTGGAATTATCGCGCTTTATGATTCTTCGTCAGCGATGTGAAAGTAAAAAAGGACTACATCTGCTTTAAATAAATGACCTGTCAGAATTAAATGGAAATTACGTACAATTATTAGAGTAAAAGCAAACAAGGAGAACATAAGATACTAAATCTGCAGGTTCTCTCTCGCTCTAAGCAAAACCGGTAATAAGTCGATAAATTAAGATAAACCCTCGCCACTCAAAAATTCAGCAGCCTTATATACTTTCATCGCCTTCGCCGCCCGGCGATAAAACGATGTTTACACGCAGCCAGGAGATATAATACAATTCAAATTAGTCGGATCGAAGCATCTGCCTTCGCTTCAGCGGCTGCATCTCCGCTGCGGTCTCTCATTCTCTCTCTCTCAAAAAAAAAGGATCGACGAAAAGAAAAGGATCGTACACCGTTATCCGAGCCGGGTTTACAGTGCAAAAAGCACGGCAATATCCTCGGCTCGTTGCACTCCTCGAAATCCATTAAAGAACCGCTCGGCGCGCGGATGCAATTAAGCGAAGCTGCAGCGGCGCTCTCGCGCCGCTTCTCTCGTCGCCGGGACGCAGGGACGTGCACACACCGCGCGCGGACGATATATATTCGCGGCGCGCGGCGTGGAGTTTGAATTTTCGAGCGGTGCGATATGCCTCGCGCTCTCGGCCGCGAAGGAAGGAAAGGATCTAGGTTAGCAGGCGCGGTGTGTGCGCGCGCGCTCACGACACAATGAGAAAGAAATCGGAACGATGAAATTCCTTTTTTTTTTCCGAGCGGAAAATTTCGAGAGCTCGCCGCGGCCTGTTCGAGGTTTACGTAATGATTCCCGATCGGCGCGCGGCCCTGATTTGTTTCTTTGCTTTTTTTTTTTCCTGAAAACGACGAATTACGCGGCTCATTTTCCATCTCGACGGACCGTCTTCTGCTGCAAAGAAAGTGTTGCGAGGAAGAAAACGAGCGCTCGGCGTGTATATGAATTGCCTGAGATTTTCTGGGCTGTAAGAAGAATTAATTCGCGCTCGGGAGACCAGAAAAACTAAGGCAGAGCTCGGGACAATGGCTCGTAACGTTTAAACAGTCCCATAAAGCAAAAAGCCAGCTACTTATCTCTAACAGATATCAATCATGCTGAGCGTCGATCGTTGGAAAGCTGTATACATTTGCAGCCTTTTTACAATACCTAAATCGATCGTCGATCATTACTCCCGAGATTTTCACTTCGCACTTAATGAACGTCCGCGGGGTTTTTCCGAGTGAAACCTTTTTCAGAGGAAAGTGCGGTTTTTGTTGAAAAAAAGAAAGAAGAAGTCGTAGAAAAAAGCAGATATCCCCGCTTTCTCGAAGCTGGAAGCCGAGCTGGTTTTAGCAAAGTTCGGATAAAGGACCCTCCCCCGCAAGATTGACGAATGATGTCATAGACCGCCGACAAGGAAAGACTCTCAAGACGCGAGAGAGTTCGGAACGAGTTTGTTTGCGAGGAGAAATTTCACGAAATTTGCATAAAACCAGGTCAGCTGCGGGTTGAGAAGGAATAAAGGCGTTCGTCGGGTGCAATGTGTTGTTAAGTGCAGTGCGACTGCTCTTAAATTAGCTGTCTAGCCGGCTCGGCTTAGCGTCATTTAAATATTTTGACTGGCAGGCTAGAAAGTTTTATTTACCGTATAGTCCGGAATTGCGTTTCGAATTCATTTCGTAACAGGAAAATATGGGCGACGGCTTCGATCCCTTGCATTTCAATCAGTTCAAATTGCTCGCTCAGCCAAGAGAAAAGGGTTTCGGTAAAAGTTATATCGGTCTTTGGTTTCAAATCTATACTCGATCCTTCGCGGATAATCGAGCGTCGTTCGCTCGAGATTTCTTTTTGAGCCGATAATAATAAAAGTTGGCTAATCAAGGCGGAAAATCAAACGATTGTTTTCACACTTTCTTCCGTGCGATAAATTTCGCGAGCTAATTTTTCGTTCTAATTGATTTTTTAATTCAAAGAGAAAAAATGCAGCTCTCTCGCGGCTCGAATTTCGCTTATCCTAAATTTTCCAGCGGATCCGCCATCCGTAAAACAGAAGCCCCGTCGAAAAGACAGCGTAATTACCGAGCGTAACGAGGAAATTACGCCCTAATCAATCTCTCCATCGCGTTTCAATAACGTCCGAATTAACACATTCCATGCCTCGGCCTACGCTTCATCGCTCGGTTAAGTGGGTCAGGTTATTAAACGGCCGGCGCGCAGAACCGAAATGCAAATGACGCGGGGGGGAGGCCCCAAAAAAAAAGTGAACGCCGAGAGAAGATGAGGGGGCCGGCGCTCGCGTCACTCGCCTTCGCGAAAATGTGAAATGCGCGACAATAGCCGCGCCGCTGCCTAAACAAAGATAAGCGATCGTTTCTAACCGCGCTTTGCTCCGAGAGTCGCCTTCTATATCGGCGATGAATCAGTGAGTGGAAGAAAGGCACACTTTCTCGCTGAGTGACTTTCACCGTCGATGAAGCCGAGCGAAGACCGCTCGCGCACGTATATATATATGTATATATATTATATACACGCGGCCTGTGCGCGCACGAAATCCTGTTCCCCCCGCGCGCTTCATATTTATTAGACCTATCCGCCTCGCATCCGGATCTTAGTTCCTTCGGTTACGACATAGCCGCCGTTTATTTTTCCGACGGTACGCTTTTTTACGGAGACACCTGCGGCGACGGGCTTCTGGTTTTTTTGAAGGGAGCCGCCGCGCGGTTTAGGGGGGGGGGGGAATTTATAAGCTCGGGACGTACACTTCTGCAGACTGCGGTGAGGTGAGAGACGGGAGGATGCTGTTTATCGGGGGAATCGGCTGAAGATACGGCTGTATTAATAGGTTTCACTCCGATATTTCATAGATTACCCGGAATCGGAGAAATTTTCTTGTTATATAATTTTGCAATTACCATAAATCTGTCGATTTTTGTGTTTTGACTGAATTTATGTACGTTGTGTGTTTTTAAAATTTACGTTATTAACGTAATTCGTTAAAGACGTGATTTTTAAGCTCAGCTAACGACTGTTATTATTTATGGAAAACCAATTAGCATATTTTGAAGAATTTACTTGAAAATCTAATTTTAAGAGTTTAAGAACATTACTGCTTTCAATCATATTCAAAAACAAATTTCTTTCAACGCCTAAAAAACGTTACAAACTCGCATAGAAAGTAACAGTCCCAGCACATTAGACAAACACTAAAATTTCAAATCTTCATACGCACAGAAATCTAAATTTCGCAGCGTTAACAGCCAAAGCAAATCGCGTTTTCCCTCGACGCCGCGTGTCGTTTGTCTTCGAAATTACGAAAGCGCGAGTATTTACAACGAAGCGTTTTGCGCGCGAAAAATTTAAATGAGAGAAACTTCTCAACCTCGAGAGCCAGACCGCAGACTCCCGCGGAGTTTAACGATTTCTGCGGATTCACCTGGCGGATGCTGCTTCGTGACGAGGAGCGCCTGGAAAGCCCGGCGACGACTGCCGCCACCTGAGCCGCATAATAATCGGCCGTCGACTTACGCAAGCCGTGGCGCAACCAATTGCCAATACCCGATGGTGCAGGGGGTTTTCCCGGATCTCCGTGCGTAAATGAGTTTCGTAAGCGATGCGGTCGAGGTTCGCACGTAGTTGGGACGTTTCTGGGGATTCAAGCTGCCGTGGTCGGATTTGGATGGAACGTGGGTTGGGTGAACGTCGATCAGGGGAGATACGAGAAGCTGGCTCGGTTGGATTTGACGGGCAGAAAGTTAGACTTGGCGTCGGTTTCTACTTCATTTGTACGCAAATGCTGCTTTGTGTTTGAAAAAAATGATGAGGTGATAAATACGTGCTGGAGGCTTTGCGCGGCGATAGAAGATGATGATAGTACAGTTTTATACTTTAAAAAAAGCTTGTTTTCAAAGATGTACGATAAATTTGACTTATTATACGCCTTCTATTCACTAATAAAGATTAGCACAATTCTGAATATTGTGTACATTGACGCAAAAGTCTAGAAAGTCGATGTACGTTTTCATGAATATGAAAATACTCGGATGTGAATAAAAAAAAACTTGCTATCGTTTGCATCTTAATTAAAAATACAAACAAGGAAGTATATATTCCACACCTATAATTTTTCTGATAAAATTAATTTTTTCAAGATACGTTGCGCATTAAAAAGAGCATGAAACGTCTCAATCAAAACTTAATTATAATCCTCCGGGAGGAGAAATTAAAACTACATTGAAAGGGAAAGGAAATGCAGCTGTATTAAATTAGGAAATTGAAAGTAAATATCTGAAAGGAATCTCGTCAAAATCGCTTCCGTTTCTCTTTGAAAATAATCTCGTCGAAATATACTTAAATAAACTCTAGAAAGTTTTATCAAACAAGTGAAAATTGGTGTATTCACGCAGTACTTAAATTTAACCGAAGCTTCAAAAATTACACGTACTTACGCTTTTAAAAGTGAAAGTAGCATTTTTCACCTTATTTTAAAACCTTCTCCGGTATGAAATAAGTTTCAAAACTGCTTTATCTGATTTTAATTCGTGTAATTAACAAATTTACTTGAAGATCCTGCAAGATACATAAAGTGTTACTTCGTTCGTACTGTTCTTTGAAAGAAAGTACCATTATCGGATTCGGTAATTGCTATCTAATCGGTAACGAACGAATTTTCTCCGAGAATTACAGGTTCGCTACGACTTTGTAAAGGTAGCCCCATTTACATCACTTTCTCTCAAAGTAGACAATGGGGAGATTACGCGGAAAAAATTTTATTTAGACTCAAAATTATCTTCTAATTGATATTTTAGAATTAAATGGATGTAATTTTCATCCTTCGTAAATGGTTGTTAAATTTTCATGGCTAACTGCATATTAAATCATAATGGTTTCATTTCAGGACTATATCTAATATGGAACCTAATCACCGGAAGTCTGGCCTACACTGAAGAAGTTTTACAAATACGTAGTCAACGTAAGTTTACGGAATTTTATCGCTTTAATTTAATTAGCAATTAAAGTGGATATTTTTCATTTTATTTTATAGTCCACGGTAATAATAATGCACGCTTAAATAAAGCACGCTTGTAAAAAAGAAGTATACAAAAAATTTCATTTACATATTCATCTTTTTGAAAGATTGAATTAAATATCTTCTTTTCATACTCCAAAAAAGAGGTCGATGACTAAATGTACGGGAAATTCACGAATCGTATGCCGTTTGCACCACGAAATTTCGTTACGTTAAAAGCGTTCTTGACCTCTCTTTCCAGGAAAAAATAACGGAATCGGGGTCGAGCTAATATCATAAAATGTATCTGCACATATTTCTTAATACCTCGATGTCACAATTAAGTCACTCATCTCTGACACAGAATACTCCTATTTTGTGTAAACAGGATATACTCGTCGTGTTATGGATTTTAATGAAAATTCTTTCGGTTATACAAATATAAGACTTAGAATTAACAACTTATTTCTAATTACGAAGCAGTTTTAATTACGTGTATCATAACTTATTTGGAAAAAATAATACATTTCCTTTCAATATTTTTTTCTCTTAAAAAATTGACTATAGATAACATTATTTTTCTTCCGCGAAAATGATACTTCCAGCAATCATTAGCTAAACGATTTCTATTTACTGCAAATAGAAAATTTGCAGAGAAAACTTAATAAAACGACTGAAATTAAGCAATAAAAGTACTCCTCCAGCTAATAGACAAACATGATGATTAAACTTTCAGCCCCTCCAGGCGGGGCGGGATTCGGCTATGGTCCACCCTCGATGCCTCCCCGAGGCGGGCCGCCGCCGATGTCGTACGTCTCCCCGCCGCACCGACGCTGGACGGAGTCGGACGTGGGCTGGTCGGAGCCGCTGCCCGTTCCCATGCGGGGTCCCCTACACCGGCGGGACACGCGTATAAGACCCCACCTGCAGCTCGTCCGGGTCCAGGAGAGTCCGGCCGACCGCAGCGACCCGCTCAAGGCCATCACCGAGACGCTCGGGGCGCTCAACACCGTCGGCAGCTACATCGTCAACATGACGAGGGGCGTCGAGTCCTCGGACCCGCCCAAGGAGCTGCCCTCCGCGCTCTACACGATCTCGAAGAACATCCTGGGGAGGAATGTCACGGACAGCATCGCGCCGCTCGTCAGGGGAGTCACCATGCCTTTGAGGTGAGCGCCGATTCGAATTCTGGTTGTTGCGTTGTTTCTGTACACTATTTTAATTGACGCTTCTCTGAGTAATGGGAATACTTTGCACTTCGCGTTAATCTATTTGGGACTCAAAGTAGTCTTATTTAAATGGACATAATTTAAATTACGTTAATAACATAATTTCTCTTCGAAATAATAAATTGAACTTCTCTAGCTTAGACAATTTAATCTAAGTACATTTATCACAATATTTTGCTGAATAGGAAAAATGTGTGAAAGTTGCATAAAGTCAAAATATTAGTTTAACTTACCATATATGTTCTTGAGATATAAATAGTAATTGTGTCGGACCATAATACAATTACTATTAATTAATAATATTCAAATTACCTGCACCTAATCGTAAGTCGGAAGCGTCACGCTTTATTTACATAATTTATAAAATATTGGTTTCACTTTATAAAAACGTGCAAAGTGTAATGAATCGTGAAACACATCGCACGATCTACGAAATAAAAAGTTTAGAAAGTAATTAAAGAATAAGTGAAAGTAGTACTTTTTATTCGTTACTTATCAGACAGCGCGTCGAAACTGTGTTTATTTTTCTTCGATCAGCACCAGGTTATTGGTGATTAAAATTTTCTAAAATCAGCCTCACTTCTACACAGCATAATTTTTCGCACATTATTTCGAAACTTATGGTTCATTAGACTAGCTGAAGGATGCGGGTATTTTAGTCAGTATCAGCAAACAGCCCCTAGATGCCTATTAAAATCTATATTCTGAGTAAACACTGTTCTCTTTGTACAGTCAACGTACACGTTAGAGCCTATAAAATTATATGATGCATAGCGTTACATCATCCGCTTTATGTTAAAAGCATTCCGTAAAAAAGCTTAAAACAGTATTCTAATTCAACTAAAAAAGAAAGGTAACGTTCATTTAACATTATTGATTTCGAGCTGTTTAAATAATAATTTTTTTAAATATTTTTAAAACATTGATTTCAATAAGCGATTCTCACTACTTATTTTAAAGGTACTAAAGAACTATGTTAAAAGTACTATATTTAAAGAACTAGGTTTACAAAAATCAGTTCGATATATTCTAGCTTCCCAATGGGAAGCGTATCTTAAGATTAAAATAATGATAAAACCATGACTACGTTGCGGTAAAAGTCTATATTAGTTAGTAATTTTTAATAACTTTATATAAAAAACAGAATAAATAGTTATAAAATTATATTTAAAAAAATGATTGCTTACGGCTTGTTAAAATATAATCTGTTAATTATTAGGAAAAGCATGAATTTTGGACCTTGAGCATAAAAAAGATACTAATACTGAGGTAGTAATATTTTACATCGCGGGCCTCTAGAATTAATATAATATAATAATTTCGAAATACTTCAGGAATTTAGGTATACCAAATTTTGACGCCCTAAAATATTACCCCATTAGAAATAAATTCTAGAAACTATTTAAAAGCAACTCCAGCTAAAAAATTCGAAATTGCCTTAATTAGAGTAAATTTTTTTTAATTCCAAAATAGAGGATAATGTTTAGATTAATTATAATGTTATAATATTTACAATATTCTTATTTATTTATTTTTGAATGAACTTAAAAGGTTTACATTATTTATTAATGAATCCAGGTACTAATTAATTGTTTTGGAAAACCGAGTTTCTTCGAGCGGTGGGGCGGTCGGTCGCTTGAATGAGGAACCAGTTAATTCTATAGAAATTCACTATTTTTAAGTTTTTTTTTATTTTAAAATTATTATTCCAACTAAATCTGGAATTTTCAATCGACGACTGCGTGTTAGAATTATTCCAGGTACATAATTATATATTTTATAATTCCAGTTTTAAACATTAGAATAATTTAACATGCACTATAATTAATATAATTATTTTCTGTACATTAAAAAATACAACTTAAAAATTACTCGTAGAAATTACGAAAAGGCGAGAGAAGCATCAATTAAAAAATGGAGCACATTATCGTCTTCCTTTTCGCATTTTTCGATATATAATATCGACGTAGAGAGGATTAATTTAAAGGAAACGTTATTAAAATTTATCTACATGTGGTATAAATTAATGAAAAAATTACATTTAATTAAATTAGTATGTTCAACCTTTACTAATAAAAATATTTCTCAAAGGCCTGGAAGCTCGTTCCCGTCATCTCCGGTGTCCCCTGCCCCTCTTTTCCATCAAACGCCTCCAACGTCAACAGCGGCGCCAACGACAACAACAAAAAGACCAGCGACCACTCAGACTCCGACGACGACCAAAATCCCCTCGTCCTCAACGACGTCCCCGACGACGAGCACGGAGCTGGCGGTGCTTCCGAGCGCGGCCGCGCTCTCCGAGGCCGCCAGCAACACCGTCGAGGTCGTCGACCGCGACCCGAAGATCAGCGGCGACGCGCCGCCCGGCTGCACCACCGCCGAGGGCGGCCCCGGCAAGTGTCAGGACCTCAGCAACTGCCCCCAGCTGCTCCTCGACCTGACCAAACTGAGGCAGTCCATCTGCTTCAAGAGCCTCTTCGTTCCCGGCGTCTGCTGCCCCGTCGATAAGCTCGTCTCCAATGTGCCGTCTTCGGTGCCGAGGTATGCGGCTTGTTTGGGCTGCGAGTGCATTTTTTTTTTTTTTTTAATACTTTTTATCGAAATACAAAAACTTTTTGTTTTTTGTTAAGCAATTAGCTTTCGAGCTATTAATACTTTGACATTTTGATTTTTAAAGCGTTACACCGAGACCAACGAGTAAACCAACACCCCGACCGATTCCACTCTTCACAGTGCCAACGACCACTAGACGTCCTGCGATTGATGGCCAGACGGATCTTTTCAATAATGGAACTAATGGCATCGACTCGATAGACAATAACTTTATTCAAGACGACGACGGTAATTATCATTTACTCAATCGTCAAGATTTAAATTCGAGCCAATTAATTTTTCAAACCCACCTAATCACCGTCAATTATCCCGTTTGCAACTAAATTGAAATTCACATCCCCTTTAACGAAGCAATACTTCTCCAAAACAAAGAAAAAAAAAGCAAGCAGGCGAGAGAGCGAGGAAGTGGTATTAAAGCTCGTAATGCTTCTCTCCTAGAATGCGGCGTGCGGAATGCCGGAAAATACCGAGTGGTCGGCGGCGAGGAGGCGCTGCCGGGTCGCTGGCCCTGGATGGCTGCTATTTTCCTTCACGGCTCAAAACGCACGGAATTCTGGTGCGGCGGATCGCTGATCAGCAATCGGCACATTCTCACAGCCGCCCATTGTACCCGCGATCAAAGGCAGCGACCGTAAGTCCCATTGCATTATACAGCTCTCCTCTGGTCCTAATAAAAAACGGGCTATTTTCTCGTCTCGTGTCGCGAGCGCGTATCGCCTCCTGTTTCTTTCGACGAGATGAATGGCCCGTTTCAACGCGTGACATCATCTTTGCGTAAGAAATAGATAAATGTGGTAGAATTCAATAGTATACTAAGGATTTAAAAAAAAAAAAATTGACGATTATATACTATTAGTTTTAAACTTTTATTTGTAACTGAACAATATTTTCATTAGAAAATTGAACGGGGTTATTAGTTTGATACTTTTAGGCGAGAACGTAGAATTCCATCAGAAAGTTCATAAAACTGAAATATTTTCTATGCAGGTAAAAGCAAAGAGTACAAACGGAACTGCCCTAGTTAGATAGGGCACGGGTGTCACAGATACCTTTGTATGAAACTTTATACTTTGCTCGTTTCACAATATTTATTTTTAGAGAAAATCATGTCACTACTAGAATGATTTAATAGTTGTAAAAAAATGAAAAAAAAAATGTTCATTATTAAGATTATTATGTAGGATGGCCTTTAATCTTTTTAAGATGATAAACAATTTTTTGATTATTTAATACTCGAATATTGCTATTTAATTAACTTATTCAATTTCAGCAGAATTATTTCCATAAATCGTACTTCAATTATAAATCTGAACGTTTTTTTAAAAATAATAAAATAAACACCCTTTGCGTCACTGGACTCGAAGGCGAGACAATAAGAGCCCTTGAACTCGGCGGAACGAATGTCAATTACATAATCTTCCCATTGCAGATTCCTGGCTCGGCAGTTTACAGTTCGATTGGGAGACATCGACCTCGAGAGGGACGACGAACCCTCGACTCCGGAAACCTACTCGGTGAAGGAGATCCTCGCGCATCCCAAGTTCTCGCGCGTCGGCTTCTACAACGACATCGCCATTCTGGAATTGGATCGAGCGGTTCGGCGAACCCCGTACGTCATTCCAATTTGCCTGCCGCAGCCGAAACACAAAGGCGAGCCGTTCGCCGGAGCCAGGCCGACCGTCGTCGGCTGGGGAACGACTTATTACGGTATATAAAACTATGCAATCAGAGCGATCGTGCAGTTGTGACTTGGAAAATGAGCGCTTTGCCTTCGCGAGAAATTGCTGAATTGAAGGCTTCGTTTTCTCAAAGCTGGCCTTTCTTCCCGAGGAAGTCGTTTTACGAAAGTTTCAATTTTTTTTTAAGCACGTTACATTTTTTTAACAATAACAATATATTTAATACGATACGATCATTTCGAAGACTCAGTTAACTAACTAGTAATTTAAAGCTTAACTAATTGAATGGGTAATAAAAAGTTTACTTTCCTTTTATTTTAGCAGCTATTTTATTACCCGTGATTTTATTGTCTGTGAAAGTAATATATAACTCGCATTATCATTTAATTTAATCTTCTCGTTAAAGAGAATATATTCTATTGAAAAGAAAAATCAAAGCGCAAAATTCCAAGGAAAAATGAGAGCCCACAAAGCTCAAGAGCGACTTAAGAATCGAGCGATAAATATATTTCAGGCGGAAAGGAAAGCACAGTTCAGCGCCAAGCGGTTCTGCCGGTCTGGCGAAACGACGACTGCAATCAGGCTTACTTCCAGCCGATCACGGGCAATTTCCTGTGCGCCGGCTACAGCCAGGGGGGCAAAGACGCCTGCCAAGGCGACTCGGGCGGGCCGCTGATGCTGCGCGCCGAGAACCGCTGGATGCAGATCGGCATCGTCTCCTTTGGCAACAAGTGCGGCGAGCCAGGATACCCTGGAGTTTACACGCGGGTCTCGGAGTACCTCGACTGGATCAAAACCAACCTCCGATGAGAAGAGCCATTATCCCCCCCTTTTTTACACTGTATATATTTAAGCTGCCGATATTTATGACTATTTAATTCTTTTTACGTAATTTAAGAATGTGTATATATAGGAGAGTAAATTAATTTTTATCATGCACGACGAGCAATTATTAAGATTGTTATCATTCGAGGTGTTCTCATTCGCAGTTTGAATAAAAATCCGTATTTAACAATTCATAAATAATTACTTTTATTAATACTTCATCGTTCAATAAGTACTATATTCTTAAAAATACAGTATAAAAAAATCTTTGGAAAGTCACGAACTCCCATCGTCATAGACTAGAATTAGAGATTTCAAATTAAAGGAAAATTAGTTTCCTTAACAATCTTCACTGTCTCTTGTCTTTAGCTCGTCGAGATGTTTCTGTACAAGAAGCCTTAAATTTTCGGGAAGACTTGTTTGTAAAGTTTCTTCGAAATTAACTTTTTTAAACGACTTATCCCTACGAAAATAACTTCTGCTCGGATATCCAACAGACTTAAAGTAACTTTTAACTTGTGATTCAACGAGACTTTCTTCATGTTTCCTACTTTCAATTTTGTTATCAACGCAACAATCATCATAATCTTTACATTTGACACTTGATTCAATATTAATTTCCTCAGTCTGTTTACTCCTACTATCGCGATCAATAGAATTTTCATCTAACTGCAAGTCTGATTCCTTATCTTCAGATCTTTCTTCTGATAAATCAGAAGTCATACTAGTTGAATCACCTGAGAATGTAAAAAAGTAATTAAAAATAAGATATATGTTTGAATTTCAAAGCGTAATTTATTATTTTAATTAGCTTACACCGAGTATCAACCTCTGCACTCGAATATCCTTCTAATAACTTTGTGGTTGGAGATTGTACTGATCTATCCAGTTCACACATTCTTGCAGCAAGAATTCTGCAAATTAAAGAAACCGTTATTTACTGTTACATCTATTTAATAGTTTACTGTTACTTTATTGTTCTTACTTATTTGCTTTTTTCTGATGTGCTAAAGCTAAATTCTTGTCATTTAGAGCCTCTAACAGGGCAGTGCAAAGACTATGTAATTCTGATAATGCGGCAGCTGATTTTTGTGGTGGAATATTTGGTCCTTGTTGCAGTAATTGTTCCACTTGTTTAAAGGTCATTACTGACCCAACAGATGATTTTCCTCCTAATTTTATTGTACCTTTTTGTCTTTTACAGTCTAACATACTCTGAGTGACAGATCAAAACAATAATTATTAATATTACTTTTAAATTTTAATACAAGAAAATAACAACTTCATCATACTTTGTATTTTTGAACAGATTGTTGGGCTAACTCTTTTTCCTCCAGTAGTTGCTGAAGCCTTTCTTGTAAATACCTATTTATACCAGATATTGCATATATGAAAGAATCTTTATAAGTTACATAAGCATATAAATAAAAAAATCTGTTACCTATTCTCATTTATCAGTGCATCTACATCTACAGGTTTGGATGCACTTAAGGCCTGTGACAATTCATGATTCAATCGATGAGCCTTGCACTTAAAAGCATCCCTTTCCAACTCTAATTCTTGTTTTTCATCCAAGACACCCTGTAAGTCTAATTTCAACTGCCTGCATTTAACGTTTAACTTTTCTAATTGTTCTATCAATTGTTCTCTTTCATGAACTTCTGGAGTAATTTCGCTCATTGGCTTAAAATCGTCACTCTTCTTAGACCTCAATGCTTTGATATCATCCTGAGCTTCTTTTAGCTTCTGTCTCATGGTATCAACTTGCAATCGAAGGCACTTGTTTTGTTCTCTAGCTTCTATCAGTAGGTCCATTAGTTTAGTGTCCTCCTCTACATTACTTGTATCCTGGCTTTCTCTAGTAGAAGAAAACTGTTTAGGTAATTTGTAACCATTAATCTTCTTGTCTGCTGCTTGCTTTCGTCTATCTAGATCCTCCTGCATCTCCTCTGCCATAAGTTTATATCTATCCCTTTGCATTCTACACTGATCTAACTCCTGACTCAACATCATCAGAGCATGTGACTTCATCTGCAACTTCTTCATAAGCAACTCCTGCAAAAGCAATAACAAACAATGCATACAACCCTCAAAAATGCATAAACAAGCATATTTACCTCCGATTCACCGACTTGCAGCGACTCGTCACCCTTGTGAAGGGGCGAGCCCTTCCTCCTGTCTAGTACGCCGTTCATCTTGAATCCCAACTCCAAAAATAACAAAGAACTCGTAGGTTAAACCCCTCGGCAGCAGGATCCAGCTGCACAACTCGACGTTGACGACAGCTTTATCGAAACGAACGTCCGGTTCGGCGTAGTCGGGGCACGTAGTCCTTATCGCTCTCGGCGGCGGCTCTCTGCTGGCGGTTGATTTGCATTTCCTATCTTGCGTGGCCCTGGCCAGCTGGTTGCACTTGCATACTATCGCACGCCGTGTACTCACACACCACCTAGTCCGCAGTTTTTCGCACGCAGGTGCATCGTCGACGTAGTCGCGTCGGCTACGATGTGTGTTATTAAAGGTCCTGCGCGTTGGCGCCCCGCGGCGTCCGCGCATGCGCAGATGGGGTTCGCGCGCCGTTCACGGACACGCGCCGCTCATTCATGGTGGGTGTGCAGAGCGCACAGTGCGTCCGTCGCGCGCGCGGCCTGCGGATCGATCGACGACACGCGCGCGCATCCACTATACATGAGTGCCGACTGCGGGGGCGCGAGCGAGCGAGAAAAACAGCGCCGAAAACAAAGAAACTCACCGGCAGACGCTACGAGCTGGAAGCGGAGCGAGAAGAGGCAGAGCGGGAGCAAGGAACGCGCGCTCGGCACCCGGAGGATGTCGCGGAGATCCGGCCTCTGCTAGCCGTAATTATATTCGTGGAGAGCGCGCATGCATAACGGCGCTTTTGCGCGTCGAAGCGGAGCGGCATAGGCCAAGGAAGAGAGTAGAGAGAGCGGACGGAGAGAAGTCGAGTGTGCAGCAGGAGGGACATGCCACGAATCAGGGAGGAACTCTTGGAGAAGTTCGAGCTCGAGGGCAAGGACGACCCGTACAACTTGTTGATGAACAGCATCGACGCTCGCAACTGCTATAAGCCCTACGAAAAAGTAAGCGCCGCAAAGCGCAATTATCTCTTAATTGAGGCGCCGCTCTGGCTCTCTCGTTTTATTAGCGGATGTACCGTTCGCTTGCGCGCGGGAATGCCATTTCCATTTCTACCCCGTGCTCGCAGGCGCCGGCTTCATCTCCTTTTTTTCTATTGTTCTCACTCTCTAGTCTGTCTAGATACTTACTCTCTCTCTTTCTCTACCTTATTGCTCTCTGTGAACACACACTTTACTTTTTTCCCCGGCTTAGGAAATTAGGTTATGTATTGTTGCATGCGAAGCGTTTTACGGCCAAGTAAACATAGTGCGCCTTTTTTTACTTATTTCTGCTCGAACTTTTTGCGACGACCTCTTAAGTGTTATTACGTGTTTAGATCGTTTAATTAGCTGCATTGTGCGTTATTAGTATTTTTTTTTTTAATTTGGAATGTTTTTTTTCTCAGTATATTAATTTGTTGGACATTTAATTAGTGGAATTCGAAAGCGGAGTTCCAGGAAAATTCTGTTTAATTTATCGGCTTGAAAGTTGTGTAGGCGATAAAGATTATCAGCGCTTCAAAACGTGCCTCTTGCTGTAGTTTATTTCTATAATGAAAACGTGCAAGTTTGACTTTATTTACCGAGGATTCTTTAAAAAGCATTAAAAACACAAAGTTTTCCAAGAAAAAGTGCGACTGAGCGCGGTGCATCGTAAACAACTGATTTGAAATTCCTATTTCAGCCTTAGAACAGATACGTCTCCTACTTTCTTTACATATAATCAGCTTTTTACTGATTATACTCGCGCATACAATAGAATTACAATAATTCATTTAAAGCCATTCCGAGGCAGCGGCAGCAACTCCACCTTTCGTTATCTGTAAAAATAAAAAAAAAACGCTTATCTGAGCGTGTCGATAACCGGCCTGCTCGGAGAAAGACGTTTAAAACAAAATATTTCAGCGCTCAATCGGCGCATCTAGCATTCCAGACGCGCGCGCGCATAATTTACAAACAAGAGGCGCGAAGAATTCGAGAGAACAGCAACGCGTCGTCGACAGTTGACATTTCCAAGCCGAGCCGATCTTTCCCCTCTTCTTCCTCCTCTTCTTCTTCTTCGCGCGTACTTAGGAGACGAGGGCCGCGCAGATAAAGCCAGTCGTCGCCGGGCTTTTTTTCGACGTGCTCCACTTATCTCTCTCTCTCCGGCGACCGGAAGAGAAAAACTCGGCGGTTTTTTGTTATCTGCTCGCGCGCGCGCTCCTTTTTTGTTGCTCGAAAATTTTTATAATTGCGGTTCTTTACGCGGCGCGCGCGATTCCGGTTCTTTCAAATTCGGACCGCTGGATATTCAAATAGCGAGATACGGAGGATATCAGATTTTTACGGAAGGCTGAACTGTGCGGCTTTGGGCTCTCTGCGGTTGCAGCGCTCTCCTTTTTTTTTTAACGGCGGTGTGTAAAGTATACGCCTTTTTTAATATCAATTTTTACTCTTTGTCCGCGGGAGGGAACGAAAGTGGGACAGGGAAATTGCTTTTAATGCGACCGAGTTTAACCCTCGAATAACAAGAATAATGCGGGGCCCTAATTTTTTAATAATTGCGATAATTTTATTTCAGTTTTAATTATCTGGTATTTTTACGACGCGGAAGTGGGTGGTCTATTTTCCCGGTGGCTTTAAAAATAAACGTTATTTAATACTTTTTGTTCCAAGTTATCTGATTGCAAATAACCCTTTTTTTTTATTTTCTCAATGGCGCACTGCTGCCGCAAAAACTTCGTGTCGGATTAATCATTAGATTAAAAGTGCTCCATCGGAAATTAAATCCCCCGATAAAACGTTTTATTACGGCGAGCGACAGGCATTTCAAATTAAAAACCGTAATCACTCGAGCGAGGAGATACAAGTTTTAAAAAGCAAATTTTCTTTTTTTCTACAATTAATCCTCGCGCAAAAATTTCACTTTCGCACTTGGCGTTTCGGAAATCCGGCAGTGTATGGAAAAAAATAGACTTCCCTCATAAATCTCCGCGAAATTTACAATTTCTCGATGCAAATCCCCGATAAAAAAAAAAAATTCTCCGCTCGGCAGAGGAGCGCGCGCGGCAGTAATCGAATATCTTAGAATCTTCAGCCGCGCGATAATACCGGTTACGCAAGCATCGTCAGCCGCACGCTTGCATTAGCATAAGAATCTCCAATAACGCGTGTCTCTCTCATCGATATTGAGTTCCTGCGCTAATCAATTTGAGCCCTCGGCTCGGTTCTTTAATGGCTCGGTTCCGGCGAATTAGGCCTGAATTAGGTAACGCGGCCGGATCGTCGAAGGAAAAGCCCGCGCCTCTTTGGTAATTCAAGCTCTCTCTTTACCCTGCAAGCTCGTAAAAGTCCGCGAAGGAGACGCGGGCCGCTCCCACCCGGGGGGGAGTATATAAAGATAAACGGACGAACGATCCCGAGATTAGATGCGGTTACCGATAAAGTTCGATCGCGCTCTGCTTTTCAGAAAAGGCGCTGATCTAGTTTTTTTTTGTCTGATTCTTTTCGTTCGGTCTCGGCTGTAAAGATTAGGCCGATTTATTGCGGCGCGCTCGTCTTTTTTTCAATCACATTAGATTATTGCGCCGAGTATAGTTGGAAGTGACGTAAGGTGGAGGTACGCGTAGAAGCTAAACGACGATTAATGATTACCTTCGAGGAGATAAAAGTTAATATGTTTGCGCTAAATATAAAGCCCGTCGGTGGCATTGTGCAGATGGAGTTCGAATAAACGGGGTGCTTAAGGGCGTGTGCCCGACGGCTGAAGCGTTCGCTTAATGTGCATCGAGGCTATTTTCAGCGCAATTTTTATTATTCCGCGCATTATTCAAAAGCAATCAGCGGCCGATGACTATGATTTAAATGGGTTAATTTTAGACGGACGTAAATTGTTAAGAGTGATTAGCTTAGATTCTCCGTTTTACCATCGTCGAGTCTCTTGCGAATGCCGTATTCTAATGAAGAATGTGTTTCGAAATGTTCGCGTAATGGAAAATTTATTTTTGGAATGCACTTTTTACGTATTTTTGCAAAATTGGCGAACTAAACTTTAATAGGAAATGTTTTTTACGATTCGCTAATATCCGGTTCAAGATATAAATATATCCTTTTCAATTTTAAGCGTAATTGCGTTGAAAAAAAAAACATTGCTCGTAAAAAACGAATGTTTTTAAAAAAATATAGAAACAAGATGAATCGATTCGGTAATTGTCTATTATCCTCCAAACAATCTATCGAACGACTCACGCAAAAACAGACTTAAAGCGCAACCATAAATATTTTAAACCGACGATTCGCGAATGACTCCTGTAGAATTTCCAAACAAGCGCATTTAAAATTCATTGTTCCCCGCCGGCCGGAGAAAAATAGTGTCGAAAACTCTGCGAATCTTCCCTGCTTACACAAAGCAAAGCTATATAAGCTGCGACGAGAGAGATTTAATATTTCTGCGATGGTACTTGACACGACCTCAGCGCAATCAGCTGACTCATATCTCGGCGACCTCGGCGGCTGGCCGCTATTGAAATCCGCATAATAAGCGAGAGAGGGATGAGACGCGCGACGCAAGATTATATATATTCTCTTCCTATCGGCCGCAGAGAGACAATGGCAGAGGCCCCTAAAAATACCGGCCTCCTTACCGAGTTGCGCGAGAGAGACGTGTTTTTTTTCGCCTCGGCCCAAAGTAGCCCGATCGTAATTGGAGAAGCCGCCGGCGGCGCCCTCGTGGAAAACGCGCGCCGTTAAATGCCTCATTGCTCCCGGGGCTTATTTACTTAAAGCCGTGCGGTCGAACGGAAGAGTCAATTCCCGCTCAGCTGGCAGGGTAATGAGCGGACTTTTACTTAATTGTTCTTTGCCTTTTATTTAGGGGAATTAGCCGGTCGCGTCTTGCGCGCGCTTCGCCGAGCGAACGCTCCGAGGAATTTCAAAGATGCGCGCGGGGGGCTGCGAAGGTTAATGAGGTGTGTTTTGTTTGAGCAACAGTTTGGGGGAAGCATTTTTCAGGGAAATTGTGTTTTTTTTTTCCTCGGTAATGTAATTGCAGGCTGTCGGAACTCGAGTGATGACTATATTTTGCAAAAATTTACGTCGCAATTACACAACTTATTTTAGTTTGAGCAAAATTATTTTGGTCGGTGTATAAAAGAAAAACCGATCTGAATCGTTGAACAAAAAAGAGCAGCTGCGCACTGCCGGACTAAGAAAGCAAAATGAAAAGATCGTATTACATCCGAATTCCAAATAGTTTCATACGGGATAGTATTCCACCTGCGTCGAATATCACAAAGGAATGCGGCGAAAAAATAGCCCGCGCACATCCGGTCCCCTCGAACCTCCATCCCTCCCATTCAGCCTACGTCCCAGGCAGTTGTCGAAACGCTTCCTCGCCGATCCCTCCGCCGGCCGATCGGGAAAAAGGGGCCAAAGCGCCCCGGCAACCCCTTCGGTTACCTTGAAACGGCGGAATGTACGCGTAACCCATTTATATCAGGGCCGCTCGATCGACTGTACGTATACACCCGCGCCTATCCCAGGAATCGCAGCCTGCCACAGATCGATGGCTAGGTCGCGGGATAATACCGACTCGCTCGCTCATCACGTGGCGCTCCCCCGACGACGGTCCTAAGTACGCCCGCCGCCGCCGCCGCCGCAGTTCGCCGCTGCCGCTTGTCAGTCAGTCGCGGACCTGCCGGCGAGCTGCTCGCTTTCTTTTGAGAGAGCCGCCCGCGTTTGCAGCTCGCGCTCTCGTGCTTGTATATAGTTATGGAAGCGAATACTACTGTTAAGGTATCAGGCATCGATTTGCGCACCTCTGCCCCTCGTACCCTTTACATTATCCTTAGTTACTTTTATCATAGTTTTAACGTTTGTTTTGTTTTTTTCGTTTCGTAGCTAGCAACTTTGTTTTCTGTTTTATTTCAGTAAATATATAAAAAAAGAGCCAAGTACAAGTGTCGTAGTGTCGCTCTCAGATTTGTCAGTAGTGCGTTAAGTTGTTCATTGCATGGGCTGCGGCTTTTCGAAGCGCCTCGAGGTTACTCGTGCTCCCGCACGCAAGCACATGACAACCGAGCTCTGAGAGAGTTCTCGCCACTGTTTATCATGACTAACGACAGACAGGTAAGTCCTACGTATTTTACGCTACATCCAATTCCCCGTGCTTTTATTCCCCGGGCCGCGCCGCGCCGCCGTATTTACGAGCGCGCGATTTCTCGACTTTCACTTAAAACTATAGACGAGCAGCCGTGCAACGGTACATGTATATCGGGCCCTCGGTTTTAGATTCGCGCCGCAGTTTTTTTTCTTTCTGTTTTTTGCGCGCCGAAATATCTCGGCCCGCGTCGATTTTGGAGCCTCTCGGCGTTCGCGCGGCGCATGTAGTGCCTGCAGGCGATCGAGAGAAAACAGGAGGCCGTGACTCAATCGCGCCAGAATTAGCCGGCCGCTGCACAAAACGAGGTCTATTTTCACAAAATATTTCCACGTGCTCCGCGGGGGTTTCGTGCATCTACACTTGCCGGCGTCGAGAGAGGAACTTTGTGCGAGATGTCGGTCAATTTTTAATGGGACGAGAGTTTTGGTAGCGCTAAAAAGAACCGTCACGTTAAAAGTCGGAATTTTCACGGCCTTTCAAAACTGAAATATCGATTGATTAATCGCTCGTTAATTAGTGCCAGCTCGTGAGGCATTAGATAATCGCCAGTTTTTGCTTCCTTATCGAATAAATCTACATACGATTTACACTCGGTTATTACGATGTGTTTAGTCGCGCGGAATTGCTCACCGAATGAAATTTCAAGTAGATTTGACAACCTAAGTAGTATTGATGTTTGACTTTACGCAAATATTTTCCATAACGATCCCCGCCAAATCAATAACCCACAAAGTCGGCAAAAGATTTCGTCATCCATTTAAATCTCATAATCCAAAGAATGATTGCCCGCTCGTCAATTGTCTTGCACGCACACCGGATACGATTAAACCGATCGCTCTCCCTCGGTCTCTCTTTCTCTCTCTCCGAAACCTCGCCGCCGGGGTCCACTGACGCAATCCTAATATGCACGCACCAGCCGAAGAGAAAAAAACAGAACAACGGCTGTGTGACCTAAGCCCGACACAGCCGTAGAATCGATCAGCGCGCGAATAAATAATTCATATATCGCGCGCGGCACAATTCTTTTTTTTTTTTGCAACATCGCCATCATCAGCTCTCTGCTCTTTGGTTCGCAGTCATGGTTCCGCGGCGTGCGGAGCAGCAAGTTCCGGCACGTCTACGGGGCGCCGGCCAAGAGGGAGAAGTGCTACGACAACATCAAGATCACCAAGAACGCCCACGACTCGCAGTTCTGCGCCGTCAACCCCAAGTTCCTCGCCATCGTCACCGAAGTCGCCGGCGGCGGCGCCTTTTTGGTGCTGCCCCTCGATAACGTGAGTATTATATGTATATCGGCACTTCGGTATAATAGACCGATGCCGGTCGGTCGTTTGTAGAATTTAATTGTTCGCGAGTATGCGGCACGAGTGTGAGGGTCTTTGAAAAACAAGCATTAAGTTTAATCGGTTAATGAATGCATTAAAACTGATGTAGGAACAAGGAAGGAAACATTGAAGGTGATTGAAAACAGAAGCCTCCATTCAATTTTTTTTTTTTTTTTTTTACAGTGTCAAGTACATTTAGTACAATGCTTATGTTAAGGACAACATTCACGTTCCTTCTTTAAATAATATTCAATTCAAATTACTTGAAGCTTCAACTTATTAAATGAAGGTTAAGTCTGCATCGCTGCCTTTGCATTTTCTACTTGTCGCGCGGTTTTATCGGTAATAAATATTATCGGTATTGTAAATTCACAATGAGAGAAGAATTCGTTTCTTATCAACAGTATTCATAGATTTGTACTAACGTTTAGATACCGTAAATCAGCACGTAAACATAAAAAAAAAACAAGTTTTTTTTATGACAAGCGAATTCGTTTGTAACACCAGTGATATTTACAAAACCACGCGTTAGACGCAAAATAGATGTACAAAAATATTTTCCAAAGTATTTTGTAATTACTAATTATGGCACCCGAGGCACACATTACTCATCGACGTGTTTTTTAAATCAAGCCCCCCCCCCCCCGCAATTAGTGATTCATGAGACTCGATAAATCGAGGAAAGTTTTCGAGCGCCGCGGCGCTCGAAGCTTCCTGAATTTTGAATCCATAAATCGCAACTCATTATTTCCTCTCGCTAAAAAAAATCTTGATCTTCGAAAACGAAAGCGGGGCTAAGCCCCGTAAATTACAGAGGCGAGCGCAAGAGACTTCCATTTTCCGATGCCGATCTTAATTAGCCTGGTCGCGCTTTGCTTTCGTTTCGAGCGAAGATATCCCGGGTATTCCACGGGGAGGAAGAAAAAAAAACAACAAACCGACGCGTATATATATTCATTATGTAAATTCGGCAAGACAATCCGCAAAAATAGTAAGATGCTGAGCATCGGCGCGAATCACAAAGAAAAGCTCGATAAAAATCGTTCTCCCGTAGGCAACAATGCGTTCCTCCTTCTCGGTTTTTTTGCCTCTAATTGCTCGCCGGGACGGTGATGATGATAATGATGATGATGATGATGATGATTATGAGGATGCCGGGGCCTAACGGAATAAAATAATACTTTCACTGGCTATTTCTCGATGCTAATTGCTCGCGGCGCGAATCTCTCGGGCGCATTTACATTTTTAGCCGACTTTCATTGCCAGCGGCCGTGACCGTAGCGTTTTGCCGCGCGGCGTTCGCAAAGAGAGAGAGAGAGAGAGAGAGAGAGAGAGAGAGAGAGAGAGAGAGGAATGGCTCTATTGTTTCGTGTTTTTTTTCGTCATTGCAGACTGGACGGCTGGACTTCAATGCCAGCAGGGTCACTGGACACACTGGCCCGGTGCTGGACATCAAGTGGAACCCGTTCAATGACAATGTTATCGCCTCCTCCTCGGATGATTGCACCGTAAGAATATTGATTTTTTTTTTCTTCACTTTTTGCCCGGAGAAAAACAATGGCTTGGCTGATAGTTTTAACGGCGTCTTGTTCCTTTCTCGCCGCGTCCTCGTTTAATTATTTAAAGTTACGAAAATTTGAGTTTTCTCTTGTTATAGCGTAAAAATAAAACTGGTAAATTTACAAAAAGAATATAGTTTTTAGACGCGCGCATAAATGCATAAATTCATGAACTTGCAAAATTTGTCAACAGCTCGAAGAAGCAAGCTGAAGTTGCAAATTGTTCGTATAAATAAATCTTGAATTAGAATCTCAGTGTTCTAAAAAAACGTTCTTTTCTCGAGCGACAGACTTCACTAAAGAACTTTTTAAGGTAATTCACAGCAAAGCCATTAATTTTCTTTATTATAAATTAAAATCAAAACAATCATCAATCTCGTTTATTAATGATTTTCGTTTTCTAAGAATTGCTTAGATTTTTTCTACGCTTAAACGCGCAATTACTCGGAATCCAATGCGAGTACGAATGCCGTACGCATAATTAAAAAGAGAAAATAATCCTTGGAATAACTTGCTTCCAAGCGCGTAAACGCTTCGAAATCGCGGAGAACCGATTCTTCCTGATTTTGCCCGATTCACCTTGAACTTGTAATAGCATTTGATATCTGATTTTAGGTAAAACTATGGCACATACCGGACGGCGGCTTGTCGCGGAATCTGACCGACTGGCTGGTGGAGCTTCAGGGCCACAAGCGCCGAGTCGGCTACATAGAATGGCACCCGACGGCCGAAAACATTCTATTCAGCGCTGGCTTTGATCATCTCGTCATTGTTTGGGACATCAACAAAGGCGAAACAGTGAGCGTAATCGATAGGCATCCTGACGCCATCTACAGCATGTCCTTGAACAGGGATGGGAGCCTTTTAGCCACCACTTGCAAAGACAAGAAGCTCCGAGTGTTCGAGCCTCGCTCTGGCATTGTAGTCTCGGTGGGTCTTTCTCTCTTGTGTTTGTATTTTTTCCTAATGGCTCGCGTGAGGGCCGCCTTTTACGCCCGCCCGACCGTTTTATCCATTCACCGATACTATCGCGATGTACTTCACTTACTCGAGTATACGTGTTATACTGTAGAGTGTGGAGGTACATTTAGAAGCAACTCATTGTTCTCTTTTTTACTTATGATTTGAGTTTCTAAATTAAAATTGAACTGAAAACGATTTAAAACAGAAAATGCAATAAATAATAAAAAAACTTAAGGTTTTTTAACATTAATGGTGTAATTGATTTTCAGGAAGGTGTCTGTCATGCTGGAACAAAAGCTAGTAAAGTAGTATTTTTGGGAGCCTCTGGACGGCTTTTAACAACGGGCTTCAGTAGACATTCCGATAGACAGTATGCGGTATGGAGTCAGCATGACTTATCTGCGCCGTTAACTTGTGAGACCATAGACTCAAGCAGTGGAATTGTTTTTCCATTTTATGATAATGATACCAACATGGTATATTTAGCAGGCAAGGTGAGTAACGCATATTTGTATAGATTAAAGAAACGATCTATCAACAAGTTCTGAATCGGTTTCTATTTCATTCAGGGCGATGGCAATATTCGATATTACGAGGTGGTCAACGAAGCGCCATGGGTTCATTACCTTAGTCAATTCATATCCGGCAACCCACAACGAGGTCTCGGAGTTATGCCTAAGCGTGGCGTGAACACTGCCATTTGCGAGGTTTTCAGGTTCTTCAAGTTACACGCCACGCGAGGCATGTGCGAACCGATCTCCATGATCGTACCTCGAAAAGTGAGTTTCTAAGCAATTAGAAAGTATTTCTCACTGTGCTTAATGGAAGCCATTAAATTAGCTTTTAATGAAACGATCTTAAATTTTATCGTTCACGATTTTGCAGAGCGATCAATTTCAAGAGGACCTGTACCCCGATACTATTGGTACGACTCCTGCCTTATCAGCTAAGGACTGGATTAGTGGAATGAATAGTCCACCAGTATTAATATCTCTCAAAACTGGTTAGTAGCTATTATTTATTTTTGTTAATATTAATGGATCAAGTGATTTTATGCATTTTTTATTTGTGCAAATGTTTTAAATATGTAATTAAATTTAGATGGTAGATATCAAGATTTTTTAACTTTCTTTCCAGGAGGTAGCATTACTACACATAAGCCGCGAGTATATAAACCTTCACATTTAGGAGGAACGACGGATATGAATACGAAAAAGAAGTTTGCGTTTTTATCTACAGAAACAGTGCCTGATTACCGACCCATCGAATATAATAACGAAATAACGGAGAAAAACCAAAAGACATCGACTAATCAAAGCACAAAGTTTCATCAATTGCAGCAGAAATTCAACAACGTCGCGTTACAGGTAAGATATGTCATAACTTTTATAGAAGTTAAACAATAATGGGTGATGTGTCTGCCATATTTGAATCAGTTAATTATATATTCTACACTTGTGCTGCTTATGCTCTATGTTAATTGACTGGATATTTTAGCTTCATGCCACTGTTTATTTGATTTTTGTTGTGGTTACTAAGTTTCTTTGCTAGATTAAGAGTCCGCTAAATTCCAAATTAGAAAAACAATTTATTTTGATAATTTTGTATAAAAAGTTGTTTGTCTAACGCACTAACACTTTGCATGGTCAACTTGAAGACACCCAGATGTAGCATCAAATTCTATGAGCTCGTTAGCAAGTTTGGGAGCTTATCTCATTATTGTAAGGTAGGTTTTAGCAGTATGAATTTGTTTTTCCGCTACCATTAGAATTAAAAATAATTAGAAAACGTAGAAGCATTGCGTTATGAACTATTACTTTCCTACTTTTTGCCGTAAAATAATAATTGTTTGTTATTAACTGCTCGTAGATGCTTCTTTATTAACAAATCTTTGTTAAGCAATCAAAAAGGTAATATTGAGCTTTAAATTGCTTATTATTTTAATTAGAATAACATCACTTCAAACTTGAACGACAACAAAACGTTGGTATCTTCGGATATACCAAATAATGAGGCTGATCTTAGAATTGCTTACATACGCCAGTGTGACGAATTGAAGCTGGTGAGACGTCAACTTGCAAATAGTCAATTGCGAGTAAAAGAATTAGAAGAGCAAGTAAGGAAGCATCAACAAAAAGGCTTATAATTATATTCGTGTGTAAGAAAAGTACGTAAGGTATGAATCAATTAAATATCATTACGACATTAGTGTTTGTTTAAACACTGTTTACCGAAAAATTCGGTATCGTATATTTAGAGATAATCAGTGTGCTAAAATGAAAAATCTAGGATGTTAATTCTAGTAAAGTAATCATTATACTAAAATCATTTTTAAAAAATGTTTGCATTAAATCGGCAGTATTTAATTTTAATAATTAGAAACAATTATATTGACAATGGGTTTTTACATTTAATTTTTGTTTCACTTAGTAGAATTTTAGAAGGGATATTTGGTATTATCAATTGTAAGATAGAATCTGTGATTTTCTTCTTGTGTTAATTAATTCATTCCTTTATAATTTGATTAAAAATCATTTATAAATTGACGATATGAACTTTTATCGATTAATGATTATAATATTGTTTTATAAAATTTATCGGATTATACCAAATATTTTTGGTGTTTATTAAATTTTATTTCGTAGAATTATATAAATTTATATAAATATAAACAAGAGCTTAGCTGTTGCAATGAACTGAATTTTACATTTGCCTATACTTTTTATTTTCAAATATTATATATTGCTTAAAAAATTATTTTATAATATCATTTATTAATTTGTGATTTTCATACAATTTATATATGTCTACATTTATATATGTTGTAAATTTGCGTTAAACGTAATATAAAATTTTTACTTTTAATAATAAAAAATATATTAATACTATTAATTCGATATTAAACGCGTATCTCACAATGATATTTATAAAAATAACAACAAATGATGGCAAATCGACAAATATTGTTGGACCAAATGGATAATATATTTCTGCCAAGTAATAATTAGACAAAAAATTATTAATACGAATTTGTATGATATTCGAATGTATTTTTAATACTCATCTATCAGATATCAAAAGCGGAATTTAAGAGAGAAAATATAATATTTATGAATATTATTCCGCTAAAAGCGTACAATCCTTTTTCATTGGTTCATAGCAAAATTATTCATTTTGATAGCTATTTAATAAAAACCTGTTAAACGTGAAAATTATTCAAACAACTTTATAAAAAATTGAGAAAATATTTACCTGGCGTTGAATGCTGAAAGCTTAACCCATGTGAGGTCGCAATATTTAGTGAATTTATTCAATAAAAGAGAAATTTAAAAAAAAACGCACTAACCGTAATAGCACTATATATTAATTTATACGCATAGCGTGCCTTGGCAAAGCAAGAGATAAATAAAAGAGAAACTGCCTTCAATGTATTTGCTCCTGTAGCTTTAAGGTGGCTTGAGCGATTTTTTACAAAAAG
Source organism: Ormyrus pomaceus (assembly GCA_900474385.1). Taxonomy (NCBI): domain Eukaryota; kingdom Metazoa; phylum Arthropoda; class Insecta; order Hymenoptera; family Ormyridae; genus Ormyrus; species Ormyrus pomaceus. The sequence goes on along the minus strand of UCOM01000019.1, from coordinate 129,909 downwards.
TTGTATCTCTTCGAAATTTTTCAGAGATAAATTTTAAAGAGATAGATTGTCAGTTGAAACGTGCATTTTGTATTTGAAAAAAGGAATATTTTGTAATTTTCTTGCCGAATTAGCCATTCTCGGTCTAGAGTAAAAAAATTGACATGATTGTTTCGACTAAAAGCATGGGTCAAGCATGCCAAGGGTTGGCCTTAAACATTGAGAACATTTGCTTTCTCGGTATTGTAACTACGTTAGTGGCAGATTTTGGCCGCTTTATGCAAACATGCCAAAGAAAAAGTGAAATGTGAGAAAAACACGAAAATATATATTGTAACGAACTTATCATTATTGTGTACCTGTTTTACAGGTAGCACATGTATGTGATGCTATAAAACAGCACAATATTACATTTACAAAGCGATAGATATTTGTATGTATAGATTGAAAGTTTGATGAAATTTTTCTAAGAATAAAAGTATCTTAATAAACGAATAAAAAGAATTCAAAGTATAAAATATTGTGTTTATTACTGAACCTAAACTATTAACTATAAAGATAAATTAAATAATTATTATTCGATAAATGTAATTACGTGAAGTAGTTTTTTGTACTTGTATATAAAAATTACACAATCACTTTATTATATGTATGATCAAATAATTTTTTTTTTTTTTTAATAAAAAACATACTAAATTTAAACTCAGAAATATAAAAAATATACATTACTAATAAATATCCTATAAAAACTTAAATAAACAATAGTCACTATGAATTTAAAATCTATAAAAATAATTCACTTGATCTATCTCGGAATGAAAAGTCCAAAACTCATTACAGATAGGAAACCGTTTAATAACATCGAGGGCGACAGGATGGACGCCGGATTGCAACCATCCGAACTGCAGGTAAAAACGCAGGTGCGGTATTTCAATTTATCACCCGGCTGCTGTACGTAGTCGCAGTAGTTACCTAAATCGACTGATGAGCAGAACCGCTTGGTCCCGATCCCACCTAGAATGTTTAATTTATCGTATTATAATGTTAACTTTGATTTTGTTATTAATTTGACAATCGTGTTTTCTAATAGCTAACAGTTCATGTTTACTAGAAGAGTATAAAAAAAGTTTAGCGTGCATTTAAAGGCAGTTAAAAATTTACATTTAAACTATCAAGAATCTCTTGTATACATATATATACATCGGTTTTCATTAAATCTCTTCCGTGATATATCGACCCACTCTTCAAGATGTTATCTGGTGCATCGGCGTATTAATGCTCACTTAATTTGTTAAATTTTTTATTTTCATTAAATTTTAGACTCTAAAACTCTAAACATTTTCTTTCAAATACTACACATGCACTTAATTATTGATATTAATGACATGCAAATTTGATCAAGCTGCGTGAAATTGCAGATCGAAACTCAAAAACCATTGATGCTGAATCTCGAAAATAATAAGCTAAAAAATGTGACATTGCCACTGATTTTTATTGTTACCAATTCAAAATAAATATTGCTACTTTTACCGTAAAACTTGACAACGAATCAAACTAAAAAAACAGAAATAAGCAACACTTATTCTCGGTTATTTATTGAGTTAGAAAAAACCTCCATATCGCCCGATTTCTTTGACGCAATATTGAGCTTCGAATACATGATTGCAATTTTTTGGTTGAAGGTAAGCCGTCACCAATTCGCTGCTTTCGCACATCCATTCCTCTGTCGAAGTGCATTGATAGCAATCCACTGTCAGTGCTCCAGGCATAAGTTAAATTAAAGCATTTGTAAATTGTTAGTAAATTTTATTTAGTAAAACCTTTTTTTAATTGCACTGATTTTTATAATCATTCTTATATTATTAGTTTGAACTATAATAGTTATGTTCAAGCAAAAAATATTACCCTTCACTCTTTAAACCACGCAAAATGTGTTAATTATATGTTTTAAAAGTTTTGTTAATTCGTCTACTTTCAATCACACCTATTGCCTTTTTATAATTATTGATTTACCCTCGAATCGGCCAACTTGCTTAATGCAATATTTAGCATCGTAAACGTCGTCGCAGTTTTCAGGTTCAAGCTCGTCAGTCTTTGTGACAAATTCATTGCACAAAAAAGGGTGAGAGCTATTTGTACTTAGACATCTGTAACAACGTATGCTATGTGCTGCATAAAAAAATATTTCTATAAATAAATTGTATAATTGGAAACGATAAAGGTTTTTTTAAAAGAAAACGGTTTATAATTAACGATGCGGTGTTCCAGACGGTTTATTGAATTAATAAAAATCGTTCTCTTTGATTGAATCAATATCCGTCGTCCTTAAATAACAAGTAGTCATTAAATTTCTTGCAAACGATTGATCACGGTGCTATAACTTTTGAACGAGGGCACAAAAAGCACAAACACTTGTGCAAGAAAAACTTTTCACTTATCAAAGGCGAATCAACAGTGCATCGAACTCCAACAGTTACAACTACATCGGTAAGTTCAGACTCGAAATGTAAACACATCGTACGAGATCGCGCCATGGCCTTTTGCAAAAGCAATTTAGAATCCAAAACTCTTTCATAAAAAGTACCGATCAGCCCCGCCCAAGATCGAGTTGACCGCGTCAACAACTCATTCAACTCTCTCTCGAATCCGCCGCATCGCCAATCGGGCACACTCACCTGGTTCGAAAACGAAGCACACCAGCAGCACCGACAGCGCGAAATGCAGCCCCGTCGTTCCCGTTCCAAATTTGCCCATTTGAAAATTGGTACTCCGGTGAGGCGAAGAAAAAATCGCGCCGATCGCAGGTAGATGCGACCTGGCCCGTTAGCTGAGAGCGACTGAGAGCCAGCGCATCGATGAGAGAGCTGGTGACTCGCGCGAGAGCCGCGCGGCCGCTCATTAGGAGGGGGACCGCGGCCCGGGAATTCTTCTTTCAATATATCGCCGTGCGTGACCATCAATGCCTCCGGTTTTTCTCCTGCTTCGGTTCCAGCTTTTTGCCCTGCTCGGCGCATTTCTGCGATGGCTCAATTCTACCGGCTGGCGCGCGTAAACGTTTTTTCGGAAATTTCATTGCAATCGGGAGTGGAGAAGGGAAGTTGTTTGACATCTGCGGATAATTAATTAACGGAACTCTGTTGGAATATAGTTAAATTATATGCAGATATATAACTATCGAATATTAATTCAATAATGCAGTTTAAAATAATTTTGATGGATTGATACATGCAGATCATGTCACAATCGTTGGTTGATTTAATTATTTAAAATGGAATTTCAAATATTTTTGGAAAGATTATTCATTAATAATAAAGAAACTTTTTTGTATAAGTTTGAATGAATATTTTATTTGCAATTTCTTTATATATAATCAAGAAAAAAGATGTCGGTACAATAAACATTATTTATTTAGTATAATAGCAAACATCTAGAAAGTCTTTTGAAACGTACTAAAATTTTAATTTAATAATAATCATACAAAGATTTTATATACTCTCATATGTTAATGGCAGGATTATTGTTTAAGTCTTAGAAAACTCATTTATTGCATGTTTTTTTTTTATTTTTGTATGATCCATTATTATAATATTGGGTTCATATTTATTAACATACTGTGGTTTGTAAAAACGTGTCAACTTTAAAGCAACAACAATATTTTAGTAACAAAGTTTACTTATAGATTTAGGAATAGTAACTTACATGCAATGTGAAAGATGCAATAACAAATATAAAATTTATAAAATTTATATAAATTGGTTCGTAAAGACTTAAAATTGTAAAAGTAAGTAAATGCCCCTTAAGAAAAGCAACACCACTGGCTATAATATAATTTTATTAATTAATATATAAGAGGAACGTGAATTTATTGAAATGGCGTTGATTTGCGCTTCTCTTAAGAAACTTCCTTTTAACATAATTTACCAATTTAATTCTCAATTTTTGGAAGTGGAAGACTTTTTCTTACTTTCCAATTTCGCAGATTGCTTGTTGACGGTTACATTACTCTTACTTTTCTTTTTACTGAGCCCTGCCGTACTAACTTTCGTGGCGTTTTTCTTTAAAGATTCGTTATGACGTTTCTTTGTGAGCGTGGCAATTGTTTTCAACTTGGGCGGATTCTTTTTCATAACGCCTTTAGCAACTTTTTTTCGTTCCAGGGGTTTATTCGTCAACTGATTCCAATTGGGGCCGACTTTTTTGCATTTAGCTTCTCGATTACCAGCTTTACTTCCGGGCTTCTGATGTGGATGATAATTTACCACCTGGCGAGGTTTTTTATTACTTTTTATCTTTTTAATCGACCCATAAATATTGGCAGTAGTAAATAGTTTACAGGAATTATTGGACAGGTGTAACTTAGCGTCTTGTTTCAGAACGGAGTTGAAAGAGCAAGTATTAGGATTGATTTTCGTGCACTTCTCGAGCAAATCATCAGAGGCCAAGTATTGATTTTGATCACCAGCGCTGTTCTGTAAATTTAATACTTTGGTGATTGCTGAGGAATTTAAGCAAGATTATTTAAAGTGACTAAAAAGTCATGCTTTTAAGTTGTAGTTGTTACCTAATTACATACGTATAAAGAGTGAAAGAGAAGAAGCAGGAGAAAGATTAAAAAATAAACATATATAATGAGTATAAAAGTAATATATTTGTCAACACTTTGTCTACAAAAAATATTATAAATTATATATGAATTCACATATTCATATATACACGTATGTATATATCAAAACTGCCGCTGTAGTTTTTCCATATACATTGAGTACACGTATACATATCGATATATATATGTACATGTGGTGAAAACATTATACATCATTTCATTATTTAGCGATTTGTTTGTTGAATCATTGAACACGTCAATATTTTCAGTCAATCACATTTTGTTTCAAATAACAAAGCGCGAGTTAAGTTTTTAATTTTTCACATATCCAGTTTAAGCATTATTATGCCCCTTTGCTATATACTACAGCCTTTCCAGCTAGCTATAAATAGAAATAATAATGTAAAATAAAAATATTCATTATAATTACATTTAGTGTTTCATTACAGAAAGTACGCTCTAAAATAAAAAAACTCTGTGCTTGCATGAATCTAAAAATTATAATCATATAGTGCGTTATCATTAATTTTAGAATCCCTGAATCTAAAATAGTGGCAAGTAAATGCAGTTAATTATTAAAAAAACTATAATAAAAATTTACAGTTACCACTAATTTAAACGAGAGAATTTATTTAAAAGAGATATCTTACTAATCGACAGTTTTAGAAAATATTTAAATCTAAATAAAAGATTTAATTATGCAGTCTTAGAGAAATCGATGTACATTATTTTTTATACTTTTAATAAAAAACAATACGAATACTTATGTTAAACATATAAAAGTAACAAATTATTAAGTACAGATTGATTAAATAGAAAGATATCTGTTTCTTAATATGTTATTGGACTATGATTCAATTTTTTCGTACAAATTGTGCTTAGGGAAGAAAATGACAAGGAAGAAAATGATCAGTTCTAAAATCTTAATCAATAGATTATTTAATAAATTATGCACGTAAATTATGCTTTTGTTTTCTTAAGAATTAACTAATTTACAAGTAAATAAAGCTGTCCCTGTCTTAATCTACCCTGTACCATAATAAATATTATACAAAAGCAAATCACAAAAATGTGCTTAATATAAAATTTTAAAGCTGTTTTTATCTCTTATAAACAAGCGTAAGGAAGCCCTTTATAAAAAGGAATCTGCTGCCATAGCATATTTAAATTTTTACAATCTTTCAACGCGGATATTATTTTAATTTAAAACTTCAAGTTATCATTCAATTTTCAATATAATTTTAATATTTTAGCAATATTTTCGTTTTATAGAATTTATTTAATAATATAAAATCAATAATTATCGTGTCAATCGAGAAAATTAATTAAAATTTTCTATTTAATTTAAAAAGCTCTCATATACTACTTAGTAAACGTTAAGTAGTTGCCTTAAGGCACAATAAGTGGCTATCCACTTTTTTCCCGTCAATGTCAGCATACGGTGCATTGTCTTATTTCAGCGTTTGCAACGTCATTAACATCAATAACATCATTTTCTGTGTCAGAAAGATTTACCTTATTGTAAGGTTTGTTCACAGTTGATTGAAAGTTATTAGTTGATATCAATTTCAAGTATGATTGTAGTCCTTTCAATGAACGATACTGACTATTTGGTATTCTACTATTTGGATTACTACCAGTCATATCTAAAATAGATGGTCCTAGTGCTGCTCCTACCTTTAAAGAAATTAGTGTCATTTTGTTAATTTGTAACGTTATCAACAAATATAATAATATAATTTACCTCCTCAAAAACTACAGGATTATATTTCGGCGGTACAAACACTTGATGGGGCTTATATTTATGTACCCCATCTTTTACTTTTGGAGGTACAATATTAATTAGACGACCAGTATTATAATTACATTCTAACGTGTAACTATGTATCAAACCAAAGAGTTTGTATACAGCAACCCGACCGGAACCTTCACGAGACATTCCGTCTCTCTTGTCACTGAAAAACAAATTATTTTTTGCAATAACACTTTTCAGTAGTTTAATGAAATTCAAAATTTAGGTACTCGTACTCACATAAGATACATATTTTTCTCGGCAAAGTTACAAGATGTAAAATGAAAATTAGGATTATTTATAGACATTAATTTAGGAAATAGCATGCAGGCCGAAGAGTCGTCTGGATCGTCAAAGTGATTACCGTACATAAAAATTCCTTTTTTTGAAGCATGTCCATGCATATCAAGATATAAAAATATTCCAGATTCTTCAACATTTTGAAAATTTTCTTTAGTCTCATCATATGTTTCTATTTGTTCTATTTTTTCTTCTAATTCGGATTGATTTTCCAAAAATTCAGAATTATTTGCTGTAAACAGAAGTATACATGTAACATATACTTTTAAATATAATACTGTAATTTAATTTAGAACTTACAAACTGAATTTTCTGTCGCCTGAAGCAAACAGTTGCGCATTCGACTACCTCTTTCTATATATTTCTTTTTTTCTTCTATAGTCATTGATGTTACCTATTATCAAATCAAATATTTTATTAATATTTTAGAAGATTTAATATTTAATGATGAATGAAACTCAAAATATTATAAATACCCTTTGAAGTAATTTATTTGTTTCTTTTGAAATGGATTGATTAGCATTTATAGTTTTCTCAGTATCAAAAGTACCTATATTTCTCGTAATCACTGGTTCTTTAATTATTTCTTGTATTATTTCAAGCTTGGTAGGTTTAACTTCAACAGGAACAGGTTCTGGTGGTAGGTTGTATGAATTATGATAATACCTACAATATTAATTGATACAATAAAACGATTTAATAAAAATCTTATTTCAAATAAATATTTAATTGTTATTAATTAAAGACCTAAGTAATGTTTTAGCTGCAAATATTGTTGGATGTTCTATTTTTGATGGATTTAGGTACAATCGATTAAGATTAACTCCTCTTGTATCCATACGGTAATAACCCTGTGCCACTCCATCTGGATTAAGCATTGGTATTAATTTAAAAACATAAAGTCGGCGAAGCGTTATCGCTATTGGATCTTCTCTATTTAAAAGAAAGTTTATAAATCCATTCAAAACAAAACTGGAAGGTGTTTCTCCTGGATGAACTCTTGCACTTAGGAAGATTACCTAAAAATGTATACAAATTATAAAATGTAAAATGTTTAATGTTTACAATGTAAAATGTTTTCAATTTTTGAATGTTAAAAGTGTACTTTTTTATCTTGAAATTTATAAGGCCTGTCTTCCTTTTCTTCTGGAAATAAGTCTTTTAACTTGGCCTCTTTTTCTTTTGTAATGTTGTAATATGAACTTATTGTTAGAATATCTAGTCTTCGTCCTTCTATTGATTTTATAGCACATTCTCTATGATAATAAATATCATCAACAAATTGAATGGATTGTTTAGACATTTTTGCATCTATTTTCTTTAAATAATTTTGTAAATCCGTGTAAGAGAATGGGTATGTAAATGCAAAATATGTGATTGCATTGCAATTTTCTGGTGTTCGAAAATTGAAACTTAAAGTAAATTCGTTATTTTTTTCATCGGCCTGCAACACAGAAATAAGATTAATCTTCTAAAGATTAAGTAAAAGTTGAAAGCATTTAAAAGTGTAGGTACATTAAAAGAAGGTTTTTCTTTGATTCTTTCCCATTGGGGGTGTCCTGGAATTACTTTAAAAACAGGAGCCATTCCCTGGCTGAACATTTTTACTTGCTTGTTCAAGTTAACCAAATTAAATTTAACAAGGGCACCACAATCAGATGATTTGACACCAAAGTAGAACCAAGTTTTATTATTGTTCTGATATTCTGTTCCTTGACAATCTTGTTTTGTCCAAATGTTAAATTCATGGTTGGGAATTTCAATGGGTATCAAAGATCTCTGACTTTTGTTATTTTCATGTTTTACTAAAAAAAGATTTTATTGCAATATAATAATAATCAATTTTAAAATATCGTATTACAATATATTAACTGAATTATAAATATATACCATAATCATCCTTATTGACTTCAATCTTTTCAACTTTTGCAAGATTTGCTGAATCAAAGTTATTGATAAATTTAAAACCTTCAATCTCTAAACCCTCTTCCATACTTGTAAATTATCTACGGGAAATAAACTCATTAAATATATTTCTTGCCTTTGCATGCACTAACTATAAAATTATTGTGTTAATAACATACTTATTATCGAACATGGATAAATTGTAAATTCTATTTTTATTTAAATTTAATGAGCATAATGATTTTCAATCAAATCATAAGTGAAAAGTTAGTTTAAAGACAATGACATTTTGCATTAGATTTGCACTTGCTTCTGAGTCTTGAATTTGGAGCAAACTCATTTTTATAGTAAATAACGTGATTAACGAGATATAAAAAAATTCACTGTTATTAGTTTTGTTTATTTGAACCTTTTGTATTGAATTATTGAAGCGGACGAGTCCATTTCCTAGACTACACGGATACTGAAGGAGATTTTATTTCGTTCGCATTTCGTCTGCTATGTGACAAACATAAAATTGTTAAAATGTCAACACCTAGTTAACTTACCGAGCGACTGCAGCGCTGTTACTTCTTCCACTCCCTTCAAGATCAAAATTTTTGTTGATTATATTTACAATTTTTAAATTTCTAATTACAAATATTTAATTAAAGTTCAGATCTGAACATTACGAAATAGAAAAGTATTGACAAAATTTTGAGACTCAAATTCATTATTTTAACAGTTTGAAATGCCCGCGAAATAACAAAATGATCGATACCCCAGCAATGACGCTATTAACTAGTCAAAGGAGCAATTAAACTTTTTTAAAATCATTTTTTTCCGTTTCTCCAAAGGTTACTATTAAAAGTCGAATATTTCATGGAAAAATTTAACAAGTTTGAGTTTAAGGTTAAAACTTTTTAATTTTGCACCTATATAGACATTTCAGCGACAGACGCGCGATACTTTGGCGTTTCAAGTAGTCGTATTTCCTGTTCCTTTTCTCATGGCAGTCGAGTGAGTCGAGTCGAGCACTTCACTCAAGGAGACAGTTGTTTGTGAATTATTGTAGCGTACTGTTCTAAACTAGCATCATGCCGAAGAATAAGGGTAAGTATTTTCATATGCGTTATTCTTAATATTAATATATATAAACGAAATATTTATTTTGAACATTTTAATGCTTGAATATCGACACTGATGTTCAATTAGAGTTAACCTATATTTGACAATGGTAACTTACACATGACTCACGCATACACTGATGCGTTGAATTTTAATCTGTAAACATAATTTTTTTATAAGTTTTCCTCAATCTTATACTAATATTTCTACATTACTTTTTTAGGAAAGGGAGGTAAAAACAGGAGGAGAGGAAAGAACGAAAATGAAACGGAAAAGAGAGAGCTGGTCTTTAAAGAGGATGGTCAAGGTAAGGCACATAAACAAATTCCTTTTGTTCAAATCGTGAATTTAATTAATTGCAATATCGGTTAAAGTAGATGTAATTATTGTAAAATACTGTAAAACTAAATCTAATAAAACAAATCGAAAAGTGTTGTTTATTTACTCAATTGCATCTAGGCAGCAGATGTGAATAAAATGCATTTTAATCGTTTTACTGCAACAACGCGTCGCCAGTAGCTGGGGTGGGGGGCTACTTCATTCAAGGCTTTTCACTAGAACGGAAAACTTTCACAAAAATTTCGTCTAACTTTCAAAATATCTTCAAATTTGTTGTGCCATTAAAAAAAATTAAATTATTGTCATTACTTTAAAAATGAATTTGAAATGTATAAAATTTGCTTTTTTAATTTTTTTTAATTGTTACAATAGTTTGTTGTATACTTATAAACTTCTAAAAATTGTTGTTATTAAGTAATTTTTTTTTGAAGTTTCATAAAACTTTTTGTGTCAAAAGTTAAAAGAATCTTGATAAATATTTAATTTCTCTCAATAAAAAAAAAAAAAAATATTTAATTTCCAGAGTATGCACAAGTCACAAAAATGCTTGGAAATGGGCGTCTCGAAGCTATGTGTTTTGATGGAGTAAAAAGATTGTGTCACATAAGAGGAAAACTTCGTAAAAAAGTGTGGATCAATCAAGGTGACATTATTCTTATCGGTCTAAGAGATTATCAGGATGCCAAAGCAGACGTTATTCTGTAATACACAGCTGACGAAGCAAGAAATCTCAAGACTTATGGTGAATTCCCAGAGACAGGTATGTGTTTTATCTACTTTACAATTATTTTTATAAATAATGATTATTCATTAATGTACTATTTGATATTTCAGTCCGCATCAACGATACTGTCACTTTCGTTGAGGATGGCTTTGATGAAGACATTGAATTCGGTGATGAAATTAGTGATGATGATGAGGATGATGTCGATAATGTAAGTATTTATGTTTAAAGACCTATGTTTGAAGTTTTATTTTTGGTATTAACTAATTCTGTCTTGTTTTTCAGATCTGATGATCTACAAAGAACGCAGTGAATAGGTAAATATCAAGAATCGTTTGATGAAGATACAAAGGAGTATTCGCTGTACATATATACAGATATACAGCTGGTAACGTACAGTTGATGTCTTGTATCTCAAATAAATTTTTAAGTTTTTTCCATCAAAGTTGTATTCTTGTCGATGAAAGATTTTCATTTTAAAATAATTATATTAAAAAATAGGTACCGGTAATTTTAATATTTGAAAATCGAAGTTGTTTTCGTCACTTATGCTACTTTGTATAGGTAGAGATATCAAAGCGTAATTATTAGCTTTGGTTACATAGATATGAAAGTGTTATTTATATAACTAAACTATAATAAAATCAACGTTTTTGTGCCCGATTTTTTAAAAACTTTTCGAATTATTCACGCAATTGTTTTCTTTGCAAATATTATTTGTATGATATATCATTTCGTAACAACTGAAATGAATAAAAAAAAATGATTTGACTACAAATTTGCATTTTTTTTATGTTACCTTTTGACTAGATCCAAGACATCGATTAAAGCATAAAATTAAGGTATGCTTATCGTAATTGTTGCGGTTTAATGTGGAAGTTTCAACATACAGCAAACATTTTCAGTCGATAATATGATTAATTAACTACTTTTGGATTGTTTTTTTCTATTCGCAATGGTCAAGTTATAAAAGAAAAAATATTGTGTTCAAATTTACCGTATTGTATGTAAATTCTTCAAAATAAATATCTTCAAAAATGTAAATAATTAAAAATTTTTTGCCCAAAACTTCCATTTAAATGGTTCTTATCTCTGACATTCAAATATGACTCATTTAAATTATAAAATTATTAAACCTACACTTTCCATACTTACGTGAACACTGCAGCTGCCGCTTTCTATTAACTTAAAAAATACTACATACTTCATGAAAAATAAAAAAGTTAAATAAAGAGAAAAATATTAAATAGTTTCAGGTGAAGAAACTATACTAATTTAAGTAAGAAAATAATTTGACTAGTTTTATATAATTGATTTATTCCACTGCATAGCGATTTAGATAAAGTATCTCGAAATAAGAGTAATAATTAATAGTATTTATTTCTAAAAGCTTTATTTGGTATGATATATGGGATGAACGTAAAGAAAAATCGGTGAAATAAATGCGTTGAGTTTCGTACGAAGTATTGAAATACGGATTAGTAGAAGCATTTTCAAGACTTTATTAGATGCGTGTGATTGTGCCTTTGGTCCTTAGGTCGGGTGGGCTCTAGGCAAGTCTATTGAATGCAGCACAGTGGACATTATACATTATAATTTATAAATCTTGGATGTGTAGACATAATCCATTTTAATATAATATCTTGTATATTAATAGAATATCTTTACGCTAGAAGATTTCTAAAGGTAGTTTTATAATTCATACGTGATCTCTCATATCTCGTTAATCGCTTCATTTTTTTTTTGTCAAACTCTGACGTCGTTACATTAAAAGCTAACGCCTCTTACAATATAAAGTCAAAATTTCTTAATCTGCTCGATTGATCCTCGAGGTAATCCAAAATTTTCTTAAATATATCCAACGTCAAATATATCCAAATTTGTTCAGCATCAAGAGAATAAAAGTTTAACGGTTACAAAACAGTCATCTTATCTTCTTCGCTCTATAAATAATAAAAATATTCACCATGCCGTAAAATTGCATAATTATTACAATCGCATAATCGTACATTTATATATATTATTTATGGCTAAAAATAATTATAAATATACACAATGAAAAAGATTGTTAGGAAATAGATCCCATTAAATAAGTCAAATGTACAGAATTATTCGTCGTTTCGATCGTTATTTTTTTCTCATTAAAAACACGATGCCTTGCCATTGCCTCAAACCAGAAACTCGCGCCGATTTTTTTTTTTAATATAGAATAGTCGCAGCTAAAAGAGATACATTGTGCTCAGAATTCTCTCGCCCGATATGCGTTTGTGCTTTGCGGAATGGCAAGTCAGCATACAATATATAATCGTTTACAATTAACGCTCTTTCTCTTATATAGAATCATGATAGGATTGCGCGGGAAAGCAATATGTTATCTTCGTTTACTTTTTTATTTCGTCCACCGAAAGCCGAAGCTCATAGAATCTTATAACGTTTACAAATTAACAACGATGTCGCCCGGATGATCGAATGAGAGAGTTCGCCAAAGTTTCATTCCACCTCCGTTCCTTGCGCAGCTCCTTCCGTCTACCTGCAGATACATCATATCGCGCATCCGTTCAATGACAGATCAATTATATATGGACGGGCTGACGTGTAGTGGGAGACTAGCGAGCGAAGCTAGTCGAACTAGCTAAGAAATATCTGTTTCAGCTTTAGTTTTTCTTTGCCGAGGAAAATGAGGCTAGAGAGAGCGGGACAGGGGCAACGATATATAAGCTTCTCCGAATTCAATTGATTCGCCTCGTTAATTATATAATTGATTTTTTTTTTCCTCGCTCGCGACATTTTTCCAGCGTATAATAAACGACTTCTAGGCCTGACGCGATCTGTGTCGCCGCCGATTGCGCGCGCGGAACTTCGTATATATATTTATGTCGAGAGAACAAGGCTTTTCGTCGACGCGTTGAAAAAGGTGCGCCGTCTCCTCGCTCGCCTATATACCTATGCTTTGTAAAGTATGTATAATATACTCTATGTATAAAGTGTTCGTCGTTCGTTCAGCTGCTCCAAGAGAGAGCCTCACTGGCCCTTTCGCTCCTCCGTCATGAACTGGTCGACGATCTTCTGCATCGACTCGCGCAGATCGTCGCTCCCGCCGCCGTCCTCGCCCGTCACAGGCACTGACGTCGTCATCGTTCGCGTTACTCGCGTTATCCTACGTCAAAGAAGAACTGGTTTTAAACGTCGCAGTGGAGGATGTTCCTTTTTAATTGCTACTTCGTCGAGGACTCGATTCTTTTACTTCTAAAGAATTGAGGTCTTGACGAAATAGCACTTGGGTTTTAGGAAGAAAGTCTCTTTATTCGCATGCTTTTGTGCTTACGTTAAAGATATTTACACGAATTGGATATATTTTTACCTTTCATGTGTTTCGGGATTGGTTTCAGTCGTGGTCGTTTCCATGAAGGTTGGCTCGCTTTGTTGTAAAAAGTCATTTTCTGCATAAAAGAAAACATGCGAAAAGGTGAAACGCGGCTCCGTTATTGAACTGATTTACTCGTCCGAATTTTTACACAGAAGCGTAAACGAGCGCACGCGGGGTGCGCTCGTTTACCAAGAGTTTATTATACCCATTTATTTATGTATACTATAACTCAATTTGTACATCATGCCCATACAAGGGTTTAGACTAGACACATATAAAAAAAGTGACAACATTACTAAACATTTGATAATGCACTGTACTTTTTACTGATTCAGCCAGATTGTATTATTGTAATGCAGTTTAGTAATTGTTGGACTTGCATATAATTTTACAACAAAAATTAAAAAAAAAAGAGCACAGATAATTTTGGAAGCTTTACAAAGTACAGTCTCTCCTTCGATAAAAAAATATAAAAAAATACTTTCTATTTCAGACGTAAATGGTACATTTCAAGTATAATTATATAATGTATAATATATTATATATTGTATAAGATAATAGTAAAAAATGATGAGATGAAAATGTATGATGATGAAGTATATAACTTTGTCAAAGCAGAATCTCTGTTTTTATGCAAGACAGAAAAGCTTGCTTTGTTCGAAGGATCGCTTGTAGCTTTCATGTTCTGGATGCCTTTTGGGCGCACAATTTATTCTTTATAGAAATATAATATGTATATAGTAAAAAAAAAAAATAAGATACCAGTGCTACACGCAGCGAGCTTGTGAGGTAGAGCTGACAAAAGCTGCCGAATATATAATATGTAATAAGCATTTTAGCAATTATTTTAATAGATTTGTGTTCAACATACCTAATTAACGTATATAATAAGACGTGACTTTTAGCTTTGTAAAAAAGTAAGAACCGAATTAAATTGACACTTTTAAAAAGGGGCAGCAATAAAGTCAAAGTAAAAAAAAACTAGACCAAATAGAACTACGATATTAGTATTGCTAGACGAACGAAAAATGTGGAAAGCGAACAAAAAAATCAAGATCGTAATAATGAATTTATACTCTGACTGTGATAATGAGATTGGAGAAATTCGCCTAACAATCCTAACTGCATACCTAGAATCGACATTGTCGTTGGTCCCTCTACACTTTAGCTTTATCTTGAGTTTGTTTAAATTATCGTGATTGCTAGAAGAATATTAATTGGGAACTAGAAAATAATGTGAAAGTAAAAGACTGCATTCGTTGCAGAGCTACTCTCCAAGATCAAATTCATGCGTGTAATGTATATATATACGTTTCAGAGTTAATATCAATTTACACAACTACTTGTCATGCGTATCTCATACTTAGAAAATAACAATCATGCACTACAAGAACGCATCGACTTTGGTATACTTATGTACAGATTATTTAGTCCGACGCATCAGAAAAAGAAAGCTTGTCTCCTATTCGCATCTTGGTTTCCTTACCTGAGATCGCAATGATAAGTCGCTAGTCATGAAATATGGTAGAAGTAAACGTACCCAGTACTCCTTAGGGAATGACTAGAAAGGGTGCTGCTGATGCTCTCGAAACTCTCTGGCTCCAAGGTAAGCATAACAGCTAGTAGGACAACCAAAACCGTGGCGGTTGCGATCATCCGATATGCACAGCTGCTCATTTTACTCTCCTTCTTAGGTATCGGTTTCGCGTGACCGTTTTCTGGACCCCCTAAATTAGCGTCTTGCTCTGACATACGCAAACATCCTTTTCGTGAGTCTCAAATATATTTGCTTTGTTTTCATGGGCTTCGCGGCTTTTCGGATTGACAGTCATTCCGTTAAAAGAGTTATCTTAGGAGCAGCGTTAAGTTATTATATTGTAGGCAAAGAGAAATAGGCTTCGTCAATCCGAAAGACTCGGAAAGCGTAAGAGTCGAGGATGATGCATGATGAAATGTCGCACCAGAAGCGCCCCCGAAGTTGTTGGATGAGCACCTTGAGTGTTTCCCTGAGCGAAAGGCCTCGAAGACACACCGAGCGAGAGTGTATGACAAAAAGGCAATGCCTCACGACAGACCCGACACACCTGCGATTAACCAACGATGATACGTTCAAAATCTTCGATCGTCAAACGCTCGTCTGAAAAGATTCTTTAGCTCGTTACAAGCTTTGTTTTTCTGTAAATCTTGCCGTTCTTTTAAACCACCACCAAAGTCTGTTTTTCACTCTACAAGCATCGGACTGCGTTCTACTCTAGACCTAATGTACGATGTTAGTATATCGACAGAACATTCAGCATGCAGTAGCAGGTATTAGTTATTTTCTCCTAACTGACACAAAAGCAGAATAAAGGGCGGTATATCGAAACTACAGGCAGCTCGGCACGGTTCGGTAAGACAATATAGGCAATTGACGAACATAAAGCAGTCGGGTTTCCCGGTTCGAGCAGAACAATGCAACAATTACTTAGGGTACACAGATGCGATGATAAATCTGACAGAGACAACTGGTCAGCGGGATATGTACATTGCTTACTTAGAAGGTTAGCTGTGAGTGAGGTACCTTGGTCGTCCTCCATTGGGGAAAGTTCAGCCCCTTCATGCAGCGCGACATCCGAACCACTGGAGCTTCCCAGAGTACGTCTTCGACTAGGAGATCTTCTGCGACGCTGCGGCGATCCGTCGCTATCTGTATCACTGATCGTCCCCTGTCTGGAGCCGTTTTTCGTGAAATCTTCGTTCGCGGATCCGGGCGACATGTCCACGGAGAACTGCGTCTCCCAGAGCTCCGCGGGAACGCTCGCCTCCCCGGAGCTGTTCATCGTTCGCCAGGATTCTTGCTTTCCGTCTGGGTACTGTTTCACGACGAGGGTTTCCGTTATGGTTCTGCTGGATGTCACGTCCTTGCTAGGATCTCTTTTGCCCTCGGAGTCCGTTGTGCTTTCCGTCGTTTCTATCGTCGTGAAGCTTTTCTTGACAAACTCGGACACTTCCTCGCAGGCGAGATCTTCGCACCGGTTGTCGTAACCGGAATGCAACTCTAAACGCCGCGAGTCTTCTGTGTGGAAAGCGTTGTCCTTCAAGACCTTCTCGTATTCAGGCACTTTAGATTCCTTATTCTGCTCGCAGAAAATCTCCTTGGCGAGCTTATTGTCATTGTCTATGATAGCCTTGTGCGGCACTTTGTCGCGAAGATTATTTAATGGCTGGACGATTGGCTCGGAAAATTTGGATCCCTTCTTGGCAGGCTTCGGCGACGCGGGATTCTTGAGATCTAATTTCAAGTCGCTTACTTCGGTCGACGTCTTGATAGAAGAGCGTCGAGGAGCAGGAACAGGTTGCTTTGCTGGAGTAGAAGAAGCATGCCTCTCTACAGTCCCATCAATCTCAGCCGAATCATGCCCTGACCCATCCAAAAGGACACGGACAAGAACAGGAGCAAGGACATAAAGCACATTGATACACACTAAGATTGTTAATTCTAGCCCAGCTGCGTAGGTGGGGGCTCTATGACTCAACAAGGTCTGTTTTTATGGATTCTAGGTCTAAAGTATAATGTTATTTTCAAAGATGTATCAACAAATAGAGTGAAGTACCGAGTCTGAGAGAGTCGAGTTTCAATTAGTACGTATCAACATAGCGTTAGGATTAGTCAATTGAAACACTTAATGAGATAGTGTCTAAGAGATTTGCTTGTTTTTTACTAAAAGGTACATCAAACATACAGAGATATAGAGATATAGAGTAGATCGGAGTTGAACGCAAAATAGTAATTAGAACTGCATGAGAAGGCGTTTAATGAACGTGTAAATTAGAGATGTAAGCTTTCAAGTACCTTTTAAATAAAAGACATGCAAAACGAGTTAGTGTAGGAAGCGTCAGCATGTGCTAACTATAGAAGATAAAGCTAAATATAACCGAGGGCACCAAAGTATATATGTTCAATACGATGTAATAAACATACTGATCCTTCGACCTAAATCAGTGTGGTGTTTCCATCATGAAAGATGATATGAAGGATAATTTATTATAATTAAGTTACCTGTTTGCTTCAGCGAACGTGCATGATCGGCTAAGAGCTGCGCTCGTTTGGTTGCCTCCTCCGTTATATCTGAAATGCAGAATGGAGAACATGAGTTTTTCCCTTGCAGTGGACGGGGATACATTGAAAGCAGTGATTTAACAGAGATTAGGATGAATGATGTTTTTCCCTGCATGGCATACCTCGGATCATGCTTCACTAGACTGTGGTTTCCTGTTAATTTCAATGAAATTTATTACTTACTTTAAAATATATAAACTCGTGATTTTTTTATGCTCTGCTAAATAATAATAAGTAGATGAGGGTAGAAATAATAAGTAAAACGGGTAAGAAATCAAAATTGTGATAGAGGCGTGTTTTTTCTTATTTTCATTTTTCCAACTCTCGTCGATATAGGTGTGCGAAACAGCGCAAAAACCTGGAATCATGCATCAAACTCAGGTAAAAAAGCTATTAAAAATATAAAGACACAAAAAATGGTTACAAAAAATATCCTGGTCTATGTCACATGAATTCAACGAAAAGACACTTTGACATGAGATGGAAATTTGGAAGTTTACAATAAAAACCTGTCTTTAATCTTGGACATTTATAACATGTCTATTGCGCGTTACTCTCAATATAAGGGCGATGATTCAAGATTAAAGAAGTTATTAGGCATTGTTAAAAATGAATTACAGAAAAAATGGATGGTTGCTTATCGACTGAGATCATGATTAATCTGACTTTAAAACGTTATTGCCACAAATAATCGACTCGCCAACGCGCTTCTTACGTTCGGCAAATCTCCCGGGGGCTTAAATGCAGCAATAGCCTTTAAAGTCACGTATGATACATGTGAACTAAGGTTACAAAAAGCATTAACTTAATTAATCATGTTACACACAGCTGGTATATAATATATATGTGATATATGTACGTATATAACACAATTTTTGCAAGATACCTTTACTGCTATTGTCAGTGAACTCGGCAGGGCTGGGTGGCGGGGTCGCTGCCGTCCGCACAGACTTTGTTATGACTGTGGTGACGGACTGATGTGCGTGAGGTTCAGAATGCAATAGGCTACTAGAAACTTCACTCGCTACTATTGTGGTTACCGACTCCTGGACTATTTTTATGTCCGTTTTCTCAATCTTTTCTATTTTTTGGTAAGACTTTACGTCCTGTGGAATGCGTGATTCTACGTTGGCGACAACGTTGGGCGAAGTATGTAACGTACTCGATGACTCGAGCATTACATCGGATTCTGCAGCGACTTCATCTTTCACTCTGCTTGAGTCGCTGACACTTGGAGTTACGTCATAACTACCGGAGGGTCTCGAATCCTTGGATTCTCTTTTAGTGTCTTCCCAGAATTTGCTCGTTGCACCTTTAATGCCTTCCGCGGCCTGGTCTACTTCTTTAGCTACTTTATGCGTAGCACCTTTCGTTTTTTTCATGATGCTGGATATGACACCGCCCTTTTTCGACTTTTTCTTTTTATCTTTCGCTTCTTTACTCGATGTATCGCGTTCTAAAGAACTCCTAGCCGAACTCGATTCTGAGCTGGAGGAACTTTGCCTCACAGGAAACCTATCGTGTGTAACAGCAGCGATATTCCTTGAATCTTCTATTAACGCTTCGCTAGCAGATTTAGCATCAACCGCGGTTACACTATCAGTCTTTTTTGGAGGCTCCACGGTTGAGAAAGTCACTTTCTCAAACGTCTGTTTACTGTGATCCTTATCAGGTACTTTTTCTAGCCTTACACTTTCTAGATTATCTGCGGTTTTGTTAATACTTGATAGAGCTTCATCAGCTATCCTTTTAGTTTCGTGCGAGACTTCGTCCACTGCTACCTTCGTATCTTTAGCAGCTTTCTTAGAAGCTCTTTTCATTTTCTCTTCCTCGTCGATAGCTTCTTGTTTAGTTTCATCGACGAATTCTTTAACATCTTCAGATACCTCGTCTGCTGCTTGTTTCGCACCCTTAAAAATTCCAGATAAAAATCCACCTGCTTTCTCCTTTCCTTTTTTAGCAGACGTTTCAGCTGCATTCGCAGCATCTTTTGCAGCTTTTTCCCCTTTCTTTTTAACGTCCTGGGCAGATTCCTTTACTTTCTCGGCCGATTTTTCTACCGAATCCTTTATTTCGCTTACAACTTGTTTACCACCTTTTTTGGCGTCTTCACTAATCTCTTGGACTTTTTGAGACGCTTCCTTTTGCGATTTTTCAATATTTTGTTTCAGTTGTTCAGCCTCCTTTTGAAGGTCCTGCTCGGTTTTTTTAATTTTGCTAGCTGCATCTTCCGAAGCTTTATCAACGGCCCGATGAGCATCTTCGGCAGCTTTTCTTGCCGCTTGTTTAGCTTTTTCTTCCTCATCAATAGCTTCTTGCTTTGTTTCTTCCACAAACTCCTTTACTTCATCGGAGATCTCGTCAGCAGTATGCTTGGCTCCCTTAAATATTCCGGATAAAAATCCACCAGCTTTCTCCTTTCCTTTTTTGGCAGTTGCTTCAGCAGAATCTGCTGCGTCTTTTGCCGCTTTATCCCCCTTCTTTTTAGCATCTTTTACTTTCTCGGCCGCTTTATCAGCGGTCTCTTTTGCTTCTTCTTTCACCTTTTCGCCAGCTTTCTTCACGTCATCTGCAGTTTCATGAACTTTTTCAGACACTTTCTGACCTGTTTCCTGAACACCGTCCTTTACTTTCTTTGCTCCTTTCTCGAGACTGATTTCAACCTTCTCGATTTTGGCAGCTACATCTCCGGCACTTTCTTTAATTTTGTCGCCGGCCTTATCAGCAGCATGTTTAGCATCCTCAGCAGCTTTTTTTGCTGCTTTCTTGGCCTTTTCTTCTTCATCAATAGCTTCTTGTTTTGTTTCCTCTACGAACTCTTTTACCTCTTCAGAAATTTCGTCAGCAGCATGCTTTGCTCCCTTGAATATTCCCGAGAAAAATCCACCTGTTTTCTCTTTGCTTTTTTTAACAGCTGCTTCTGTAGCATCTGATGCATCCTTCACTGCTTTGTCTCCCTTCTGCTTAGCAGCGTGGCTGGCTTCTTTTACCTTATCAGCCGATTTATCAGCAGCGTCTATTATATCATCTTTCAGCTTTTCACCAGTCTGCTTTGCATCATCTGCTTTTTTTTTAATTTCATCGGATATTTTATGTCCTGCATCTTGCAAACTATCTTTAACCTTAGTTGCTTCTTTTTCGATATCGGTTCCAACTTTATCAATCTTCTCATTCACGACCTGTGTGCCTTTCATTACCTTTTCGGAGGCCTTTTCAGCTTCATGTTTGGCATCTTCGGCGGCTTTTTTTGCTGCCTGTTTAGCCTTTTCTTCCTCATCAATAGCTTCTTGTTTGGTCTCTTCTACAAATTCTTTCACCTCGTCCGAGATCTCATCCGCTGTATGTTTTGCTCCCTTAAAAATACCTGATAAAAATCCACCAGCTTTCTCCTTTCCTTTTTTGGCAGCTGCTTCAGCAGAATCTGCTGCATCTTTTGCCGCTTTCTCTCCCTTGGTTTTAGCATCTTTTACTTTCTCTGCCGCTTTATCAGCAGTGTCTTTTGCATCTTCTTTCATCTTTTGACCAGCTTTCTTAACATCGTGCGCAGTTTCGTGAGCTTTCTCAGATACTTTCTGACCAGCTGCGTCAACACCATCTTTTACTTTCTTCGCTTCATTTTTGAGATCAACTTCAACCATATCAATTTCTGCTGCTACCTGTTCAGCACTTTGTTTAATTTTATCGGTAGTCTTATCAGCTGCATGTTTAGCATCTTCAGCAGCTTTTTTTGCTGCTTTCTTGGCTTTTTCTTCCTCATCAATAGCTTCTTGTTTGGTCTCTTCTACAAATTCTTTTACCTCTTCAGAAATCTCATCAGCAGCATGCTTGGCCCCTTTCAATATTCCTGACAAGAATCCACCAGTTTTCTCCTTTCCTTTTTTGGCAGCTGCTTCAGCAGAATCTGCTGCATCTTTTGCCGCTTTCTCACCCTTCTTTTTAGCATCTTTTACTTTCTCGGCCGCTTTATCACCAGTATCTTTTACGTCTTCTTTCAACTTCTCGCCAGCTTTCTTGACATCGTGTGCAGTTTCATGAACTTTTTCAGACACTTTCTGACCGGTTTCTTGAATATCGTCTTTTACCTTCTTTGCTTCTTTCTCGAGATTGGTTTCAACCTTCTCGATTTTTACAGCTACGCCTTCTGCCCCACTTTTAATTTTATCTGCAGTTTTATCAACTGCATGTTTAGCATCTTCAGCAACTTTGTTTGCTGCTTCTTTGGCCTTTTCGTTTTCATCCTTAACTTGTTGCTTCGTGCTATCTACGAAATCTTTTACCTCATCCGTCACCTCTTCTGCGGCATGTTTCGATCCTTTGAATATACCGGATAAAAATCCTCCTGCTTTCTCTTTTCCTTTTTTAGCGGTTGTTTCTGCACTATCCACTGCGGCTGTTACTGCTTTTTCACCTTTCTGTTTAATGTCTTGTGCTGTTTCTTTTATTTTATCGGTTGACTTTTCTGCCGACGCTTTTGCATCCTCTATGAGTTGAATACTTGCCTGTTTGGCGTCATTAGATGCATCATAAATTTTATCCGCAGCTTTTTCACCTGCTTCTTGTCCCCATTCTTTTAGTTTCATTACTTCTTGTTCTATTGCTGTTTCGGCTTCATCCATTTTTGCTGCTATATCTTCTGCTTCTTTCTTTGCTTTCTCTGATGCTTTTTCAGCTTCGCGTTTGGCATTTGCAGCTGCTTTTTTGGCCTTTTCCTGCTCTTCGACAGCTTCTTGCTTTGTTTCTTGTACAACTTCTTTTACTTCTTCTGAGATCTCATCTGCAGTATGCTTTGTTCCCTTAAATATTCCAGACAAAAATCCTCCAGCTTTCTCTTTGCCTTTTTTAGCAGCTGCATCAGCAGCATTTGCTGCGTCTTTTGCCGCTTTTTCTCCCTTCTTTTTAGCATCTTTTACTTTCTCGGCCGCTTTATCACTAGTATCTTTCACATCTTCTTTCAATTTTTCGCCAGTTTTCTTGACATCGTGTGCAGTTTCATGAACCTTTTCAGACACTTTTTGACCGGTTTCTTGAACACCGTCTTTTACCTTTTTTGCTTCTTTCTCGAGATTGGTTTCAACCTTTTCAATTTTGGCTGCTACATCTTCGGCACTTTCTTTAATTTTATCGCCGGCCTTATCAGCAGCATGTTTAGCATCTTCAGCAGCTTTTTTTGCTGCTTTTTTCGCTTTTTCTTCTTCATCGATAGCTTCTTGTTTTGTCTCTTCTACGAACTCTTTTACTTCTTCAGATATTTCATCAGCAGCATGCTTTGCTCCCTTGAATATTCCCGAGAAAAATCCCCCTGTTTTTTCCTTGCCCTTCTTTGCAGCTTTTTCTGCAGAATCCACGGCATCTTTTACTGTTTTTTCTCCTTTCTGTTTTCCATCTTCCACAGCTTCTTTTATTTTATCCTTTGATCTTTCTGCAGAAGCTTTTGCGTCATCTATTAGTTTTTTACTTGCCTCTTTAGCGTCATCGGTTGTATCATGAAGCTTGTCAGCTGTCTTTTGACCTAATTCTTGCATATCATCTTTTATTTTCTTTACTTCTTGTTCAGCTTTTGATTCTACTTTCGCAAGTTTCGTTACTACAGCATCAGTATCTTCCTTTATTTTCTCTGTGACTTTCTCTGCTGTTTGTTTAGCATCATGGGTCGTTGCGTCAACTTTATCAGACACTTTCTGACCCACCTCTTGTACACTGTCTTTAACTTTTTTTGCTTCTTGTTCGAGATCGTTTTCAACCTTTTTAACTTTTCCTGCGAAATCATCGGCACTTTCTTTTATTTTATCGCCAGCCTTATCAGCAGCATGTTTAGCATCTTCAGCAGCTTTTTTTGCTGCTTTCTTGGCCTTCTCTTCCTCATCGATAGCTTCTTGCTTTGTTTCTTCTACAAATTCTTTCACTTCTTCTGAGATCTCATCTGCAGCGTGTTTAGCTCCCTTAAATATTCCCGACAAGAATCCTCCAGTCTTTTCTTTGCCCTTTTTTACTGCTGTTTCTACAGAATCGGCTGCATCTTTTGTTACTTTATCTCCTTTTTGCTTAGCCTCTTGAGTAGTTTCTTCAACTTCATGAACTGCCTTGATACCAACATGTTTAACATCCTTTTTCAACTTATCACCAGTCTGTTTTGCATTATCTGCTGCCTCGTGTGCTTTATCAGATATTTTCTGACCTGTCTCTTGAATTTCATCTTTAACTTTTCTTGCTTCTTTTTCGACATTATTTTCAACTTTATCGATTTTATCAATGATATCATCAGCACCTTTTTTAACTTTATCAGTGGTCTTCTCAGCTGCGTGTTTGGCATCTTCGGCAGCTTTTTTGGCTGCTTTTTTGGCCTTTTCTTCCTCATCTATAGCTTCTTGTTTGGTCTCTTCTACAAATTCCTTTACCTCTTCAGAGATCTCGTCAGCAGTATGCTTAGCTCCTTTAAATATTCCGGATAAAAATCCACCACTTTTATCCTTGCTTTTTTTGTGATCAACATCTTGTCCTTCATGCATATCTTTATCCGTTTTTTTGCTTTTTTGTTTTACATCAAGCTTCATATCGTGGGTTTGGTCTCCCTGATTTGTAGCATGAGTTGTAAAAACCTCAGTCTTATCTTTCTTTTTTATTTGTGGATCTTTACTTTTTGTTTCTTGAAACCCAAGAGAATTAGTTTTTAAATCGTCTAGGAATTTTTTAGTTACGTCAATAGTGTCATTTACTTTAGTTTCAGTTGATGTAAATAAACCTGCACGTGCAGGCGAAGGCTCTTTACTTTGACCGGGAGTACCTTTCTCAATATTATGCGGCTCATCAATTGAGTGTTTAGAACCTTTAAATATTCCAGACAAAAGTCCTGTTGATTTATCCTTACCTTTTTTGGATGTTGCATCACTTACACCATTTTCTAATGTCGGTACGGTGTCATCAAGGACATTTTCCGCATCCCTTTCAACGCTCTTCATTTTCTTTTTAATTTTCTTATGCTGATCTTTTACTGACTCTTTAGTACTATCGATTACATTATCAGTTTCGTCCTTAATTTCATCCACGGAATGTTTAGATCCTTTAAAGATTCCGGATAAAAATCCTCCAGTTTTCTCTTTGCCTTTTTTTATAGCAATATCGGCAGAATCTACCGCTTCTTTGCCTACTTTTTCACCTTTCTTTCGAACATCTTCCGCAGCTTCTTTTACATCATCAACTGATTTTTGTGCAACATCTTTTACATCTTTTTTCAGTTTATCACTAGCCTGTTTTGCATCATCTGCCGTCTCGTACGCTTTATCAGATACTTTCTGCCCTGCTTCTTGAACATCGTGTTTCAGCTCTTTTACTTTGTTTTCTACATCAGCTTCAACCGCGCCGATTTTTACAGCAACAGCTTGTGCATCTTTCTTTACTTTTTCGGAGGTTTTATCAGCTGCACCTTTTGCATCTTCGGCAGCTTTTTGAGCTGCATTCTTGGCTTTTTCTTCTTCATCGATTGCTTCCTGTTTTGTCTCTTCCACAAATTCTTTCACTTCTTCAGATATCTCGTCTGCGGCATGTTTTGCTCCCTTGAATATCCCTGATAAGAATCCTCCGGCCTTTTCCTTGCCCTTCCTTGCAGTAGCTTCGGCCGAATCTGCAGCATCTTTTATCGATTTATCTCCCTTCTTTTTAGCATCTTTTACATTCTCAGCAGTTTTATCAACAGTTTCTTTTATGTCCTCCTTCAGTTTTTCACCAGTTTTTTTGGCATTATCGGCTGTTTCGTGTGTTTTCTCAGAAATTTTGTGACCAACTTCTTGGACACTATCTTTCACCTGTTTTGCTTCCTCCTTGATTTTAGCTGCTGCATCGTCGGCACCTTCTTTAATTTTATCGGCTGTTTCATTAGCTGCATGTTTAGCATCTTCAGCAGCTTTTTTCGCTGCTTTCTTGGCTTTTTCTTCCTCGTCAAGAGCTTCTTGCTTTGTTTCTTCTACAAACTCTTTAACTTCATCAGAAATTTCATCCGCAGCATGCTTTGCTCCCTTAAATATTCCTGACAAAAATCCACCAGCTTTTTCCTTTCCTTTTTTGGCAGCTGCGTCAGCAGAATCTGCTGCATCTTTTGCCGCTTTGTCTCCCTTCTTTTTAGCATCTTTTACTTTCTCGGCTGCTTTATCACCAGTATGTTTTACATCTTCTTTTAACTTTTCGCCAGCTGCCTTGACGTCGTGTGCAGTTTCATGAGCTTTTTCTGAAATTTTCTGACCAGTTTCTTGAACACCGTCTTTTACCTTCTTTGCTTCTTTCTCGAGATTGGTTTCGACCTTCTCGATTTTGACAGCTACGTCTTCAGCACCACTTTTAATTTTATCTGCAGCTTTATCAGTAGCTTCCTTTGCATCTGTGGCTGCTTTCTTTGCCGCTTTTTTGGCTTTTTCTTCCTCTTCAAGAGCTTCTTGCTTAGTTTCATCTACGAACTCTTTAACTTCATCAGAAATTTCATCGGCAGCATGCTTTGCTCCCTTAAATATTCCTGACAAAAATCCACCAGCTTTCTCTTTGCCTTTTTTAGCCGCAGCATTAGCAGAATCTGCTGCATCTTTAGCGGCTGCTTCTCCCTTCTTTTTAGTGTCTTTTACTTTTTCTGCCGATTTTTCAGCAGCCTCTTTTACATCAGCTTTGACTTTTTGACCTGCTTCTCTTACATCATCCGCTGTTTTATGAACTTTCATGGATACTTGCTTACCGGTGTCCTGAACAGTATCTTTAACCTTTTTTGCTTCCTTTTCGAGCCCGCTTTCAACCTTTTTGATGTTGTCGATGGTTTTATCAGTAGTATCATGTGCAGCTTCTCTAATCTTATCGACAGATGTTTCAGCTGAAACTTTTGCATCCTCTATAAGTTTTTTACTTGCTTCCTTAGCATCTTCAATCGATTGATGAATTTTGTCTGAGGATTCTTGGGCGCCATCTTTAACTTTTTTAGCTTCTTTTCCCAAATTTTCTTCAGCTACTTTTATTTTTGTCACTGTGTCTTCTGCACCTGTTTTAATCTTTTCGGAAAGTTTATCACCAGTCTCTTTCACGTCACCAGCTACTTCTTTGGCTGCTTTTTTTGCTTTTTCTTCTTCATCAATGGCTTCTTGTTTTGTTTCTTCGACAAATTCTTTTACTTCTTCTGAAACCTCATCAGCTGCATGTTTAGCACCTTTGAATATACCTGATAAAAATCCTCCAGTTTTCTCCTTGCCTTTTTTAACGCCTGTTTCTATACTAGCTGACGCATCTTTGATTGCTTTTTCTCCTTTCTTTTTTGTATCATGAGCAGCTCCTTTGGCATCATCTTTTAATTTTTTACTACCTTTTTTGGCATCATCGACTGTTTCGTGTACTTTGGCAGATACATCAGAAGCTCCTTTTTGAACACTTTCCTGAACTTCTTTCACATTCTTTTCTAGACCTGCTTCGACTTTGCCAATTTTCGTTGCTACATCATCTGCGGTTTTCTTTACTTTCTCTGACGTCTTCTCAGCTTCACGTTTAGCATCTTCAGCAGCTTTTTTTGCTGCTTGTTTGGCTTGTTCCTCCTCATCGATAGCTTCTTGCTCTGTTTCTTCAACAAATTCTTTTACCTCTTCAGAAATCTCATCTGCTGCATGCTTAGCTCCCTTAAATATTCCTGATAAGAATCCTCCTGTTTTTTCTTTGCTTTTCTTGACAGATGTTTCTGCAGAATCTGTTACATCCTTTAAAGCTTTATCTGCTTTCCGCTTAGTGTCGTCGGCGGTTTCCTTTACTTTATCAGTCGATTTATCCGCAATATCTTTTACATCATCTTTTATTTTTTGGGCGGCTTTCTTAGCATCATCGGTTGTTTTGTCAATTTTAGTGGAAACTTTATGTCCGGCTTCTTGAACTCCCTCTTTAACTTTTTTTGCATCTTTTTCAAGGCCTGCTTCAGCTTTATCAATTTTTGCTGCAATATCTTTTGCGCCCTTCTTTAAATCATCTGAAGTTTTATCAGCCGCATGTTTGACATCTGCCGCACCTTTCTTCGCTGCTTTTTTAGCTTTTTCCTTCTCATCAATTGCTTCTTGCTTAGTTTCATCTACGAACTCTTTGACTTCGTCAGAAATCTCATCCGCAGCATGCTTGGTTCCCTTAAATATTCCTGATAAAAATCCCCCAGTTTTTTCTTTACCCTTCTTCACAACTGTTTCTGCAGTATCAGAAGTATCCTTCACTACTTTCTCTGCTTTCTGTTTAGAGTCACGGGATGCCTCTTTTAATTTATCAGCTGAAGCTTCTGCCGTAGATTTGGCGTCCTCTATAAGATTCATACTAGCTAGCTTTGCATCATCTATAGTTTCATGAATACTGTCGGATACTTTATGCTCTGTGTCTTTAACACCCTCTTTCATTTTCTTCGCTTCTTTTTCGATATTGCTTTCAATCTTTTCAATTTTTGCTGCTGCATCTTGCGTACCTTTTTTAACTTGCTGCGATGCCTTTTCAGCTTCGCGTTTAGCAGCTTCGGCAGCTTCTTTTACTGCTTGCTTGGCTTTTTCTTCATCATCGATAGCTTTTTGCTTTGTTTCGTCGACAAATCCTTTGACCTCTTCGGAGATTTCATCCGACGCCTGTTTTGTTCCCTTGAATATTCCTGATAAAAATCCTCCAGTTTTCTCTTTGGCTTTTTTAACACCTGCATCTGCAGAATCAGCCGCTTCCTTTACAGCCTTTTCTCCTTTTTGTTTAGCATCATGCGTCACATCCTTTGCTTTAGCAGCTGACTTATCTGTAGCATCTTTTACATCATCTTTTATTTTTTTACCAGCTTTTTTAGCATCATCAGCTGTTTCGTGAATTTTAGCAGATACTTTATGTCCGGTCTCTTGAACACCCTCCTTAACTTTCTTTACATCTTTTTCAAGGTCTGCTTCGGCTTTGTCAATTTTTGCTGTTATATCTTCTGTGCCTTTCTTAGCTTTCTCAGATGCTTTTTCGGCTTCGCGTTTAGCATCTTCAGCAGCTTTTTTGGCCGCCTTTTTGGCTTTTTCCTCCTCATCGATAGCTTCTTGCTTTGTTTCTTCTACAAATTCTTTTACCTCTTCGGAGATCTCATCTGCCGCATGTTTGGCTCCCTTCAATATTCCTGACAAAAATCCTCCAGTTTTTTCTTTACCTTTTTTCACAGCTTCATCTGCGGAGTCTGCTGCATCTTTTATACCTTTCTCTCCTTTCTGCTTACCGTCATGAATGGTTTCCTTTACTTTATCTTTTACATCATCCTTTATTTTCTTACCAGTTTTTTCAGCATCATCGGCTGTTTCAAGAACTTTGGCGGATACTTTGTGTCCTGCTTCTTGAACATCTTCTTTAACTTTTTTCGCATCTTTTTCAATATCTGATTGTGCTTTGCTAATTTTTGTTGCAGCTTCTTTTGCGCCTTTATTTACATCAGCTGAAGCTTTATCAGCGGCATGTTTTGCATCATCTGTTGCCTTCTTTGCCGCTTTTTTTGCTTTTTCTTCTTCGTCGATAGCTTCTTGTTTAGTTTCTTCCACAAACTCTTTTACCTCTTCCGAAATCTCATCTGCAGCGTGTTTGGCCCCTTTGAAGATTCCTGATAAAAATCCGCCAGACTTCTCTTTACCTTTTTTAGCGGCGGAATCGGCTGAATCTCCTGCATCCTTTATTACTTTTTCACCTTTTTCTTTAATTTCTTGAACTTCTTTTTTGCCAGGAGTCGTTCCTTTTTTGTGATCCTTTACATCTTTACTTTGTTTTTGTTCTGGTACATCTTTCTTGGCGCTTTTCTCTTCAGAGTCAGAGTCAGGCAAATCTTCCGATGCATGTCTCGAACTTTTAAATATACCCGAGAGAAAGCCTTCTTTTTTCTCTTTAACTTTTTTATCGTCTGTAGTTTTTGATGGAGAATCATCTCTATTTTTACGTTTAGCATCAGCGTTGCTTGTTTCAGCTTCTTTTAGTTTATCACTTATAGCTTTTTCTTCTTCTTCGCGTAAAAAGCTTTGTTTATATAAATATTGGGATTTATATGGGCATGCGTCAATGATTCCTGCAGCATTCCTACTGTCTTCTAAAAATTTAGCCGTTGCTACTTTTAAATCTTCTCTATCCAGTTCTGTATCTGTCGGAGAAATTTCTTTAACTGCACGAGGTGCTTCTAATACCTGCGGAAACTTTTGAGAATCATCTAACAATTTTACAGGCGCCTTTCTACTTTCTTCATCGCCGCTATCAACTGAAACATCTCTTGTAACACTTTGTTCTCTGGATTTGCTTCCTTTTTTATTTTTAAGTTTGGGACTTTTAAATATGTTGAAAAAGGTACCAGACTTTTCTTCTTTTAAGGTGGATTCTGGTAACAAATCTTTTTCTATTTTTACATTAGGTTGCTCTTGAATTTTTTCAATATCAGGTTTTTGATGCTTTTGAGACTCATCATCAGTATCAGCATCTATAAGATCGATTCGTTGTAAAGCGGGATCATCGGTATTGTCTGTGTTCCTTTGTATATCTTCCAAAAATTTAGCTGTTGTTTTTCTGGTTTCTTCATCTCCGCTGTCAAATGATATTTCAGTGGAAGATTGTTTGTCTTTTGAACGGCTTCTTCGTTTATCCTTCAGCTTTGGACTTTTAAATCTTGCCAGAAATCCTGTACTTTTTTCTTTAGATGCATCTTCGGTGGGTTTTTCAGGTACTTTTTCTAACTCTTTCTTATCTGTTTTCTCGAGTTCTTCGCCATTTACTCTGATACTTTTTATGGCTTCAGGCCTTGTGTCATGTTCGTGTGTCAAATCAGCTGTTTTTCTCATATCATCTAATAATTTTACTGTCGATATTTTTGAGTCTTCGTCGCCACTGTCAAATGAAACATCCTTTGAGTCTTTAGATTTACCTTTTCTCAATTTTGGAGTTTTGAAAATGTTAGAAAATATGCCGCTGGATTTATCCTTAGCTTTCTTATTTTCAGCATCGGAATCATCTTGACCTTCGTGGGTTGATATTTTTTGTGCCGTGTAGACTGGTTCATAAGCAGACGATTGCTTTGTGTCATCAGTCGCACTATCACTTTTCGGTTTAACAGTAATCGTAGTTTCTTTAATTACAGTTTTTATTTCTTTATCTTTTTTGATCTTTCCCGGAACGTCTTTGGCGCCATTTTTTATTACAGCTTCATCTACTTCTTTCCCTTCTTTCGACATTTTTTCTTTAACGCTCGGTGCTAACTTCCCTTTTTCATGATCGAGAACTTTCGTACCAGGCAACTTTGCAAAATCTGGGGTATCGAAACCTGTTTCCTTACCATCCGTTTTAGTCGTTGTAGTTATGACAGTTTTAGTACTTATCTTTGTAACAGTACCGTCATTATCGGTTCCAATAATGTACTGTTGTTGAATAATGGGTGAATCTTTACTTTTAGTATCTACTAATGATTGTTTCTGTAGCTCTATAACATGTCCGGCCTCATTATTTTTTCGCACATCGTCATCACTGACCACCGACCACCCTTCCTTCGCTAACTTGCCCATCTCTTTCTCAGCGTCTTGTTTTACACCTGTTAATTAAGTATTGTATATTTTAGCTAATTAAATTAGTTTTTAATTAAAGTATCATTATGTTCTTATATTCTGTATTCATCATTAGAGTAAGCTGGTTGGCTTTTTCTTGTTCATTGATATAATGATAACGGCTGTTAGACTTCCATATGGCTTGTGCGAAGTGTACGTGCTGTGGAGCAGCCATCATCATTGATTTATTTACGTCTTTAAACTTTGCTACTCGTTAAGTCTACTGTACTGTTTCTTAAGAAAATTCAAATAAAGACGCCAGCAATTGACTGACGCGTATCGTATACATATATATGCGTATACGTTACGTATTCAAAAAGCGCGAGCATAAAAAACAAAGATAATGAAAATTTCAAACTATTCATAACGATTAGTACTATTTTAGTAATATTAATGTTATGTGCTCCATTGATAATAAGGGAGCTTTGGCTAGAATCGTTTGAAATCGACAACTGCTCCGTGCGCCCACACAGATAGGCTGTACATGCAACGCCAAATAATTGCAGAGCTAACTTCGCTGAAACAAATTATTGTAGAAAAAGTAGAGTAAAGATAGTAGATAGAGCTTAATTAGCAGGTCAGTATACAACAAAATTCGGCTGCTAAGAAATCATAATGTTACAATATTAATCAATATATAATTTTTAATAAGCAAGCTGCAGAGAGTCGAAGAGATCGGCACCAGCTTCCAGATACCTGTCTTATCGTAGTTGTAAATGTAAATTTAAAAAGTAAATTAATTGGTTAAAGTCAAAAAGGCTGTACGGCATAGAATATTGCATAGAATAATCTTTACGCAAAAAGCGCAGTTTACTAAATATAGATCTGACAGCGAATGGTAAATCAAATTTAATAACTGCTGTTTGTGCTGCGCACAGAGTGTTTTAATTGCTTTTCCTTTGCGTGGAAGATTTTTGTGTTTAGTTTACGCCTCATTGATGATACATTAGTTTTACTATTCGATGTCGTTATAATTCATATATATGACATTAAGCAGAGCCCCTCAACCCGCCGAGTTAGGATTAAAATCATGCGTACGTATGTTACTTACCGGAAACGATTTTGTTGGCGTCCTCTAGAACCCTCTGCCGCTTTTTATTATCGTCATCGATTTCGTCGCGCGACTTTTTCATCATAGTATCGGTGGTATGAAATTTATGCTCGATAAAATCGGCCATCATATCACCGAGTTCTTTTTCGTCACTGGCGTATTTATCTTTGATGGGGGTCGAGGTGGCGTTGTAAACAGTGCCATTCGTAATAGTATTGTGCTGTTTGGCTGTTAAGTGCAAAAAAACATGAGCAACAGACAGTGAATAAAGAGAGAAAATAAGTAAATAGCTTAATTTGTTCGCTTAAATTAAATTCAAAGAAAGGACTATCGTCAATTGTTAGATGCAAAAAAATTGAGAGAGAAAATTGTAAAAAAATGCAGAATTTATGACGCATAATTTATATATCTATTGTTTTGAATGTATAAGCTACTGTGTCACAATTACACATCAGCGTACGTGATCTAAGCCTTCGAAGAAAAGTGGTAAAAAATGTGAAAAGTGTGATGTGCTCGGCGGTAGCGCTGACAACATCTTCACGACATCATTGACTGTGTAGGAAGTTATAAATGCCGTGATTCACGCAATATTATAATGAACCGGAAGAGCCGTAACAGCCGAGAAGTATTAAAATTAAACTTCTAATTTAAAAAGTTGAGATAAAAAATTTTTTCAGTTGCTCTAAAAATGCTATTGAGAAACAAGTAAGAAAAAAATTCAGCAGCTTCGTAAAGATTACTTACTCGTCTTTTGCCCTCCTCCAGTGGTACTGAGATCTTCTACAGATTCCGAGTCCTGCGCCAGAAAATAAAGTACTTTTAATTATAGATAATCGACCAGATGAAGAGCGCGCTTTTTTTATTACTAAAAAAAAAGAGCCAAAGCACGCGGGAACATTAAAACCAATTTCAAAGCTCTAAATTCCTGAGATTCTTAAGGAACTGCAGGCTAAAGAAATGAAACAACAATTCACTACCCAATTAGCGGTAGCCTTGATTTTTTTGCTTGCTCGGCATCTACTTTGGCGCGCCGAGCAATCATAAGAATGCACGAGGAAAATTCTGAATTTTATGTTTACCTTCATTCTGTCGGGCTCCTCGTAATCCGGATCCATTTTGGGATCCATCGTTGCATCTCGTCTAAGAGACGTGTTTCTCGATGGACCCAATTCCTCCTTCAGAGAGTCAAAACCAGGTTGATCCAACCTGACGCGAGCCACTGCTTTTTCGACGTCGTCGGTCACCAGCTCGACGTTAAATATGCACTTCTTGACGATGTCCTCGCGGCCGATTTTGTTCAGCGCCTTCTCGAGTGTGTTTCCTAAGCAAAAATATATTTACAGTGCTCATTTGCATGAAAAGAGAAAAAAAAGAATCTTCGGCTATCTCTCATATATTTTAAAATTAACCCCGGCCTCGAACGCTACTTTTGTTCTTTACGATCTCGCGCGGCTTCGGTATAATTGAAGCAATTTTCTTTTTATAGCACTTTCCGCGCGCGCTTGAATTCTCGAAAAACCGACCTTCCCGCCGAGTGATTCTCTCCTGCAGCGCCGGCGTTCTCTTGAACAACACCATCAATTCGCTCCTGTAAGTATTCGGCGTCTCGCGCTCGTACTCCTGGTACAGAGACACGTACATGGCTTCCAAAAATTCCGGGCGCAAGAGTCGGGCGGAGCACTGAGAGGCGGTATTGTTGTTTTCACTGACCGTAGCGAACTGCAGCGCGTCGTCCGCGCGCCGGCGGACGTAGAAAGGAGCTGCGCGCGGGGCGGGGAGGGGGGAACGGGGAGACGCGTCGAGCGCAGGGTCCATGGGTTTTATGTCAAGCATAATAATGAATGATGACATCACCGACTACGTTTCTGCACAGATTCCACACGCCTGACTCAATCATTTTTATACATGTGTTTACTTCACCTTGTCGTGAAACAGGTTTATCACATATCTCGCGGAGACGCGCGGCCTACCTCGGGGGGGTTTAAATGCTTCTTCGGAGCTTAATTTTCGCAATGGGTAAATATAACGCAGCAGGTGAGAATGAACTCGAGAGAGGGAAATAGAGAGACTCACCGGTGGCTTTGTTGCCGTTGCTCTGCCAGAGCTTGAACATCGCGGTGGCTTGCTGGGCCGTCTTGTCCGGGTGCTCCTCCTTGATCTGGGTGATTTCGTTGGGCGTGACGTTGAGCTCGAGCGCGAGCTTTTCCCAATCCTTGTCGAGCAAGTTGGCGATGTCTGTCAAGCGGATCGTTGCACGATGAATGGCATCTGGCCTGCCTGTAAACACATTCATTAATTCCCCATTAGAGTCACGTATACATTCCTTGAGTCATTAAGGCGTCGCGGACGGAATGCCGAGGCTTACTTAATCCACCATCTCGTAGAAAACTATAATTTTTTGATAGTTCAAGCAAGTCGAGCTCCGAGTTTCCTGCGTCCGGGGTGATTTTCTCGGGTAGGAGAATGTTTAATGTACAAATCGGGGTCTGCGGCGGTTCTCCCTTCGGAACTTTGGGCACGCTCATGAACATGATCCTGCCCATCATGTCGGCTGCGTCGGGGTCTTTTATTCTCGCGGTGAAGGGAACCCTATTTTCCTTGAAAGCTCGGAACGGCAATTGCAATTGTTCGCCGCTCTTCAGAACTGGCACGAGATTACCAGCGAATTCGAGGAACTGCGTCTTTCCCTCGAGAACCTGAGACAGGCAAGATATTGTCATTGCAAATCGAGCTTTGCGAATATCTCTTACTCGCAAACATTCGAGATACTCACCTCTACGTCTCGGCTCTTGGCCACTTCGGTGAAGTGCTCTTGGTGCTCCAGAGTTTTGTCCTCTTTGTCATCGGTCATACAAAATACGCGCAACCTCGCTTCTAAGTGATCGACGCGCTTAGCAAAAACTACGAATCTAAAAAAAAACAAATGCAGAGAAAACCAGTCAGACGGTATATATAGCGAAAAACAAGTTGCACAACTTCCGATTGAGTAACAGCTGTGTGGACAAAAAAAAAAGAGGTGCATACTTAGCCATGAAAGGTACGTGAGTGGCGTGTGTGTACAATTCGGTAGCCATTTTGGTAGCCTCTGAAATGTTTCGGCAGTCCATCAACCAAAACCTCGCGGAAACCGTCGTCGTGAACGAGACGCAGTCCTTGACAAAGGTCAAGGGTGTCGAGCCGGTCACATCCTCCCAGACCGCCCGAGACTGACCCCCTGAACGACATACATGCCAATTCCCATAAAATTATTAGAATATGTCCGTGCTGGATTTAAGTAGGTAACGGACTGTGTTATGTATGAGGCGCGTGATTAAATGTCGAACTGTGACTTTATCAAAAAATAAAAAAAAAAAGGAGCTTGGCGATAAATATAGTTGCAGAAACTATATTTAAGATCGGTGAATGTGCGTGTTGGCGTGAGTGCCTCGTGTCGATTGTAAAAGTGAACAGAATGGACGTGTCAAATGGTATTCGACTGATAATGCTTGCGAAATAATAGAAAATAACATTGATGGCTTGTTGATGAAAGCGATATAACAACGTGTTCGATAATGAATGAACGTGGACGTAATTCAAGCGGTAAATTAAGGATAAAATGTGTGAACGTGTCATAGTAAATTAACATAAAGTAATCGTTGCATAATGTTTATCTGAACGGAATGTAATATTATGTATTCATTAGCTTGTAACGTACTAAAAAAAATTTTTATCGGAATTCAAATGATTCACGGTAAGCTATTTACGGCTTTCTCAGTGTATTTAAAGCCAGCTTAACTCGGTACAAGCTCATTTCGACAAAACTAAACGTAACAAAAATAATATACAAGTAATTCTGTACACATAATAATGATCCTTCAATTAAACAAATGTGCTGAAAGAAAAAACTATTGATTTACAACGATACTAGAAATATATAGTAAAAAGTTTTAGTCTACGTTAAGTAATGATCCATACCTAAATGACTCAATCCTAACAATACGCAAGCATTAACAATGAATCACAACAAGATATATGTATACAACAATGATAATTCAACAAGATGTTTTTTCTATGAAAAAAAGAGTGTGTGCCACCTCACTATTTCTAAGTCTCTCCGCCAGAAATCCACTCGGTAAACTAGAATTCGACTAACAGTGAGTTTCTCGCAGGAGGAGATCTAATCTAGATTATTATTATTTACTATTTTCTCCTAAGAGTAAGGTGGCCTCCCGCTAGAATGTTACGCGCAAGCATATATTACCAGTTATGCTACAGAGGAGCCTCAGCGTCGGCGCGTCGCCCGAGTACTGGTTGATCATCCCCTTGTTGGCCGCTTGCGGCACCGGTATCGTTAAGATTATCGGCTTGTGGAACTTTCTTCGGCGCGGCTCCACCGTGACGATCGGCGAGACCGCCACTCGGTTGCCCAAGAGCTTGGCCACGAGCTCAGCCGGGATCGGGTGAGCCTGGGAACAGTTTTTTCCCAATTTGTTAAATTCCAGCGGTTTTCTCATTTTGTTTTGCGGAAGGCAATAAAATTTTCTGCGCCTTATTAAGCAATTAGAAAAGAAAAACAAATATTTTCTGCAAAAGCTTACATAAACTGCCAGTTTTTATGGCTTTTACAATTAAGCAATTTACTTCTTTTATTGAGAAAGTTGATTTTCAATGTTACCTGCAGGCCAACTCTGATTTTCTTGGTAAGAGCAGCTGCGGGGAAGATTGCTTGAACTTGCGGTACCGCCGATGACGATACAGTTCCACCCTCGGGTCCCACCGCGTGCACTTCTTGTCTGATACGAGAAACAACTGCAAAGTAGTGCGGAAAGTCTACGGTCAATATCCTTACGATGCGCGAAGTTTGGAGATCCTCCAGCTGGCTTAATTCTGCAAGAGCGGAGAAACAGAGAATTGAATAAACAGACCTTTGCGATAAAAATAGAAGATGCGAACGAGAATAATTTACCTTCTCCTTCAAAGCTCTCGTTAAGAACGTCCTGTACGGCCTCCTCACTGGCTTCTAGGGTGTGTTCGCGCCAGGTTTCTCCATTATCCGATCGCAAAATAACGATTTCTCTCTCTTTTCCTCGTAATGAGGCAAAATGTGGCACTTCTATGATAACGGGTCTGTAATACGATAAAAAAGCGGATTAATAGTCATCGCGTAAGGTTTAAAAATATCAAATGTGTACTGAAACCGTCATGTCAGAGATAAAGGAACGAATATTCATGAAGGATTATTCACGGGAGGATAAAATCGGAACTTACATCAATTTAAACATCATAAACTTAATTCCCGGTAGTATTAAGGAAAATTATCAGTCCAAATTGCAAATGAAGCCACTGATTTATTTGAATTTTCAATTGAAAGAGCGAAAAGTGGAATGGGTAATATTCCTTTCGAAATCCCAATTCTCATGTCGTCGTTTTTTTTTATTATGCAAATGACGTCGTATTTATATATTATAGTAGCATCATTTCCAACCTCAATTCACAAATCTCGTCATTCTCTTTAAATACAAGAACCGTTCGACCTTGCACCTTTCTAAAAATAGCCGGCTTCTTTAATCAAGGCCTCTCGTAATAAAAGCCAGCCTTCGATCCTTTCCCGCGCAAAAACACTAAAATTACTCACCCCAAGAACTTAGCGGCAACCGGTCCGAGCTCCAAGATGCGGCTCGCCAGAGCTTCCCCCTCCATCAAGGGCGGCGGGTTCGTCAGCTTGTCCCTCTTGAGGTACCTGCAGGTGACCCTCATGGGCATAGTGGCCTTCCTCGGCGGTACGATGACTCGGACGCCGCTGTGGCGGCAGCCGCGCATCGCGCCTCCTCTCGCGTCCACCAGGAAGGACACCAGGAAGCTGCGAGTCGCGATTCGAAACAGAGCGCAGAATTAGCCTGAGGTTCGGGGGGTTCGAGAGGTGTATAACGGTGGAGATATGTATTGATATTATTGAATTTACGGTAAGCGTGTGCTTTGGCTGTAGATATATAAATTGCTCAACGATCAGATGTGCAGCTTTATTCATGTCTGGTGATATATGTGTTTTACGTAATATATATAAATATATAGTTGAGAATTGTAAGAGGCATTATGTTATACGGGTAATGTAATACGAGCATTTATTACTATGTATAGATCATTCATATCAACCTTTCAGACCATAATTTATGGTTACTTTCAACTTTACTTTTCTAACTACGGGTGATTTTATGTGATGTATGAATATCAACATGTAAATGAAGAAGCTTCTTTATATTTAGTTAGTTCAACTGCTTCTATGATCTGATAAGTTGCTCTTTTATTCATTGATCACTTGATGTATGTACAATTTTAAGTGAAAAGTTTGAAAAATTGTAAAAAAGTATAGAGACTTATACTAGAGATATTATCTATAATAAGTAAAATTCAGCCTTAATTTAGCATGATATGTATATACATATATATATATACACTTCATCTCGCTCGATGTAAAGCAGAGAAGGAGTTTCGTATTATAGTCTAAGTAGCTTATATAAAAAACGTAGTGCCTTACGATGCTTAAATAATTCATAAAAAATTCAAAATTCTTTTGTCTTGCTGCACTGCAAAGGCGACGATAATGTTAATTAAATTCATGAGAGACGCGTGATCATGATGATGTCAATGATTTTCATGATATGATATGAGACACTGAGCTAAAAGAAGCAACTTAAATCGCTGTGCACAGTGTTTGATGTTTCTGTTTCTGATATGTGGACTGTGTGTCTGGAGTTTTCAAGACCGTCGACCAATAAGAATAATTTCCAGGTTAAAATTATTTTATTGGTCAGCCTTTGGAAGGAAGCATGGCGTGTTCAAACAAATAGGAGCTATTTCTTCGAGGTTTTAACGATTATTTGTTTGACATTTACGTGCTTCTCCTGTTTATAATAAAACTAAAAATGGAGACACGGGCAAAAACATGATTTCGAAGGCATCTGAGTTTAGTTCGATACACTCCAATTCTCGAGGTATGAAGGATTGTTTTTGTACTGAAATAACAGGGAATACGCATTGCACTAATGAGTGTACTTTAGCATTGCACTAAATTTTACTATAGTACTTTTATCTACAGTAACATCTACCGAAAGCGACAGATTAGACTTAATCGTGATTGTATGTACAGATGTAAATGATCAATGCCAGTGTTTGCAGCTCGAAACATGTCAATTTATGCACCTAACCGGCTGTTTCTTACATGATTATAGGCGGGCCATTAGGTGCATAATTTCGAGCCTCATGTCAACTTTCAAGTGAGGAGAAAAGAATCAAAAGGGTATTTACGATAAATAAAGTAGCAGGTAAACTAATCGGGGAAACTAATCGGTGTGAAGGCTGAGGGAGAAAAATATGTGTGACTCTCAAAATGAAACAATAACGTTTTGCATAAAAGATGTATATATAGCGGAACAATAAAAATATAGCAAAAAGCTAACTTTGAAGAAAACTTCACTTACTTTCTCCATGATGGGATTCTGCGAGTAGCGCAAATAAAATAACAGAAAGGATCGGAAACAAAATAAAACACGCGTTAGTATTGGCTTATCATTCTCTAGGTATGATGAAATGATGGTAGATGAATATTTATATCTCTCTTTTTTTTTATGAATTTTAAATATAATAATGACTGGAGGTTTTCTCTCCTCTCGGCTTTTGTCGAAACAAGTGAATGAAGAAGCGAAACTTCGCCTTGTTAGTTTGTACCAAAACCTTCGCCACTCAAGCGCGTCTTTTTACAATAAAATTCGTCTCTCTTTTAATACTCACAAGGTAATTTTGAAGTCGTGAGACTCAATAATCATTATGTATTATAGTAACAGGAACTTGCGATGCAGATCTATCCATTCACACTGCAAAACTGTACTATTTTTCTCATCGCTAAAAAAACTCTGCCGTCATGACATTTGTATATATCGGGGCATACAAAGCTAGCGTGAAAAAAACAGCGGGAGAACTTTTTACAATTAACTATGGAGAAGCGGACCTCTTACGTCGAACAGATGGCACAGAAGACTATACGTCGAATCGAGCTGGGTAAAAAGGCTGTTTAAACGATAGGAACATTGAACCAGCACGTTTAATTTGAATCAAACTTTTATTATAGGCCAACAATGTCTATTTTTAAGTAGTACCCAACTCGAGAATTCTTCATAGTCGACTATTTCGAGATCAAAAAACGATTCACAACATCGATAAATATTAAAACTCACTGTGGTCTATACATCGAACAAAATTGTAGCAAAAAGTCTAGATACATATTTTCAAAACGAAACAAAAACGGTATTGCTTCCAAAAACAAAAGATTAATTTTAGAATATTGTGATAAGATTGAAAATATTAAAAAAATCGTTATTAAAGTTAATCGAAAAATTAAATTAAAAATTCATTAATAATAAATTAGTCTAAATAAAAAAAAAATTAGAAATTTTAATAGGAGCGCAAGCGTAGCTTATTAGACAATAGTTAAAAATTTTTTTTTAGACAATTAATACCCTCGACTAACCGAAGGAACTTTACCAAAATTAATATGTAAATTTAATTAAAAAAAGAAGATGTAGATTTGTAATAAAAAAACGGTAGGTGTACCTGTCCCTCCACATTCCTTGTCCTTTTGGCACGATACCAAGGGCAGCCAGCGACGTATTTAAGGACTCTATTGACGCACTAATTTCAGAACAGAACCTGCGTGTGATTATCGATGGTAGCTCTAAACCCGTGCTCATGCTTACTTTCGTATTCTCTCTCAACATCGTGCAGAAATAATACAGATTATCTCTTGTTTCTTTTGTCACATGTTATTTTAATCTTAGTATTATTGTGTGAGGAACAAACAACTCTATGTGCTACTTAAAAAAAAGAAAGACAATGGATTGATGAGCAATGGTGAATAAAAAGGTGAGAATGAAAACGATGAAGTGAATGCTATACCGGAAGAGCGAAACCAGAGAGAAACGTCTCCGCAGCCGAAAATTTTTAGGGGCTTCCGGTACTACTATATGTGCGAGATGTGTTATGTGTTTCGTTATGGGTCAGATAGCAGCACCAGAAGGACTCGCGGGCCTTTGCTGAGGGTCGGCGGTTAAGGTTTTGTTCATTTAAAACGCATAAAGTATGCATCAGCAATTCTAATTCTCTGATTGACTGTTTTGATAGGATTTTTTTACACTCGCATTTAATGGATTTCTCGCTCGAAAGGCTTTACAACTCGTCGTGGAAAGAAAATTACAGAATGAGAGTATAGTCTTAATTTTAGATTCATGCTAGGTTTTTTTTTTCACTCGATAGTATTTAAAAAAGCAATTCTACGAGAGTAAATCTTTTATACAGATCAGAGTTAATTAACTTGAAGTACTTTACTTGAGAATGGAAA
Organism: Ormyrus pomaceus; assembly: GCA_900474385.1. Taxonomy (NCBI): domain Eukaryota; kingdom Metazoa; phylum Arthropoda; class Insecta; order Hymenoptera; family Ormyridae; genus Ormyrus; species Ormyrus pomaceus. The sequence continues at coordinate 87,708 of UCOM01000019.1, read as the reverse complement.
TATTACTCTACGATAAATTGAGAAAACTCCTTTACCAAACTATAATGTTAATGATACTGCTGTAAGAACTACACAAAAGTCTAAATTTGTTAATGGTAGCAAGCAATCTTTCACCAACATACACCAACGCCATACGTACTATAATACACAACATTATTGTTTTAATGGTAGCCAATTAATTATTTACATTATAAAATTCATTACGCGCTTGGTTTTGCGTCTTTAAACAATTGCGTATCTTCTTTGACTAAATACTCGAACAAACTTGGGCATTATGAAAACTTCAAATTTTTACGACGTCTTAAAAAAAAAGTGAATATTTTTTTAAAATGAAAAATGCCCGCATTTGCTTTGTCTGTATATTAAGTAGCAAACAATTTTTACTCGAGCATTATATGGATATTCGCATAGCTATTACGTGTTCCAAGGCTGTTATTATTACAGTCGTTAAATATATGAATGAGATTTTAGTCTTTTTAACTCTCGAAACGTGGTGTTTTTTTTTTAAGATTACACGTACGCAAAGGATATATCACTGCTGTTATTACTCAAATTCTTTAACTTACTGCGTTCTTTTTTTTAACTCAGTCATGTCTAAGAAAACTAAAAGCAGGATATTAATAGTGTTATTGCAACGTACCCAACGTGAACTGGATGTCTATTGATATCAACATTGTCTGGCTTTAAGTTCGCCGCATTTTGACGATTGTAGCTCTCTTTGGTTATCATTTCGGTAATAGTAGGTGCTGAAAATTAAAAAAGCAAGTTTGCAACGTGAAAAATATTATTCAATCGAGGTCTATCGCCCTGCACGTTGCTAAAAGAACAAACGATGATTAAATTGGTAAACAGAACGGGCGGCTTGAATAATTATTCGAGTTGGCTCACCTCCGGAGTGTCGATTGTCCCTCTCGTCGTCGGTTACGTTGACTCTCATCGAGTCATCCCCCATGGATTTCATGTCGTCGCCAGTCATGTATCGGTATTGTTGCTGGTCGCTCAGCATCGGATCTTCGCCTGCGAATCGAAAATTCGTAATTTTACACGCTGTTTTAGAATTGAGAAAAAACCTACTTAATCAACTAGGATAGAAACATGATTTCATGAATGTTTCTAAGTATTTCTAATCATGGTTGTTCTAATTGATTCTAAATGTAAGTAATGTTACATCTGGCAATTATGACAATACTGACGAGGTGCCTAGATAGAAATGTATAAAAAAGAGCAAAGAAAAAGTAAAAAAATATCAGCGTCGTGCTTGCGCCCCCCGGCACATCAATTATAAAAAAGAAAAATTCGGCTCTCATTAATCTCTTGAACCCTCAATATTTGTACGAACATAGCAGCAATGTTTACACCTCTTCGCGGAACTCTAAACACAGTAACACAGGCATGCGGTATTTTTAGTCTCGAGGAAAAAAAAGCTCGCCTCGGCCCCTCTCAAGAGGCCGGGCGATAGCAGCTTTTTTCTACCCGCTTACATCGAGAAGAAACGCATCACACACATGAAAAAAAAAAAAGAAAACAGAAATATTATAAGTGACATAAGAGATTAAACAGCAGACACATTGCGGTAGCAGCAGCGGTGGCGTCGGCAGCAGCAGCAGCAGGTGTTCCTCGGCATCGTCGTGGATCGATTATAAAGCCGCTCTCGATCTCCGATCAAACTGCGCAGAAGAAGAGGAGCCGTCGCCGGAGAACATAAAGCAGAGGCTCCCCTTCGATCGCTTTCGACTATATCGCCTCCTATTCTCGGAGAGGCTTTCTCCGCCGATTACGCAGAGACGGGCCTCGCTATATTTATAAGAGAGCACGCCCGATTCCCCGATAATTATCCTTGAAGACTATTTCGGACACTTTGTTCCACGCGGCGCGCCGGCCGCCTAGCTCGGGAGGCTGTTGTTTTCGTGACTGCAGCCGCCGATAATGCAGCGGGAGAGGAAAAACATTCGCGGAATGCCGAGCGCGGCCAATTGTCCAATTGACGGGGCGCTCCCACGCCGAGACCTGCCAACGGAGCGAACGGCTTCTCTTTCTCTCTCTCCCTCTTTCTTTCTCTCTCTCCTCTTTTTTTGTTTTCATCTGCCGAGCGGGAATAGATTTATCTAGCGGCGCTTGAACCGCTTCTGTAATGGGCGAGATTCGTGAGCGAGTGGGTGGCATTCCTTTGAATAGATTAATCTTATTAGCGGTCGGAGACTTTTTTTTTATCGGTTTTTCATTCGATCGACGCGGTCGAAATGAATGATTAGAAGCGAGGCGAGAGTGCGACTGCTGAAATATGCGAGTTATTTCTAATTAACATTTATGAAGCTTTAACGTTGCGAATTCAGTGCGATTAGATAAAAGCGGTGCTTCTCGTCGAGCGAAACCTGTTTTATCGCCGTATACTGCTGTTTTAAAACTGTTTTCGATTAATAAAAAAAATGTGTGCAGTTGTAAAAGAGACGCGAGTCGACTCGGTCGATATACTCGATGCGTACACGACTTCACTATTGACGAACGGTAACCTTTTCCGAGCTTGAAAGCTTCGCTCGTTATCCGCGAATGAAAAAGAGTGGAGCCATTAGTTTATTAGTGGTCAATAAAAAAGTCGGGTGGGAAATTTTGTAATGATCTATTTCTGCCGAAACAGCTGTAAACTTATGTCAACGCTATTTTAGAAACAACATTGAAGTCAAATTTATTATTATCTTTCATTGATCATTAAAGTTGCATCACCGAAGAAGCCTAAAAATCTATAAGACCGTAAACAAATCTCGCGCATATATACAGACTTCCGTCCGATTATATCACCCTCTAACTACTGATTAAACCCCGAGCGCGATAAGAGAATTTCGCAACTTCATTACAGCAACCGTTCGAATTCCGTTTCCCCGTAACGTCGCGGCGAGCTTTCGAAGCTCGACGCGAGTAAAAAGGTGCGGAAGTGCGCGTCTCGATTACGGGACTCGAGCGCGCGATCGGCGACGTACGCGCTCCGGAGAAAAGCGCGCATCTGCATCTCGGCCCGCGGAGAAAAGCCGATTAATCAACACGGAGATACGGTCGAACGTAGGGAAGGCGTCTCTCTCGCGAGCGTCACCGACGAAAATAGTTTGACGAGCGCGCGCTCGCGCTTGCGACTCTTCGTTTGCCTGCCGCGCTTGCGACCCAGTTTCGCGAAATTACCGCCAATTACCCTGCCGAATTCCTTGCATCCTGCCTTTTTTTCGCTCATCAGCGCGCTCCACTTGTTGATTGTCCGGCAACGAGGGGGAATTAGCCTGAATTCTAGAGAGAAGGAAGCGCGCGGAGATACCCCGATTGATAGATCGTCGTCATGCAATGGTGTGTGCGCAGCGACAGAGACAGGCGGCAGGCTTGCAGGTGTGAGAGAGCAGTGCGACGAGATTAGCAGCGAACTTGAACTTTCTTCGGGCCAGGCATTGCCAAGAGTATCTCTCACTCTCTCTCTGGCTTTCGTTCGTTCGTTTTTTTTTATTTACTCAGTATGTCGCTGTTCCTGTTGCTCGTGCAGCTGCAGCAGGTCGTCTTATTCCCCTTGCCGTCGGCTTTCTTCTGCTTCTTCTTCTTGCGCTGCTTCGCCTCGACGAGCTTGCTCTCGCTCGAGAGCTCCTTTCCCTTCCTCGGGCCCTCCATCGCGCGGGCGCGACTTTACAAAAAACTAGAGAACCTCTCCCAACTATAAAGAACCACACACCAAAAAGCACTTAAATGAAATGAGAGGGCTGCTTGGTAAAAGAGCGCGCACCACCAGTGTCGTGTGTGTCTCAGCCGTCGGTCCCCGGCGAGACTGCTCGTGCTTCCTCGGCGATCCTTCTGCGTCGGGCCCTTGGCTGCATCGGTGAACGGCGGGTTACACAATATCTGCCTCCTCGATCGCGGGATTTTTCCGGGATCCTTTCCGGCCGCGCGCTCGACACTCGAGGATTTATGTAACGCAACACTGACAGCGGGCGGCGACACGCGAGAAGCCAGGATTTTTCTCCATCCGCCGAACGGAGCGAGAGGCAGGAACAGCGACGAGCGATCGTTTCGGCCAAGCGACTCGGGCACTAATGTCGGGGCCAGTCCGTTGAATCAGCAATTTTATAATAGAAACGCGCGCGCGTCTGCTGCCTTTTCCGCCTCCTCCTGCCCCTCCGCGGTTCAAAAGTCGCGCGCGCGGCGAGTCGATCGCCTAGCCGATCGATCGGCGAACAACGGATATCCCCGTCGCGTCAAAGGGTTTCTCGATGGATGATGGATTTTGTCGTTTCCTCCTCCTCCTCCTGGGTTACATAAATCCTGGTATTTCGGTGTGGTGTGGCGTTCGATTTTGGCGGCTGGCCAGCGCATGGCGAACTGAGCCACATCATGAAACGAGACCCATGGAGCAAGGCTGTGCATACGAGCAAAGCGGCGGCGCTCCATTGCGTAACAGGTAGGCGGCGGTGGGGTACAGGCATCGGCGGTGGTGGTGGTGGCGGTGCCTCGGCGGGTGGGGATTTTCGCACGTGCTTTTCTGCGGAGATCGCGGCGCGGCGGCGAGTGTATCCTTCGCGCGCTTTGTCAACAACGGGTTTCTTTCAGCGCGGAAAAGCAGGATGACGGCCGGGGAGCCCCTAGAGAAATTTCGCCCTGACACAGTTTGCGCGCTTGCCTTTGCGGAGTTGGCTCCATTTTTTTTTAAGGCGCTAAGAGTAATGCTTGCCGTTTCGGGCTCTGATCGGAGGAGGCTGCTCGATTCTTTGTTTTATTGCTGCAGTGTAACATTCTATCAAGAGTTGCAGCTTTTCTTGATTTTCCACGAAAAATGTTTATAAAATTCGAGGCTTGCACGCAGAGAGCTCGAAAGTTTTCTCCTAGAAACTCGCGTCTCTGGCCTACACTGAAAATACTCCTCTTCGGCTTTAATGCTCCGTAGAATCCATTAAGTTCAACGGCTCCGCACGAAAATTCCTTGCAATTCAAATAAATGCCGCGTCCGATAAAGCAAACGGCCGAGAGCGAATCAATGAGATTCCCTCTGCGGTGTGTGTTTATCGCGAGTTCGTGTGCGTCCGCTCGCGCGGAATTAGGCGAAAATCCAGGAAAAGCGCCAAGGCTCCCTCTCGGATCATGTAACGCCTCTCTGTTTCTCCCTCCACCGATCCTCGGACTCGGCGCGCGCGCGCGCACTTGCACTGTTTACACGCGTCTAATAAAAGTACGGCTGCACGCAGTCAGCTGCGCCGCGTCTGATGTAATACCGGCGATGGGAACGAAAACCGCGCGGCCGCGCGCGCCTCCGATCCATTAGTATGCTAATGTAGCGGCCAGCGAGTTCACCAATAACACGCCCTATTTATTTGTAACGACACGAGAGCGCTCGTGTTCCGCGCTCTGTACGCCCGACCGTACGGTAGTTCTTGCGGGAGTATTCTTTTTAATGCCGCGCTCTTGCGGCCGCTTCGATTTTTCGATAAAAAAACTTGACGTCGCCACCGGACTATAATCCCTTTTAATGGCGAGCACTTTAAGTATTTGTTCTGACTCATTGCGCTCTCGGAAAGAAATTGCCTTTTTATGTTTCGCGGCTTATAGCTTTCTTCTTGAATGCTAAATTGCGCGCCTTTTTCTCAGCGTTTTATCTATTTTTAATCTGGGCGGTAAAGCCGATTTTGATGATCGGTAAAGTCATTTGACAATCTTATTTTTGCGAATATTAACATTGTGAAATCAGGCGCTGGTTTATCACTTTGAAGCAAGAGGAAGATGGCGGTTTTGTGACTTCAAAACTTGATGGAAACTCATTATTCACTTCCAGCCAACCGTGAAGTTGAAATTTAACGTAACACTTTTTTGGTGTTACATTCATCAGGAAATAAAACTTTAGACTTATATCTCAAAGTATAATTTCTTAATAAACATGTTGATTCGTAAAGGTGATGAATGTTTCTACCGCAGGTTTCTTACAGAATGACATTTTGAAAGTCATCCTTGGTTAAAAATCAACGTGTAAAAATCATCACAGATGTTTTACCTTCTTACATCATTTTTAATATGGAGTCGAATTTTTTTTTTTAATTTTAGTTTACAGCCGAGTCATAGTTTAAAATAGGCCGAGGTTCCTCTTCAAACTTCTATCGATTATAAATACCCTCAATTATCATCGACGTCACTAATCTGAATTTTTAATGAATCATCAAAAACAATCTTTTTCGAATCCACACTACACGCAATACAACAAAACGTTAATCACTTTTAGCAATCTTTTTTGCAATTTCAAAACGAGAAACGTCTTTCTACATTTATTTCATGGTCATCCGCGAAATTGTAATAAAATACCTGCGCGCCCATTTCGTACTTTTGACGTTGCACTTAATATTCGGACAGCTTTAAACAAATGAATACGTCTAAAGCAGTAAAACAGTAGACGAAACACGGCTTCTTTTCCGAGCATACACAATCACGCTTTTTCTGGGTCAAAGGCAGCGGTCATCAAAGTGAAAAAAAAAAATGAAACTCTGGGAAAAAACGGTCCATCATGTAAAAAAAGGTCTAAAAATCGTGCGCGCGGCATCGTCAACAAAAGTTTTTCTCGCCCAGCCCGACACATAAACATGGGTGTTGGCCTCTGGCGGCTCTTCGCGTTATACGGCACGTAGGAGTAGGCGCCTGCTCCATTTCTCGCGCTCGTGACGTCCGCGCGCCAACGCGAAGCGGCAGCGGCGGCATCGGCACCGCGGCGAGATCGACGCCTCTAATTGAAGGAGTACCGCTTGGCGAAAATCGGCGCTCACGACTTCGGCCAGCCGAGTTGACCAATGATCCCTCTCCTTTCCGCGGCTTCTTCTTCCCGGTAATTTATTGCAAAACGTGCCGTCGCCGCTTCCCGATCGACGATTCGCGTTCGTATAATTTTCATCGGCGCGCTGATCGCACGCTCGCTTTTAGACCCGCTCATTAAGCGCCTTTAATTATAGATTCTGATGCCATTCGACCGTTGCGCACTTGAGATATTGCCAGTTTATCATCTTTACGGCCGGCCGATAATTCGATTGCGCTTTTTACGAGCTTTGCGCTCGAAATCGTACGAGCCGATCGCATGGATTTCTCAGCCGTTTGCGAGGACAAAAAGTGCGCGCCGAGAACGAGCGAAAGAATGACTAAGAATTTGACCGATTTTTGCCGATTTCTCCGTCGTTAAGTCCCACGTCGCGACTTTATTTTTTTTTTTCTATTTAAAGAATATTTCTGTTTTTCTCTCGAGCGATGCATAATTAAATTGAAATTACTAACGACTCTCAATAAGCTTGAAGTCTTCTTTTCAATATGCAAAAGAAAATCAGCAAGCATATCGATGCCTAATTGATTATTAATTCTTTTCAGCGTTTCCGTAAACCATTCCACGAGCGAATTTCGCCTCGCGAGCAATCAATTCCCATCGAGCAATTACGCACAAATGAAAACCACCATCGAGCTCGCTCCTCGTTCTCGGAAAAACAATTAGCGATCGGGGAGTTAACGATCTCGAAAGAAAAAAAAAAGCAGAACTAAAGCGGCAAAAGACACTGGTTATCTCCCGGCAGCGATCTCGTCGAATCCGCGCCAGGATGTAAGCGTCGTTCGTTCATTTACCAGGATGATTGCCGGCATAGCGGCTCGATGCTATCATTCCTCGGAATAGAAATATATCCGCGGACATCTCTCTCTGCGCTTAGATTCTCTGTCAAGGCAATTTTTCACGTGTAGGCGGTTATCTAACTGACTGGCGCTGCAGCGCTCGCCGGTATTCCGACTATGCGGCGACGTCGCTCGCAGCGCAGCTGCTCGATAGCTTCGCTTACCTAAGTACTCTTGCCGCCTGCACACACAGAGGTCAAAAGCGAATTGACTGGATCGTCAGCGGCGTTTATTAAGCGCCGAGTTCGCACGGCGATATTGCCGGCGTTGTTTTTTTTTTATTTTTTATTTTTCGAGTCGAGCCTCGACACTCGCACGCTTATATTAATTGTTCCTTTATTAATCGCCTTGATTCGACATTTTTTGTCAATGATTTATTGGCATCGCTGAGAAAAACATATTATGCCCAGTTAATATGCTGTTAAGGAATACTAGCTCTAAATTCGCTCTAAGAAGATGAATGGAAGAAGACGTTAAGTCTTATTGTACGTGAGTGTAAGGTTATTCAAACACTTAAAAGTTATGTTTCCATTTACTTCACCACTGTAAAACTTAGAGCGATTATAGTTGAATTAATTTAAGTTTATATGAAGTTATCAACTGTCGAGTCGATAAAACTTGTTTGACATAATTATACTACTTAACACAAAAGTACAGCACACACAAGTATTTTCGTCAGTGTTTTATTTTTACTGTTTATTCGATGCATGCGAGGCGCTATTTTATATTAAGACCTGCGTTGCTATTTTTAAACGTGAGTTTTTGATTGACAAAAAAAGTATATCAGCATATACGTGACTTACATAACAATATAGAATAATTGTATACGCAAGCAAACATCCACGCACGCGCACGCACACACACGATAATAAAATGAGTAAATATATTATATCATTACTACGTTCAATCTGCGTGATGATTGCAATAATAATACGGTGCTGTCAATTAAGTATTACGATAAAGGAAACTGATCACAATAACTGAAAGTAAAAAAAAAATGATAATATCTATTAATGAGAGGAGGTAAGGTGAGTATCTCGCAAAATGACGTGTGCCTCGGATAATTATAGTACAAGCTCAACTAGCATTATACACTAATACAACATCAAGGTGTCACACGATACACGAGAAGGAGTATAATAGGCTCAGAGAGACATTGTGTATCGGAAGCACAGGAGTCTTTGCGCAATGTATACGCCTCGACTCCTCTACTTCGATTTCGCAAGAAACAAGGAAGAAGAAGAAGAGCGGAACTGAAATGATAACGATTATATCGGGTATAGATAACAGAAATGGTGAATAAAGAAAAGAGAGAGACAGTGACAGAGACAACTTACGAGTGTAGGTCATTTGGCCCTGGTAGTAGGAAGGGAGGTACACGTGTTGCGCGTGAGGCGGTTGCCCGTACACATTCATGGCCGCCATGCCGATTTCGTCGCCACCTATGTTTGTTTTTTATCAATATACCCCAGCAATTTCTGGTTTTTTTTTTAACGATTTTATTTTATTTTTTTTGCTTTTGTTTTGATTCGCTGCTTATCTAAGCTCTGCGGCTGATTCACAGGGTTGCTAAGCTGAATTTTGAATTTATGCGGCCTGATTGGGGGTAACGTTTAGCAACCGAGTGAGGTTCTGCTATGAATTCGCATGCTCTTGCCAAGAATATATGCAAACCTGAACGTAAGAGAACAAGCAACTGAAATTTTGAGTCGGTATTCTGCTCGAAAGAAGGAAATTTTTTAAATCAAAGCTGTCGAAAATAAAGGAGAAACAGCGCCCGGAGGTTCCCTAGTTTCTATAGGCTCTATCTCTATTCTATTCTTTTATGAACAATCTATTTGTTTTCGGAGTAACGCGTATAGAATTTATTCCTAAGGTAAACGGGAAGTTTGAGTCGAAAGATTAGGAAACCTACTGCAAAAAGACACAAGAAGTGAGAGACTCTTAATTCAATCCATACCCAAGTAAACACGCTGTGTCGGACGGGGAAATCATACTTGGAACGCACATTGCGTACATCGTAATTATAAATTTCCATGCAGAAAAAATGATGGAACATGCACAGTATCTAGCACTATTAGAACAAGTGGTTATCTCCTCGATATGCTCGATCCTCTGATCTGTTAATCGACAGTCGTCTCTAAATGCTAAGTATATTATATGTTTTTAGTTTGTAAATAAAGAGATTCATAAAACCGGTGCCAATTATGTCGCATGCTTCGAATGCAGTAAGACCGCAAGTTAAACGAATTAGTATAAACAGGATTGCGCAGGGCGTCCAATCGTCTAAAGCACTCAGCGTATTAAAAAAATATTGTTGGCATTCTTCGTTAAATCGAAAAGGCGACTTACCGCCCTCGTCCTCGCTGTCGCTCATGAACGTCTCCTGCATGGATTCCGGCGCTTGAACCCTGTACTTCTCCTCGATGGTGATGGTGTGGGTCGTCGTGATGACGGTCTCCGTCACGACTTTCAGTGTCTCGACAACGCTTATGTATCCGAGTTTTTGTGCGATGTCCAATGCCGTCTGACCGTTCTACAAGTTCATTCGGCTTTTAATTATGCGCTTGTGTCGCGACGAGGAAGATATTAATTCGCTTCGCGGGTGATTCAATTAATTTATGCGGACAGCAGACGTAGGAATATATTTCTTGCCAAAGAAGGCAGATTATAAACGCACGAACCTCTTCTTCCCAAGCGATTTTTTAGACAATTTAAGATAAATTTATGACACACATATTTGTTTCTTACATATGATTGATGGAAATTATAACTATTAAGAAATAAACAATTACGTAACAAGAAAGTCACAATTAATTTTAATTCCGCAATCAAAAGAAAGTTGTAGAATCTTGTAATAGAGATAAAAATCTTGCGCCACTTACGTTGGTGACAGCATTAGGCGCAGCCTTGCTCTCGAGCAGCAGGTTGATGACGAGCGTGTGTCCTTGCTGAGCAGCCTGGTGCAGAGGTGTGTAGCCGGCGCTGGTACTGCTGTCGACGGAGGCGCCGGAGCTCAGGAGGAATCGTACCATCGCCGCTTGACCAAAATGAGCCGCCACGTGAAGCGGCGTGTAACCGGCCTTAATTAGAAACACAAGATAAATCTGCTATCTCACGCGAATCAATGCTTTCTCGGAAAAATTTCGCCGCGAGTGCGAAAAAAAAGATAGAAGACCAGCAACAATGCACGGCTTGTTTAAACAAATGGCCGCGAGCGCTCGAGCTCGTCTGGCCTGGGCTGCGCTTGGAAATCGGAACGATCCAAGGGTAATTAGAGCGCGGTTGTTAATGTATTGTTAATTCGTAATCGACAATGGACACTAAAATGCAACATTTGTTTCTAATTCAAGAGTATAGCGCGGTTTACAGCCTTATTAAGTTGCTAGATTCTTCTTTTTCAATTTCTGCGGTAAGTTTCCGAGGATTTTTTAATACACGAACAGGTTCTTACTTTTGTTTTAGCGTCGATCTGAGCGCCATTTTTGACGAGTATAGAAGCAACATTCACTTTATCTTCTTGTGCGCATAAGTGAAGCGGCGTGAGCCCGTTCTAAAAAGAAAACAGGGTCATTAATCAGTCGCCAATTAACATCTGAATCATTGAGCGGCAATATCGGATGCCGCTCATCTGCATTATTCCCCCAACGAACCTTTGCCTTGTGATTAGTGTCGGCTTTATGCTCTATAAGCAAGGTCGACATGTCCGTGTGGCCCTCCTGGGCGCTCAAATGAAGCGGTGTAAAGCCTGCCTTGGACTCGGCGTTAGCCTTAGCTCCGTACTCCAACAGCGTCGTGGCTATGTCCATCTGCGAGGGAGGGAAACAGAGAATCCTCAGTTAGTACGGCTGCAGGTGCCGTTGAACGCGCTAATATAATAGGTTGCTCGTCCTTGCCGAGGCGGGCTCACCTGATTTTTACGGGCAGCGATGTGTAGAGGCGTGTGACCATTTTTGGCCATGGCGTGCGGCGAAGCGCCTTTGTCCAGCAGAAGTAACGCTACGTTCTGGTGATCGTAATGCGAGGCTACGTGCAGCGGAGTCACTCCGTTCTGGAAGAATGTCAGAGGGATAAGATATCGGGTCTAAGGGGTGAGTATTGAGTTTCTGTAATACGTTAAGGGAGCATACCTTGCCCTGAGCGTCAACTGGAGCGTTTTTCTGAAGCAAGAGTCTAGCTACGTTCATGTTACCATACTTAGCGGCTAAATGCAGGGGCGTGAACCCTTTCTTGGTGGTAGCGGTAAGCGAGGCTCCGTTCTCTAGTAAAACAGACGCCACCTGCAAAGGATAAGACAGTCGGATGAGCATCGGGAATGAGCATATTGGCTCGGCAAAGATGTGTGCCTACTTCTTCCTGGCCTTCCTTGGCAGCGATGTGAAGAGGAGTGTACAAATCTTTCGTCGTTGCGTCAACGTCGGCGCCGTGTTGCAGCAGGAGCATGACGATATCCACGTTGCCCAGGCGCGAGGCTACGTGCAGCGGCGTTTGTTCCTCCTACGTGGCGAAAAATCAAGGCGCATGAAACGCTGGCTCACGACTCTCTGTCTTGGTTATGTAGCATTAAGAAAAAAAAAAAGAAGGCTCTAAGGAGTCTGAGAACCTACCCTAGCGCGAGCATCGACTTGAGCTCCATTCCTCAAGAGTATCCTAATAATGTCAGTCTGATTGGCTCTAGCAGCTAAATGCAGAGGAGTTTCACCTCGCACGGTCGGTATGTCTGGACTAGCTTCATGTTGCAATAGGTAAATGACGATATTCATGCAGCCCATGAAACTTGCGACGTGCAGAGGCGTCAAGCCGGACTGAATAGAATGAACAATGATCCATTGTTTATCAGGTGGCGCATGTCGAAATGGATTGTACATTCGTAAAGAGAAGCCCTACAAAGAGGGGAAGCGAGCGGAAGCTTCCCGGGGGCCGGTATACTTACCTCCGTGGTGGCTTCGATGCTGGCCTTGTGCTTGAGGAGCAGCTCGACGACCTTGATCCTGTTCTTTTTGCAAGCGATGTGAAGGGGCGTGAAACCGTTCAAAGCGCGGGCGTTCGGGTCCGCGTTTCTGTCCAGGAGGAGCTTCGCCACGCGAACGTGACCGCAATGCGCCGCTACGTGCAAGGCCGTGAGGTAGTCCACCGTCACCTCGTCCACCGGTGCACGGTGGTACAGCAGGATTCGAGCGGCGTCCACGTGGTCGCCCTGGGACGCCATGTGCAAGGGCGCCAAGCCGTTCTAAGATAAGGCATCACAGTTTTTTCTCTTTTTAGACAGTCTCCCTTGCTTCGCTTGCGAGTACATTGGTAAGAGTTACAGAGGTTTTTGAAAAAATTACCACGAAATTCTGTAGAGTTATAATAAAAAGAAAATTCTAAATGTACTATGTTATAGGATATTTTGAAAATTTTTTGTGCCATAAAACATAGTAGCTTTTTAGAGTTTTCCAATTCATAGTCCCTTTACCGAACATGATCATTTTTCCAAAGTGTAATCTTTCGTCGAACGAAACTGTGACGTGTTTTTGAATCTATATAAAAGCTTTGCAGGCGTAGGATGGAAGATCGGATACGTACTTTCGTTTTGGAACCAATAGGGGCGCCTTTTTCTATAAGAATATCTACTACTTCGTGGTGGCCAGAGCGGGCGGCGCAGTGGAGAGGCGTCAGCCCGTCTCTGGTTTTAGCTTCGATGTTTGCGCCTTTGCTCATGAGGAGATTGACCATTTTGATTTTTCCCCACTTAGCTGCTACGTGCATTGGAGTAATATTGTGCTGCAATTTCAAAGGCGAGTTGTAAGAAAACATTCGTCTTCAAGACAATGATCGTTGATTTGTAATTCAAATAAAACTATAATAAATCATCAGTCTCTCTCTTGAATCTTTTTTTAAGTTTTGTCTCAATAGTCTATAGAGAGTAGAAATTTATTAGAATTTAATTTGTTATGAAATTGACGCTTACCTTAGCTGCAAAATTTACATCTGCTCCTTTATCGTAAAGCAAGGAAGCGATTCGATCGTTGCCGTAGTGAGCGGCAATGTGAAGAGGCGTGAATCCACTTTTCGACGTCACATCCGGATTGTGGTCGTTCTGTCATTAGAAGATAATAGTTATTAGCGGTTTGGCCGGGGATATTTATAGGTTATAGCTTAATAATCGATCGAACGCACGTGTAAAAGTAGAGCTGCTGCTTTGCAGTCGTCTTTTTTCGCGGCTATGTGCAAGGCGGGCAATCGAACTTTGCCTCTCGTGTCGTTTTCCAAAAGAACGGCGACCACTTTGTCATGCCCCTGCTGCATCGCCACAGCCAGTGGTGTGAAGCCATCCTGAAATATTTTAAGTTATTTTAGTTGTCGGTTTCACAGTAATTATATAATCAAAATTTGTGTAACTACACAAGGCACACTCACAAGAATTTTATTTGTATTCGAATTAGCGTACATTTTTTTCTGTAATACTCTCTGTATGCATTGAATTGTGAATTGGATCGTCAACAAATGTTTAAAACTTTAGAAATAATAATTTATGTAAAGCCATTTAAAACTGCAATTTAAACTTTAATCTCACTATAATTAAAATTAATCGAAGATTATAATTGTAAACCTTTTAGCTTGCTTCTACTTGATAAATAAATTCGCGACGAAGAATTTAACGTAACGATATAACAAAAATAAAATTTTTTCTTCAACATTTATAAAACAATTTCTTTTACACGAATAAAATATCGAATAAAATATGACAGAATTGTGGGAAGGAAATTGAATCGATCAGCGAGAATTGATTTTGCGGCGAGGTGGATTTGATAGAAAAAAAGATTTACCTCAGTGGCGAGTGTCTGGTTCGCACCCTTGCTGAGGAGAAATTTAACAACGGAGTCGTGGTTCTCCTGCGCTGCCATGTATAAGGGAGTAAATCCGTTTTGGGACTGCGCGTTCACCGATGCTCCTCTCTGTACCAGCAACTGCACGACCTCCTCTTGACCAGCTGAAATCGAGTTTCGGGTGTTAATAATACGTGCCGATGAAGGAATTTTATACATCTTTGCGAAAAATCAGCATATTCAAATGATTTTGTTTGAAAAGTGCGAAAGCAAACACTCGAGATTTTAATTTTTTAAAAAATTGCATTTTAAAGAAAGAATTTCAAGGCAATATTTGCTAAATTAAAATGCACTTGTATAATTTAGTTGAAATATTTCTTGCAAATGCATTAAAGTCAGCGTCGCTTTAAAAACTAGGTAAATTAATTCTGAATTACTCAGAAAGGAGAACAAGTAGAGAGAGAAGTCAGAAAATTAGTCCGACTCGACTCACCAAGAGAGGCGATGTGCAGCGCGGTATTTCCCTTTTTCGTCGCCGCATCGACGATCGCCCCGCGCGAAAGCAGCTCCCTGACGATCTCCAAGTGGCCATCCTTCGCCGCCAAGTGTAAGGCATTTAGTCCGTTCTGCAAAAATCGGAAAAAAACAAAGCTCAAGCCGAGATTCCGGGGCGCCCTATTTTAAGCCCGTCTTTTTTAAACTTCGAAGCTTTACTTCAACTGCGCTCGGGCAAGGTCGCCCTTCTTCAACAATCTCGCCTTTAATCTCTCCGAAAATAACCCGCGCTCTCTCGCTCGAAGAACTGCTCCCTTCGCCTCGGCAAATTTATTCAAAACTGCTTTTCGCCAACAAACAACGTTTGCCGAGGGAGGAAAAAAAAGATATCGCCCCCGTCGAGTGCGCGCGTTCACCCTCGAGGGCCAGGAGGAGGGCGCGAGTTATTTGATAACCGAAGTGACGCGGCCGAAGGGCGTCGAGTGCCGTGTGATCCTGCGGCCTCTTCCAGCCCCTTCTCGGCCTCGACCTTTTATCCGCGACCCTCCTCTCTCTCTTCGTGTGGCGCGAGTCTCGGTCGAGGCGTTCGGCTGCGAAGTTATATACGGCGGGCGTCCGCGCCGAGTAATTAAAATAATTATCTGTGCACTTACGGCGTTCGAGGCGTTGATATCGACGCCCGAGTCGAGGTACTCGAGCACCTTCTCCAACTGCCCCGCCCTTGCCGCCCGCAAGAACGACGTGCTTGGATCTCCCTGGAACAATCATTTTTAAGATGGTTAGAAATCGTGCGATTTATAATTGGAATGATTTTCTGGGGCTGGGACCTTAATTGTTAGTTTGAGTGCAGGTTCGTTTGTCTAATTAAATTCGAGGATCGGCGTGTGTACTTTGGGAAAAGAATTTGCTTAAAAGATTTGTGATCTGTTGGTTCGCATGTAAGACTAACATTTACTCTTGGCCTTATCGTCTTAACGATGCTTTCGTAATTGATAACTATAAAGTCAATATTTAGCTAGAACATTACGTATTATAGCCATTGATCTCGTTCGGTTTCACAATCTTAAAGATAAGACAGCAACTCATGATCATTACTG
The DNA here is from genome assembly GCA_900474385.1 of Ormyrus pomaceus. NCBI lineage: Eukaryota > Metazoa > Arthropoda > Insecta > Hymenoptera > Ormyridae > Ormyrus > Ormyrus pomaceus. Next base: position 71,654 of record UCOM01000019.1, on the reverse strand, counting down.
AACCTGACAATACCCGCTAATTTATGATACCCTATATAAAGATATAGCTTAAATCAACTATTATCTTCATTTCAGTTATAAATAATTAAAGTCCTCCGTCAACAACGAATGTAAAAACTCCCAAAAAAAAAACTCAAAGCCATCCCCTTAAAATTTTCGGCGCCTCGCTCCACACCACCCTCGCCTCCTCAGCTACCCTCCCCACCTGCATCCTTGCAGTTTTAGCGCAGAGCTCGCGTCTGCATTAAAGGACGTCGCACGCGAGTGGTGCTTTACACACGCGGGGGTACGAGGGGCGTGGGAGGGGGGCTGCGATGACGTCAGGGGTGAGGGAACTCTCTTCACTCGGGGGGGCGCACCCCGCTGGAAAGAAAGGACTCGGACAATATACTTAGCGCTTTGTGCCGCGAAAGCTCTCTCTCTCGAGCAGGTGGATCGATTTTGCGGCTGAAAGTGTCTTTGAAGCTCTCCCCCCGTCGTCGTCGGTGCATTTCGGCCGGCGGTGCTCGTCGAAATCGCGCCCCGCCGCGGAAAATATAAATGGCGGGGAGAGTCTCTTCACGCTCCGCCGGTCGACTCCCCGTGCCCTGGCAAGAAACGAGCGCCGACCTGCCAGGTACCGGCGCGGATAATTTCCCCCGGTGAGAACTGATTTCGCGAGATTTATGTGTAAAAGGCTCGTGGATTTTAGGTGGAAGCGGAGGAGATGTAGAAGCTGCATTGTAGCTAAAATAATTTATGCTTGTAAAAATAAGCATTTGAGTTTGGAAGAAGAAATTAACGGTGATTTAATTCTCCGAGGCAAAAAACTGATCATTAAAGCGAATTCGCTGCAGCATTTCTTTTTTGCTTCATAAAATATGTATCAAATGCTAGAAAACGTAAGGAAATTACAGCAGCTTTAATTCATGCAAATTTCATTCCTCAGTCGGTACGATAGATGATATCAGCCGATGCGATTAGCCTTGACTAAAACCGTAGTTTTTCGATTAAAGCGAGTTATCACGAATGGAAAAAGATCGCTCTCCTAACTATACTCGCGCGGCAAAGTTCTCAAGGTCCGACTCGACCTCCACAGACATACCAATTTCCCTATACCACTCCTCTTCCACGCAAACATCAACGTATATATAATAAAACCCTCGGCTCCGCTGACCCAAAAATAAAAAGCCCCGCCAGGCGCTTCAGCCTGATTGACCTCCGGCGGCTCCGAAAAACAGAGAGATAACATTATCCGAGGCCCGCTTACATAGGAAGGAAGCTCGGCAAAGTAGACGCACGCGTGGCGGCGGCGTAACATACATCCCGGGGCTCTCTCGGGCTCGGTAATCGATACTCGGCCGGCGTCGCCGCCGCCGCTGCCTTTTTCCCTTTCCCTTTTTTTCTCTCTCTCTCTCTCTCTCCTCTCTGCACCCACCCCCGTGGAAAGTGGGTGTAGGTAGACCGGACGCCCGGCGACACGGGACACCCTGCCGGATATACAAAAGGGCGTCCTCTCCGTTCGCCTGGCACCGCTTCGATCGCGACGTTCCGCGAGCGGCCTGCGGCTTCCGGCACGTGCGCAATCGCCCGTTGCGAGCGCGATTTTACGAGGCGAGCTTGACCTACGACGAGAGCCGTAACGCGTCGTCTCTTTTTGGCCGTGAAAAAAAACATGATAATAATTACTCCGGGAAAATTCGTGAAGCGCGATGCCTTGGACGAGCGCGTGTTGTGTGTTTGTCGCCGTGTTTGCTCAACCTTTTTATTGCCGCGTTAACGATAAGTGGAATGCTAATTAAGGATGGAGTTACTTGTTTACAACAATGCGAAAAAGTGTGTTAATGGTTTTTGCCGGACCTCGCGGGTAAGGTGGATATAAAAAGGCATGACTTCGTGAATAACTTTTTGAATACTAAAAATGTAGCGGGAAACTTGCCTGCTGAATAAAATATGAATATATTATTATTCAATTGAGTATGCTTAAATTTGGAATCGTTCGGATGCTAAAAGCACTCGGAATAATTACGCAAACAAACATTAAATATTGGTAGTATATATATCACGCATTAATGCAACGTGAATTTTTCACGAGTAAAAATAAGTTTTTTTTTTGCTTAATTTAAATTAATCCGTAAAATATCGATTTTTCAAAGCATTCGCATGCAAATTCATTCCGCCTCTGACCGCAGCCTGATATATACGTTTAATCTTAAAACTGGCTTGGGAGCTCATCAACATTTCCACCAAGGCCTATACCTTACACGTTGCGACGATCCCGTAACTCAAGAATAATTTGCTTTCTTTTCACCGGCGAAACGTCTCCTTCTTACAAGGCGGGCGACTATCCAGTTTACAATGAATAGGACAATATAAACTTGCTCGGCAAGCCCTACAAGGCACGCCGAACACGATACGCACACGAGGTGTAACGGTGTGGCATCGCCATTATATACACTCGGCCCGCGAGACCCGCCTAACAGTAAACCCCTGCAGATTCTCGCGTTAGCAGAGAGCTTCCAGCCTCTTATATTTCGAGGCGAAAAGAGGCGAAACGCGCTCCGAGAGAGCTGCGCGCATCTGCCGAAGGACAATAAACGGCGAGTGTCATCGCGCGGGAATGTTGCTCTAAAAATCTTACGTAAGCTCCCGCGCTCTCGTACATATATACGTATTCGGCGCTCGCGGCGTACACGCATGCGCCCGCATGCATTTAAATGTCCAGATTTAAAGGCACCGGGGGCCGCCTTGCCGCTCTCTGCGTGCGCCGCGGACGACGGGATATTTAAATCTCTGACGACGCCGAGAAGAGGCGGAGGAAGGAGAGAGAGCGAACTTCATGATTCTCCACGCACCGGCTATTTTCGTTACTTACTTGTGCTCCTCGCGCTCCCGTCAATTGTCTACTTCGATACTCTGTTTAACGTTGCTGTAAGCCGCTGGCGGGCCTCCAGGTTTGATGGTTTACTTTGCTATCGATCACGGGATTTCTGCGAATTATCTTAGCCTGCTTTTTGATTAAAGGCTCGGTAAACAGATTAAAAATAATTTTTCCCGCGATTTTCTGTTTTCTATCGCTCGAAAAGAGGATTGTTAATGGGTTGAAAACAGTCGTTATTAGCTGCTTCTTTTAAAAAAAAAGTCTTTTAATTACAAGTAATTGCAGTTTCCAGCGTGTTCGTATACAATTTTTCCAAACAATAGAGGCTTTTTTTAAAGTGTGTGATTAAAACTAGGAATTCCGCTATTCTGAACAGCTCTTGGCTTTTGAGTCCATATGGCATCAACAGTAAAAATAGTCTATCAACTCCAATTTTCTCGAACAATAAGTAAAACTCTAATGGTCAGCGCAATTATTTTATTTCTTCGGCGTTATATGCGGGTTAAGCTATGGAAGTGATGTCATCCATCAGATTTTTTAAATCGTACGACACTCTTCAAGGACTACAAAATTTATGATACCCGCAAGCATGTAGCGCGTAAGACAATTTGAGAAAATGTAATTTCAGTTCGGACGGGCCGTAATCGTTATTCTCGGTTATTCGTCTTTCTGACATTCGATTATACAACTGCCGTTAAAAAGCAAGCTTTTCGAGGCTTTTTCATTTGTTTTTGAGGCCATGAAAATTACACAACATTTCCTTTCTACAATTGTCGTCGTTTTTCAGGCGTTAATTTTAGTTTTTGACGCGCGTTTTATCAAAAATTAATCAGGAGCTCAAGATTTAAAGCTGTTTGCCACTTTCCTTTCTTTTACCGAAAAGTATCAACTCTATAATCCCTTGTCCGTCGCGCGCGTCCCACAGAAAGACTCTCGAAACGCACGACGAGATTCCTCAAACCCCGGAAAAGCAGCACTTCTTGTTCCCGAATGAAAACAAGAAGAGGAAGAAAGAAGCAGAGAGAGAGAGAGAGAGAGAGAAAGAGAGGCGGGCCAGAGAAACAGGGCTGCCCGCGTATCAAAAGGAGTGCAACGGCCTTTCGGCACGTCGATCTCTCGGAGAGCGGCACTCCATTGAGCCCCTCGAGCCCGAGTAGACGCGGGTCGGTTGTTTGCCCAGAGTCCCTCAAAGCAGCCTCCTCTCCCCGGGGGGTGGCGGCGGCGTCGGCGCGCAGCTCTTACGTCGTCTAAATAATTCACGGCCGCGATTTGCGCGGCGTCTTAATAACTTCCGCGGTGGAGGTCGTTAACTCCCGCGCGGCTGCAGCGCGCGGAGCTTCCCCTGCACCGGAAGGATATATACAATAGTGTCGGACGTGAGCGGCCTTGCTGGACACCGTTTTTTGCACGCGCGCGCGCGCGCGCGGCTCGACCGACGTTATACCGAAAGGGTGTAACTGTGCTAGCGAGGCGCGAGCTGAATGGCGATGCTCTGCCGTTCAACGAAGGAGGCCGGACTTCAATTGGCGAGAGCTGCGTGACTTCATTTTTTTTTTTTTTTCAATTGTTGTAACTTTTTAGGCAGCGAAATTTATTCAATTACCCCGTGATGACAATGGTGTTTACTTTCAATCTCGGAATGATGCAATTTTATAAACATCGTACGCGGATGGAAAGTAAATTGAATTATTAATAAAGGCTGAATTAATTACTTTATGATTTACACATAATTCAACGGGGCTCCTGTATAATGAATAATAAATTCAGAAAACAAATGTTTACGCTAAATTATTCCCGCATACGTTAACCGTATATCATTCCCCCGAAATATCTCATGCATTAAGCAAAAACCACGCGCAGAAAGCGAACTTTCCACCAAAAAAAAAAAAAAAAAAGAACTCTAATCGATTCCCGCATAAATCCCACCCACCGATGCCGAAATCATGACTCTCAACGCCTAGTCGAGATCCTCGCGCAAAAGCGAGAGAGAGGCGATAGATCGCTCGGATATCCCCGCGCTTATCGGCCAGCGACGATCGCGCTGACAAGCGGTAAAGAGAGGAGGCAGGTTTTCGTTTCGCGTGCCAAATCGTTTGTTCGCCGCGGCGAGAGGGAAGAGCACGCCGCGATAAGATAAGGAGGCGCTCCTTGTACGTTTAAACAGTTTGTTGAATTCCCGACGGAGTGCCGGAAGTTTCGCGAGTCGACGAAAGCATCTCTGAGAGCGACGGGCGCGCTGAGAGACTCGGGACGATTTCGAGGATAAGAAGCGTCGGAGCTGAAGCCTCGATTGTATTGTTAGGGAGTGATGTAATGATCGAGTGTGAGCGCATAAGTAATGTTTTATAGTTAGGTGACGCTGGTACTGACAACGAGTGTTGTTGGTAATTCGCTGCAGTCTTAATTTAGATTTAAAAGCTAAATGACAAATAGTTATATTTAAACGCGCATTAAAACTAAATTTATTGTCTTAATTAAATCTTTATAAGAAATCAGCTATATATTTTCTGTATATAAATTTATCCCAGTATCCTATTTACTATTACCGTAAAATTTTTAAAAAAGCGCAGATAAACATTATTTCTGTACTGCGGATGCTATAAACTACACGCGCGGAGCGAAAGTTTTCGCCGCGTCGAAATTGCCAAATTCACCGCGAGAGAGGACCGAAACGAGACTTTTGGGAAATACTCGAATTTCAGCGATTCCAGTTTTCGCCTTACACCGCACGCACGCGCCATCAGGATACGCCGGAACTCGGTCAAGGCTGCCGGCTTCGGAATTTTCGATGATTAGCGCTGCGGTGCTGCTCTCCGTGCAGTCTCCAGTCCGGCTTATTTGTCCCGAGAGAGCACACCGAAGGCGGCTGCCTTTTTACGCGCGGTGAATCACGCGCTAGACTTACCGCCGCTGAATTGCTACGATTATTAATGCCGTCCGGCATATTGTTGCAAAAGTCCCCCCCTAAGATCGGCGCTGACGTAAAGCTCTTTTTTCGGCGCCGACGTCATACTGCCTGCAGTTTCTCTCTCTCTCTCCCTCCCTCCCTCTCTTTCTCTCGCTTTCGCTCGATCGTAAAAATCCCGAAAAAGAGCTCTCTCTCGCGCATTTTTCGACCAGAGGGAAAATGTGGAAAAGAAAGCCTCTCGCAATTATAGGCGCGGGGCGACGTCAATCTGACACAGATTGCGCGCGAGCAATTGCTCGTGGGCGGCGCGAATGTCGTGACCGACTTGAGCAGATGAGCTCTGATAAAAATCGTAAAATGCATAATACGAGCAAGGTAAGGGGAGAGAGAAAGAGAGGTTTAGTGCCTACAAATGCCGCATTAAAGGCCTTCGTTATAGTTTTTTTTTATCGATCCTGCGACGCTTATCGCCCCACCGTCTAATAAGCGGATTATATGGCGAAATTAGAATTTCAGATTTGTGCGGCTGCTGCTTGTTTTGGAAGCCGTCTCTAATTAAATTAGAAGTAATTTCATTATCGAAGAAAGCACGATGGAGAATTAATCGGCTGGATAATTTATTAATTCGATAGGAGGTATTTTAGTTTTATTCCGTATTAGAGAAGCTTAAACTACTTTCATTTCCAAGAAATAATGAGAGTTTAAAAATGGCGTGACACCGTTTAGAAGCATTTGTAGAACATTTTATATACATATAAAAGCAGTAATTTTTCTTCGTCGCTTTAATCAACTGATTCATATGATCTATGAATCCAAAGAAGGATATGTACCATTACCAGTGTGCTTGATTGATTCCTTAATAAAAAATTATTTTTATTGCTCCACATTAGGCCCCCGAGTTTGATTAAAACTTCCTTTTTCGGCGCAATCTAAAAAAAAAAAAAGGTCTAACCCTAATATTTTTCTACAAAAGCATCCCCAGTGCATGCTCCAATCGTGTCATCCTCAAGTGGCCAGCTGTTTATTTAGGCGAAAGAGCTTCTACGACCTCTTTCAATAAACTGCAGAGAGCGGCACAAATTACTCTAGAAACGCATTCGAGTTTGCCAGCTCGAGTCAAGAGGGCAGAGATATAATACAATGTGTGTGCCTCGAGTCCTCGGAACATCGTGTCACGGACGCGATATTCGGGAGGGGTGTCGAAACGCCTAAACGAAGGGTTCCGGCTGTGCGGGTTCGCAGCGCCCGTGTTTTTTTTTTTTGCTTGTTCGACGTGCCGCGCGCCACAAAGTATCACTTCCTCTTTGATTAAATTCGATACAGCTCGTTTATTGCCTTGATGAATCGAAATGAATACGCCGCGCGAGTCTTGTATAATAGCCGCTCTTGGCGAACCTCTTGCACGGCCAATTTGTTTTTGAATGAGAAAGGTAAAACAAACAAATCGGCCAGAGTCTCTTTCGGAGATTATTACATATTATATTTTTTTTTTAATGACCCGATTAAAGATTCATTTCTGCACGTACACTTTGATGAGTAAAAGTGCAATATTTTAAAATTCTGTCAAAATACTCAAATCGTAAGATCGCCGCTTGAAACCACAGTAAAAACAATCAGCCGAGCGAACGTGATTCACGCATTAAACATTCGAAATGTAGCTCAATTACCAAAACATTTACACCCGAGAGCTCGGCTCCGAAAACGCGACGCATTCACGAGGCCGCCCGAGCCTCCGATCCTCCTCGGCGGAATTACGTCAGCGAGAGCGAAAAGTTCAAAGCGAGTCCCCGAGGAAAGAGAAAAAAAAAGAACCCAAGATAAAGAAGACTCGGCCGGCTCTCCCGCCGGACTGCGCGTCGCGCTCGTCGGGGAAAATTGTCTCGGCATACTCTGGCCGCATCCCAATCTAACTATAGCGCCGGTCTAACTATAGTGCTTCTGCGAACGGGTTGCGGAGATCATTGCACCTCGCGCGCTTTTCGGCCCGCGCAGCTCGCGACGCATTATCCTTCGCGCAAAAACTACCCGCGGCGGCCGCCGCGCGCGGCTTCTTGTCCCTTAGTCTTCCGGCCTTGATTCCCAAGCTTATATATACATTCCCGCCGACGAGAGACGTACGCAAGAAAAGAAAGGGCCGGTACACCAAGTATTGTAGTCGGCGCGAGCTCTCCTCGGGTTCGTTGACTGCGAGCCGCCGCGGAGCGTGACCAAGAGACCCGGCGAAAGCGAGAGGGAGAGAGAGAGAGAGAAACTCGCCCGACCGGCTCGGCCCTTCGCTCCTCTTTCTTCTCCTTTTTTTCACTCGAGAAAGGACGATTAGGAGCCGAGAAAGAGAGAGAGAGAGAGAGAGAGCGCCGAGCCGGAGGATATCTGTCTCGAGCGCTTCCTCTTTAGCCGCGGCGGACGAGAGAGCTTCGATCGCGCTCTCAATGAGAGCGCGCGCGGCACATTCTTCCCCCGTTCGCACGCACCGATCTTGACCCAATGAGCCCCCCCAGCCCCGATGACCGGAGCGAGGGGAGAGGAGGCCGGAGCTTTTTCAGGGATGTGGCGGAGGCGGCGATCGTGGAACGGGAGAGCCGTATCGAAGGATGCGGGATATACCGTTATGAATTTAAGCTCCGTTTTCGGGGAGCATAGAGGCTGTATTCAAAGGTTAAGGCCGCATTGATGGGCCGGCTTGAATTGCTTTTATATTAGATTACGCATCCCATTAGGTGGAAGTCGTAATTATAGATTTATAGCTGCTCGTTATGCTATTACAGTACGTGTTATGTGATGCACGAAATTTTTTATTAAGAAAATCTCATTCCAACGCAATAACGCTTTGTTCCGTTTCCTTTTATAAGTATTGTAATTTACTTCAGTTTTTGCCTTCAACAAGCGAATTAGCAGTAGTATAATGATCCGTACAAAAAATAATTGTCCATAAAGCGTTTTTCTTTCCCCGCCGATTCCGAAAAAGCGTTCCAATTACCGAAAAAAAAACCGTGTCGCTCGAGCAACCAATTTAAATCCCGCGGAAAAAGTCAATCTTCCCCGCGAATCAGCAGCGCCGCACAAAGCCGGCAAAAAATAAACAATCCCGCCACGGGTCACGGCGCATCGCGAACTTTCCCATTGAAGCAGCAGCAGCAGCAGCAGCAGCAGCAGCGCTCCATTCTCCGCTCCTCGTCGCGCTTATCAGCCGGGCGGACCGAATCTCTTTACGCTTATGAAAATTCGCCTGAATAAGGGCATGGAAACGGGCGCGCATTCACACGGGCCCGCTCGCGCGCGCGAGGCAGATTTACCGCTTGTGTTTCTAGTGCGCCGGAGCGTTGACCCGAGAGCGCGGGGAACAGACAAGTGCGTCGCCGCCGCCGCCGACGGCGACGAAGCCGCCGTTGCACAATCGCCGCGACTTGGCAGTGAGAGAGAATGATTTCGATGGCACCTGCACGTGGATCGGGACGAGGAGGAGGCGGAGGAGGAGCGGCCGACGAGCGCGGGAGAGCACAGCGCCTGGCATAGTAACACAATGCAACAATTGCCGGCGGGGGAGTTCCAATTGCAGTTTATGGGCGAAAAGTTTATGGGTCTTTCGGCGCGCAGGAAGTTGCGAATGACGAGAGTTCTTGCCGCTCTGGAATTTCAGAATTTTCCATTGGCTATACTGCGGTTTTCGCCGAGCGGGTATAGTTAAGTTTTTATGGTTTTCTCGTTGAATATGAATTTAGAAATTTCGCGCGAGGATCTCGGCGGTTATGAAAAATGATAACGATCGCTTTAAATGTTATTTTAAAACTTTTGACGTAGAGAGAGAAGTATACTTTGTACAAAATTAAATACACTTTTTTAGAATTAATTAAAAGGTATGACGTCTATCGACAAATTCCTAGCGTATTACAGGGAATTAGTGGCCTTTATCAAACAAATTACACTGCATTCTTCCCCAACTTTAAATTAAAAAAGTTTTATTCCAGTACGCGCTCCCAAATGAACATTTTAAACAAAACGAAATATCCAACATTCCAGAAATTCCCAAAGAAAATTGAGCCCTCCCGAAAAGGGAACTCGTCAAGCGACGCGCGTTCAAATCAACCAAGACCGAATAAGCGGAACAATTCAGGCACTTCTAAAAAGCGCCTCTACCGCGAAATCCCGCAGCGTTCACTTTCCGGCGGAAGCTCGAGGAGAGAGAGATGGCAAGGCCCCGAAAGTGCAAACAAGCGAGTAATATATAAGGAAGGGCCGCCGGCGCGCGGCGACTCGTAATCGCCGGCTAATAAGCGGCGCGTTGTTCGCGCGCGCATCGTTCATCGCCGCGGTCGTCGGGGCCGCCGGCCGGCGACGGGGAATTTTTCCCATTAATCGCCCAGCAGACATCAGAGAGCGGCTGCGGCTGATTCTTATCGCCGCGCGCAGCAGCATCTTCTCGTCTTATACACACAGGACGCGCGTTTATCCAATTACGTTACACAAGACGCGCTCTTTCAATCGCCGCTAACATTTCGTTTTAATAAGTCGGCCCTTTCAGCTCCAATTTTCCGAGCTTATAATTCGGCGGGGAGATTGCTTTCGATATGATTTACGGGCGAGAGAAGGAGAGAGCGCTGCGTTTTATAGATATAAGGAGCGCGGCTTTTGTTGGCTGGAAACTGGAGTAATTATCGGGTTCGTTGACGCCGGGAAAGTAACGGGAGGACGCTTATGGGTTTAGGACCCGTTTGCGTCTAAAGGGTCGGGGCGATTCGAGCTCGTCGAGTTTTTCTTTTGCCCCCGGAGGTGTAGAGCAGGTAATGCACGCGCGCCGAGCGGGTTTTACTTTTGCGCATTGCGGAGAGAAGTAACTTTCTGCACCGGAGCTCGCAGCGCGAGTTTCGAAATGTTTTCACTTTTTTTCTCTGCTCCCACGACTAATGTACGCTTCGAGCTCGACTTTTTGGTGCTAAATTGCGATCTCTTTCGGTTATTAAAATTTTAATGACACTCGACTTTTTGATCGTGTTAAAGGCAAACGAATTTTGAATAACCAGGCAGTCTTTGCCAATTACAACAATATATTTTTCTCAATGTAATAATTTTTATAAATTTACGCAGATGTTTATCAAATTATGAATACCGCTTAAATTACGTCCTGCTCTTGCTTAATTGGCTGCTTGCCACAAGTTAAACAAGTAAAGCCGATAGCAATCTGTGCGAGTAATAATATTTTCAACTACTTTATTTACACTATTAAAAGCAAGCTACCTAAAATAGCTTCTTTCCTCCTGCCTCTCGAAAGTTCAGGACTTCCTCGCAGGCGCCGATAAAAGTTTAAACCATTAACGGACTAATCAGAAGGTATCGCCTCCGATATATTTATTAGTCCGGAAACTATTCGGTTTTGCGCAAGCACTTGTCGAGCGAGAAAATTCCCGATGCTCAAGGTCTCGCGCTCCCGACGCGTCACGGAGCAGTTTTGCAGCAGGATGTAACGATCGGCGCGCGCGCGGAGAGCTGCCGAGGCTCTAATATTCACTTAGTAACCTGAGTCGATTTGGTATGCCGTTCATTTCCTGCGGTAGCGGGACTCCATTACCCGCACGTCTGCCGCTGCTTACGCAAATCCCATACAACCGAGAGAGCAATTGATGCCGGGCGAACTTGGTCGCCGAGTGTGCCTCTTGACGTGTCGCGAAAAATGATGCATCGCCGCGCTTTTCCGCGCGCAATTTTTTAAAGAAATACTTTTGGAATGAGACTGTAGCAATTACGAAGTGTCCTTTATCGAGGTAAATTGAGATAGGCGCGAGTAAAAATAAAGGTGTAATTGAAGTAAAATTTTATTAATTAAGCAATTTACGATTGCTTTATCTGGTCGGTGCTGCAGTTTTTACAAAATTCTTCCTAATGCAACCTATTTTCAATGCATTTTGGGATAAACTACTTTTTCGTTCGAAGCGTCAGATTTAATGAGGCTCCGAGGCACTGTTAAAAAGCGCCTCCCCTAAAAAAATAAAGCGATAAAAGACACAGAATAGCACTTTCACATTGAATTGTAAATTCCTGAAACAGACCGTGAAGCCGTAAATACAAAGAAAAAACTGCTTTAATTAACGATGTCGAAAGTGAAAAGCTTTGCTAATTACTTTTTAAACCAATTTAAAAGCCCCCCGCCGCCTCCTCCCCCAACAGGCGTCCAACCAAACAAACTCCCCGCTCCCTCCCCCGACAAGAAAGCTCGCGAACCGCACGCCAGCGGCCTAATCCAAATCGCATTCGCGAAAATTGGATTGCCGGCAGGCAAAGCCGACTAACCATCGGCGCCGCTCTCTCTCTCTCTCTCTCTCTCCCAAAGGCATTGAAAACCCGTCCACGCACGAAAGCAGCCGTGAAAACGGGAAAAAGGCTGTATCGATGACGTAATCGAGGCACGCGCGCGATCATTTTTCCTCGGACGGCAAAGGAGACACGGTGAAAGGCTCGGCGTAGTTCACGGTCAGCTGTGTGCATCGGCTCGGGAAGCCGCTCGACCGCGTCGCCGAATTCTGAACGGCCGCACGCCAAGCCGGCCGGCCGGCGGTGCGGCAGTGCAGCAGTATAACGACGAGCGATCGACAAAATTGTGTATAGTCGTCTGCGGAGGCTTTGGCGCACGAAAAATCGGACGGGCCGCGACCCCGTTCGGATGCTGTTTACCGGCGGGAAATTGAGCAATTTCCCGGGAAAGTCGGCTGGAAAATGTCCAGGCGGACGAATTTTTTTTTTGTTTTTTTTGTTTTGACGGTTCGGGAACTGATTTCGGTGAATTTATAAATTGATTTCTTAAGCTATTGTGCAATTTATTATAAACTTGCGAGACCGAGAATTCGAGGAAGCATAATAATTAGTTTGATTAACTTCTCTGCTGCTGAATTAGCCTGTTTGTGAAGAGTTTAGTATAAAATAAGCTCCGGTGAAAATATCCAATTAAAACTAACTTAATAACGCAATTTTGCAACTAATTAAAACTCATTAACTTAGAAATCAGTTTTACAATAAAGAACTTTTAATCAGTCAACGTTAATTGACTTTGAACCACCTCTGCTCGGCCAACGTCGCGAATACTGTAATTCAATAGTCTTAAGAAGAGCGAGCTTTAATTACACACCGCTCGGCAGACGAAAAAGCATCTAGGATAAGAACCGCAATCCGAATAAACAAACTACAACAAACTGCAACTCGCTGCTCCCTTCGTTTCCAACAAAAAAAAAGTAGCGCAAACACGTAAAAGATTAATAATCAACGGAGCAAATAACCATCAGCCATCTCGGCGAAATGAAAAAAAAAAAAAAAAAAAAATTCACCATCAACAAGTCGCAATCTACCGTTGTACGTTTGATTTCCCCGGAGGTATTCTATTATTGGCTTAGGTCTGGTGACCTAATGTACAATTAAATCTCCTTATTGCATTATTCCGCACTGGTTATTGCCGCGTCGCCGCCGCCGCATCCGTCCATCATCGCGCGAAATCCTGTTACAATGCCGCGCTACTGATTCGCTATATATATAAATGCAGGCGCTTCCGCGTATTGCGCGACAATGTCAAGATTGTTACGTTAAGAGCGCTTCCTCGCTCGCCGAGAGAAAAACGAGATAGCGACGGAGGGCGATTTTTCCTGTATTTTTCACTCGAGGATGAGAAGGTAGAAGTTGGACGCGTCTGATCGATGAATCGGACATTTGTCGTTGGCTGCCGCGAGAGACGGAAGGAATTAAGATGGATCTCCCCCGTCGAGAGGCGCAAGATCGATCGCGGCGTGAAAGTCGCCGCTGACAGATGCAGCCGATTGTCTACTGACGTCGGAGCGAGGTGTCGAGGGAGCAATTTTAAATTTGTATTAAAAATTTTTGCAGCTGCACGGAAAATAGCTCTGCGGGTGAATTACTTCGGCGAAGAGGACATTTTATTATGAAATTCCGAGAAGAGGCGCGCGATGGCTGCGTGAATAACTATATTAACTAGGAGCGTGTTTCGCTTGCGTGAGGTGGAGCAGTTTATCGCGAAGGTATTTTCATACTGCGTATGTAGTACTTGGGAATATTGGTACTTACAGGAAGCTGTTGTGCGGAATATATTACGCATTTTTATTCGAAATTTGAGGATTTATTGAAAGTCGTTAGAGGCAAGTCGACGAGTATTTTTTATCGACTATAAAAACTCGTGGCACATATACTTTTTTAAGAAGTAAAAACGACTGATTTTCTAAAAACTATAACCGACGCGGAGGAAACTGGCATAAAAAGAAGATCGTAAAGCCTGCAATTATTTAATCAGACGTACCGCAAGCGAAGCATGACATGCGAGAATATCAGTATTATGTCATGCTGACGAAATGACAGCAAATACTTTTCTTGCTCCTTTCGCCAAAAAAAGTCTGCATTCGAATATAATAACAAGATACGCTATTTTTGCTCGGATAAATAGACCAAAAATGAAATTCTATTAATACCAAGGACGAAAATAAACTCGAGGATTTATTCGCCGGCGCTCGATGTTTTAATTTGTTATTTAATTTATTACAGACACGTCGAGAAATTAATGCTTTTCACGAAGATTCGCTTTACAGCCGTAATTCAACGCTAATATATTTACGCCGTCGTCTCATATTTCCATAAGTCGACTGTAACCGCGAAATTGAAACAAATATCGCCGCGCGGCTCCGTCCCCCGTCGTCTGGCACCGTTTTGCAAACTCCCCCAGTCCCGCTCTTGCGCAAAATACGCTAATTAGCCAAAAAAGCGCAAAACCCCGCGGAAAAACAGAGCGGAGCGAGAGTCGCGCTTCGTCCTGAACTTGAGGACGCTACGTGGGAGTCGGACGCGATTAAGGTCGGCTATCGGCCCGCGGCGTTTCGCGTGGTCAGCAATAATAAAAGTCTCTCCGCGAGGTCGTATACAGAAATGTGTGCCTCTTACGTAAGTCCCGGCTTCCAACTGACATCATACTCGAGCTGCTGCTGCCGCTGCCGCTGCAGCCGCTCGTCGCGTGTCTACGCAGAGCCCGACATGCCCTCGATGTCTATCTCATCCTGCTTCGTAGCCGACCATTACGCTCTAATGAGAGCTCTTACGCATTAATTATTAAGCTGCCCGAAAACAAAAAAAGAAGTGAAAACGGCGCACGAAGGGTGCGTTGCTGCGGCTTTTTCCCTGCGGCTGGACGTGGGAGTTCATTATGGACACGATATAGGCTGTCGTTTTTTTTTCACGATAACTGCATGTGCTTTTTAAATGCGGAAGTGAATTTTAGTTTTTGACGTTTTGAAAGTATATATTATACTATAGTTACTATTTGATGGCGTTAAAAAAACATTTTTTAATGTCGTTCGGTGTGCGCGATTGTTTTAAAAATGTTAGCAGGCTATGTTAGCAGGCTATGTTAGCAGGCTATGAAGACTATAAATATTCACGGAATTGTTTGAAAAATGTTTTCAAAAATAGTCTCACTTTTTAAAGCGTTTTAAAAATTTGTACATCTAGAACGTTAAATATTGACTTACTACTGGGAAAAATTACGGCGAGTGTTGTATTTTAAAGTTTACAACAATGCATGGAAACATAAACTGTAGTTACTTTTATTACCTCATACGTTGAAATGTGATAGTATTACTTTATGCTGAAAGCAATATTTTTAATGTTATTACCGTTTAATTTTTATAAAAAAATTCACATTCGACTCCACAGATTTTTAGAAACCAAAAAAAAAAGTAAAATTCAGAGAATTTTATGCTCCATTCTATTTCAGCAGTGTATCCCAGAAAAGCAATCGATCGACATTTGGGTAAAAAGCTTCGTAAACACAATCATTAAGCCGTACGAGATGAATAGAAAATCAAAGTCAGGGCCACTTAACTAACGGCGACGCACGACTTTGCCCTTGGGTGCAAACCAACTAGAAATCAGCCGCCTTTTAATCCGTCCCCTCGCCACACTCATTCTTCTAGTTCCGCTCTCTCTCCCTCTTTCTCTCTCCATTCTATATATCGCGCGCCTCGACGCATTCAATTAAGCGCTAATGAAATGGACGTGTCGCCGGCGATGCCAGGGGATGGGCCGAGGCTCGCTCTTTCTTCTCCCCCGCTCGAGCGACCTACATTCGCGCGATTTTACGTTATACCGCCGCCCGAGATCGTGTCGGGCCGATATTCGGCGGGGAGGAACAACCTCTCTCCCGGGAGGCGCTAATCAGCGGTGTAATTGCCTCTAAAAACTCGGTAAGTGCATAATTAATTAGGCGCTGCCCGCGAGAAGCGCTCGCCGGGATTTCGCGGGATTCGATATTTGTTTTCATTATATAGGTATATTTGCCGAGAGCCGCCGGCGGTTATTCACCGCTTTATCGGCTCGGTTTTGATAATATTCTTATCGGGCTATAAAAATGCCTAAAGAGTCGTACGTCCAGAGTACTAAAATTTGGTGACACAATGCGCTTCATTGATTAAACTTTCGAACAATGGCTAATCATTACAAGATACTATTATCAATTAATGTAGCTTTTTTTTTTTAAAGGCCGCGTTCCTCCGCGATAACCGCTATCGCCAACTGACTGGAATGTCTGCTAAAATTCATTAACAAAGTATAAAAATATCCCGTAAAAGATTAAATTATCTTCATGACAATTAGTTCGGACCTAATTTTTTAAAGCTCAATCAATACTCATTGATAGACTTGCCCGATAATTTCTCAAAAAAAAAAAAAAAAAAAAAAAAAGTTTTATCAAAACCGAGGCAGAATTTAATCGGGCCCCTTCTGAAAAACCACTTCCACGCGAAGCCTTCGATAAACCTTCCCAGAAAGGTGTATACGCCATGGCTCGGCCAAGATAAGCTCCCCGTTCGAAAGTGCTTTGCGGAGCATTCCGGCGAGCACACAGAGCCGCATAGCCGTACGGTATATATCGAACGAGTGCGGGAGAGAAGGCCTCGCGCTCTCGGGGACACTTTCTGAGACACAGAAAGAAAGAAAAGGGGCAGGAGAGTGAGAGAGAGAGAGAGAGAGAGATGCGCCCGGCGTCCTTCACCCATATTCCCGCGGTGCAGCAGAGCTTGCGGCGGAGCTTCCTCGGCAGATTTATGTAGGAGGCTCTCTGCTCTCTCTTTCTATCTCCGCGCTGGTAAGCAGTCCGCGGAATCGATTCGATTCGCCGACGCGGCGCCTTTAACGCGATTGCCTCTCTTTTCCCCCTACCAGGACTCCTCCTACTCCTTTTTCTCGCTCGCTCGCGCGACTTATTTCTTCGAGAGAGAGAGCTTTCGCCCTGCCAAGGGTCGCGCGAGTGCTTGTTTGTGCTTTTTTGCCGCCGCTGCTGGGGTATAAATATTTGAACGGCCGCATTTGCCGAGAATCGCGCGCGGGCCAATTGCTCGAGTTACCTTCTCGGTGTTTGCGCTTTTTATTGGGGGGGTTTATACGCGGCTCGATTCGGAGGAGGAGCGGTACAGTGGAAGCGTTTTTTTTTTTTTTTTTTTAATACAAAAATTGAAATATTAAATGTTACTGCTAAGAGGCTTTTTTAGTGTGGTGGCTTTAATGTAAAGACGTTGAAAAATCGATTTACTTATTAAAACTGAGGCTTTTAAAGACGACATAAAAATAATCTTATCGTATTTCAGCATTACAGAATGAGTTCTCTGCAAAAGTAAATTAAAATAATGAAAAAGAAGAAAAACAACATTCAAATTGCTCTATTTAATATCAGCTTGGTTCAATAATACTCTAAATATATTTTAAGTATATCTTCTGCGAAAATGCAGGAATCGATCAAAACAAGAGAGATATTAAATTTCCAAATAATTCGACCAAACACATTAATAATTCATTGTCAACAGAGCAATAAAAGCGAGTCTTTTCAAAATCAAGGTTCTCAGTCGTTTCGGAATTAACATTTCCCCGAGCTGCCCTTGCGCTTGGCGAACGCGCTCGCTTCTCGACTTGGTCACTTGGCGGATACGACTGTTTTTGTCCAACTCGGTAAAAACTGAAAATCAATACCGTAGAAAGTGGATAAAAAGGCTCGGGCTCGAAGCCCAGGAATAGCACTAAATTAATATCCGTTCTTAATATAGACAGCTGCGAAACAGAAATAAGCTGTTAAATTCGCAGGCACTAAATCTGTACTAATTAAGCCCCCTTCGCGAAATTCGAGCTTTTGCGAGATTACAGCGAGTTCTTAAGTAACATTAGGAGAATTACATCGGTAACCAATGACAAATACATACATTTATCGCCCTTCACGAAGCTATTGCACATTCATACCGAAACTTGTACGCAGTTTTGATCGAGTTTTGGACATCCACTACAAGCTCCGCGAAATGTTCGAGCTCGCAAAATCCCCGCGCGGAAGCACCGGCAGAACCGGCACTCAAAACCTCCCTGAAAAAAGGAGAAAAACGGGCCAGCGGTGGCACAGCGCTCTCCGGCTCGCGAAAATCGATAGCAGCCGCGGCAGCGGCAGCAGCCAGCAGCTCTCTCTCTCCCTCTCTCTCCTTGCGTTTGATTTTTCCGGAAGGCTTAGAGCCTCCACCGGCGTACTTTTTCAATATAAAGCCGGCGCGTAACCTGGCGCTCTCTCTCCCTCTCGCGCATATAGGTATATCGGGCAGGATTACGGGCTGGCTCACGTACACAAGCACGCGCCCGGGCGCCTTGTATGTGGGCCAAGCGCAAAATGGAGGCTCGAGAGAGAGAGCGAGAGAGCGGGTCGATATGAACGCGGCAGCGCTGTTTGCCGCAAACCTCCCTACCCGCCGGCCCGACTCCCTCCGGCGCCCTCCTCGCCTCCTTGCCCTCACCTACACACGTGTATGTGCAGCGAGCGATCGCCTCCCTTTCCCGAGGAAGACGACGACGACGACGACGACTCTGACGCCGGCGGATCAAAAATCTCCCTGCCGAGGGAGGAGGAGGAGGAGGAGAAGAGGTCTCTCTCTCTCTGCTCCGTCGAGGATGCCGAGGCGGCAGGGAGGAAGGGAGGAGAAACTGGGGCGTTGCCGGTGCGCGAGAGAGCTCCGCTGCCTACAATGCTTTCGCGTAATGCCGCGAGTTTTCGCCCCTTTTTTCTCGGCTGACTCTTTTGATCGGTGCGCGCCTCTCTGGCAAAAGTGCGTGGGTGTTCTCCGCGAGGGTTCACAAGTTATTTATCTGATTTTCTGGGTTAACTTTTTCATCGCGCGCTTTTGTAAGCGAGTTATAGCGAATCTCGTTTTGTTAGGAATCAGAGGCTATTCAGGTATTTCGAGCATGAAACTGCGAGTAATGTCGATAATAATTTTAAATTTTACTACATTTCCATAATAATGAGGATGTGATAATGCGCTTTCGCGTTTGCGAGTTGAAAGAGAAATTTATGAAACGCTCGAAAAAGCTTTGTTTTCTTCATTCTCAATAAATGGGCGTAATGGAGAGGAAGCTAACCATTGATAATTAATTTTATTAACATTTTAGAAAAGTAAAAAGCGTAGAATTTAGATGCGTCAAAAGCTGATTTTGCAAGAGAAAATTTAAATAACCATTCAAAACTGTATACGCATTAAGCAGATTGTTATTTTAAGTGGCTCATCATTGAATCAATCAACATACATTAAAAAGAATATTTTACAAAATTTCCTGAAACTTGAAATTACAGAACGATTAAATTCCTTACGTCCTACGAAGCGAATAGAATAAAAAGTATTCAAATTTAATAGCTCAAGTTTCTCGCATCAATGCCTTTTCATCCGAGCAGAATCTGAAAAAAACTGCACGCTTTCCAGGCAAAAAAGTCGAATTAAAGCTGCGCATCGAAATGAAAGCCAAGCGAGAGAGCATTACGGAGATTACAGCCGGATATTTTACTTTCAAAAAATTTGGAATAAACGCCGCATAAGCCTCTCGACAAAAGGGCTAAAAAAAAAGAAAGAACTTTTAATATTCCGTGGGAAAGCTCGGAGATTATTCTCGCCGGCTGTGCGCCTCTCTCCTCCTCTGCACAGGAGGGTGTGGTTCTCCCGACTGCTGCAAGGTGTGCGACGTCTCCTAATAACGGATTAAGCCCAACGAAAACAAGAAAACCAGCGAGAATTATATCCACCCGTCCTTTGTTGTCTCCCCGTTATAATTGGACCGACTCTTTTCGATCGATCCAATGAGGACTTAAGCACAGACGGTTCACCGAATAAATATACGCACTGCTCGGTCCGGGTAATCAAATTTCCCCGAGGAAGAGAGCGGCGAGATTTTGGCGGATGACTTCTGACGGACGCGGCGAGTCAAGGTGGAAACAATGGCGCGGATGAGCATCGGACAGACGGCGATATCGATCATCCAGCGCGGTATTTAGGTTGGCGCCCAGTTTACTCCGCTCTGCTACACGCTCCGCTCCGCGCTCTTTTAATAAGCGCTGCCTCCCCGCGCGCTCTTTTCCGTTTTAAAAGGCTTTATTAATCGATCGGTCGGGAATTCCGAATTTTTTCGAGAAATTAAGGCCGGCGTGTGCTTCGGGTTACTTATTATTAGGGCGATCGGCCTTACTATTTTAATAACGCGCGAATTTGTATCGGGTTACCGAGTTATCGTTAAACGCAAAGTGGAATAGCTCGCGCCTGACGTATTTGGGTTTTGAAGAAAGCCCGAGATAGTTTTCCGATTTTGCGGCTCACGTGCGAGCAATCGAAGTGGGTACTGAAATAATGTAGGTTATTTCGAGTTGAATAAACATTAGTATATTTTATCTCGAAAATACGGTGTGTAATATTTACCTAGTTTTATTTATGCACGCATAAATCAAGGCAACAGAAGTCTTAATGTTAAAAATAGAGGCTAAAGTAATAAAATTCAAAGCAATGTACGGAATTTCATTATAATAAATTATCTCGAAGAACCTTCGATAGAAACGAAACGAGTTCTTTTTTAAAAAATCAAACGAACGTTTTCCATAACGAATGAAAACCAGCGGCGAGAAATCGCCGAAACCCCAGAGATCGAGGTGCGATCTCGTCGGCGGGCGATATCCGACGCCTCGGCAAACGCGAATTCGCGCCAATAACCGATTGAATCCGCATCGATGCCCGGCGGCTCTCGGCGCTCTGCAGAAATTAAGCAGGCGGCGGCTCGCATAACGAGGTGTGTGCAATGAAAGCGAGATTCCCTTACCCGCGCCATGCTTGCCGGCCGTATAAATTACGCTCGCCGCACGCTTCCAGCTTGATATTCCCTTTGAGCGCGCGCTCTCGCTCGCACGGAGCGGCGTACAAACTCGGGCAGAAGAGAGTAGCTTGGGTGTATTTTTAGCCTCCGGCTGCGGCACACATAACGGCGGCGGCTACGGCGGCGGCGAGAGTACAGCGGAGAGCGGGAGAGGAAAGCACTCGAAATCGACGTGCGCTCTTATGCAATATTCGGCATAATCGGAGGAGCGAGGCCAGGGCTAAAGAGCTCCGCGCGCGCGAGAGAGAGAGAGAGAGTGCAAAGACGCATCCTCGACCTCGCCGGTTATTCACCGCGCTCGGCGCGCCGGATCATCGCTCGATTTTCTCGTCTGCTGTATCGTACGCTTTGCTCTTCTTCTTCTTCTTCTTCTTCTTCGAGCGACCGGCATGGCGGCACGCGTCTCGAGCTGTAGCGATTTCTCGCCGAGGGGGAGAGCTTTGTACAGCGAAAGGCACTCGCGAGCCGAGCTGCTTCTTGTAACTTTCGTTAAATATCGGAGTTTGAGCGAATGGGAGTGTTTTTTCGTGTAGGGAAGTGTGTAGGATTCGATGATTCTTTTGGCCGGAAGAATTGCTCGCTTTTCAAATCTCTACAAGTTTTGCCGAGTTTCTTTTTTCCGAATTGGTCGAATGCAGTTTAAAGTGCAATTTCAGTAGGGTACATTTTATCTTCTCACAATTAAAAAAAAATTATGAATTTTAACAAGAATCGCTTCAGAATTTAAAAAAGCACTATTATGAATAGTGACTGTTATTACCGAAGTAAAAAAGGATTACCCGTAAAAGGTGTGTCAGATGTATTTACAGTCAAAAAACTTTTCGAACCCGCGATGCAGAAAGGACGTTAAAAAGTACGGTTCTTCGGGTCATTGACCTCGAAGCAATAAGTCGGCGAAGGTATTGAACTGAAGTTTAACTAAAGTTCAATACCTTAAACTTTAACAGTTACAGTTCCATTAAGGAAACTGCTACTTTCTAATTAAAGTAATTTAACTTACACAAAAATGCTAAATTTATCTTTTGTCAGGATTCAGGATCTCTTGGAGTGAAAGGATTTTCTTTTTTTACAGTTACGGCGAGTACACTCACGCGTGACTACTTATTATATTTAAGGTGTTGAATACAGTAACTGCGGTTTGTGGTTTGCAACTTTATACGGATAAAACTAAAACGAAACAATGAAAAAAAAAAAAAAAAAATTAACTTAAAAGCATTAGTCGTCGCTGTCAGTCACATTTCGCGTTCATACTAATGTCTAGAATAAGCTAGATTTGTACATTTTTTTTTGAAGAAAGTTAATTAAATTTAAATGTCAGTTATGTTTTGCGTATTTTTGATGCTCTTTATGGAGCTCATTCGTTCTTCTGAATTACGTCAGTATTATTCAGTTATTCAATTCCTATCAAAGTTCGATAAAAATTTAATAAAAATACATTCGCAGAGGCAACCGAAGCGAGAGATCCGGTTTTAGCTCGCAAGAAATTCAGAGAAAATGTTTTCGAGAAAGTACTTTGACTCTGTTTGCTCAGCATCTCGAGATTTCAGCCTCGAGTGTATACGAGCGCAATAACGTTTGTTTTCTGCCTTGATTTTCGTCGATGCTGCTAAAAATATTGCCGCCGCGCTTAAAAAAAAAAGAAGAAGCCAAGCCACTCTCTCGCTTAGAGGTACAAAAATACATAAGAGTAACTTTACACGCCGTATTCATTTGTACGAGCGGGACGAAGCGATACTTGGAAGTGTAAAAGGATCTAAAAAGGGGGCTGAAACGGAGTTTATTAAAATTGCGCGATTCACTATACGTAATCCTCTCGGCAGAGTTTCCACTTGACTGTGTGGATGGCGGATACGCGGTTCGAACGTCGGGGCAGCAGTTAGTAAGGCATTCCACGGCATAGAAATGCGGTTCAAAAATAAACGAATAACCGCTTGCTGAAACTCGCCATTCCGGCCGGCTCCGTCGTGGTTTATTTGCAAAATTCTCGTTCGCGTTCGATTTGAAATAATATTGATGGCGCAAAATGACAACGGAGATGCAATGTTTTTAAATTGCTGCTTTAAAAATAATATCAAAACAAGCGGTTTTTGTATCTTTTATCTAATGTACGATACGGAGACAATATAAAATTTCGAATGTGTAATCGTTTGAAATTTGTAGTTATTAATTTAAATATGAATACGAACATTAATTCACCAAACAAACAAATTTTTTTTCGACCTTTCAACTCGCAATTAAACCATTTTCTCTCAAAACTGCGATAACCGTAACAACAACCCCGACCACCCAGTCGAATAAATCAGCAGCACTGAATTCATGGATTCAATAAAGGAAAAACTTCTCCATCCCCTCGAGCGGCCGCGGCAGTTCTTTAATTTACAACCGCGCCTGCGCCTATACAACAAAGCAGCAATAACGCTTAGCTTCCAATTCAGCGAGTGGCGTTTCGAAGCGAGCGGCACGGCGGGGGGAACGCGTGCGACGAATAATTAGCGCGAGGCCTACAATAGTGGCCACCGACACACCCCGTACAACCATCCCGGGGGGGAGAGAGATTCCCGGCGCTACTCGACGCGCGGAGGAGGGTTGGCGAACTCGGACGAGAGAAACCGGAAAACGGAAACCCCGAGGGTCGGATTATTAGATTTCGGATCGGTTACGGGCGCGCGGTATAACGTACAACCTTCTGGATCCTTCGCGACCCCCCGCCTGCGTGGGAGTCACGCCGGGGGGATTATAAATAGAGCGCCGGGAGCGCGCGGGTGGCGAGCCTGGCCCTTGGCTGCGTTATGAAAAATCAAAAGCCGATCGAATCCCGAGTCGGGGAGCAAGGAGGAGAGGTTGGCGGTATATCGGATAACGTCTGGTTTATTGGGATATGGTTCTCGCGGCCGTTTCGAGAGGGCTGCTATCGGCGCGGCCGCCGACTTTTTAGATGCGCCGGAGATTAGATTGGAGCGAAGCTGCGCGCCGACCTGAATTTATTCAATTGCTCCGGCTACTTTATGGGAGGATCGCGCTCTCTGGACTATTTCAGTGCAATCCAATTTGTTTTATAAGGAGGTGGAATAAGAAGAAAACTCGTTCTAAAATGTACAAGCCATAATATAAACAGCGGAGTTATCGCGCCACGAAGGTGAATATTAGCTTAAGCTTCGATAGCCTTTAAATACCCAAAAATGATTTAAGGCACCATAAATTCGCGAATCGCAAGAGCAAGCCTCCTCCACTATTCACGAAGATAAGAAAGAGCCGCGTTCTATATCGAGGCGGCCGTATTTTAAAATACTCCAATTCGAAGTAGCCGTCGTCGCAGATCAATCGCGAGACCTTGAGTCATTGTACGCCATACGAGAGATCTAAATCTGGCTTCGAGCATCTTGCCCACTGCCGCGTGTTTATGCGCGTAGATATATACATCAAACCCAAGAATGTCGAATACCGCCAGACACCGAGAGGAACGTCCAATATAAATACTCTCTCCCGTCGCGCCGCGGCGTTACCCAACTAATAAGGCAGCGACCTTCCGATACCGCGTCGATGTGCGCTTCTTATTATGGGCCTAGAACGCGAGGCTGAGAGCCGAGATGCTTCTTTAGCCGAGTGGGTACGCATACACGCGGTGCCCGATGACTCTGCGGTACGAAGGCTTTTGTTGTAGAGGAGAGCTAATATTTGAGAAGCTGAGAGGAGGTGAGATTTTAATTGCGTTTTTAGGGTATAAAAGCTATTATTAAAAAAACGAGGGTTTTTGTGATGTTTCGAGCTCCTTTAGGTAACTCGAACATAAATCAAAACAGTTTACGCGTATCGTATTCGTGATTATAGGTTGGAAAGAGCTTGCTGTAATTATGACGGCAGGTCTGAAATTAATGTGATCTTGTGCGTAATTGACTGAAATTGTCTTTTGATGAAAACGATTCCGTCCAGTTAATGGCATTAATTGTCAAATTACTCCGTACAAATCAAGTGCCATACTCCAATCACGAATCGTTAACCCGATTTCCAATCAATCACTCTTTGCCCCCACAAAATCCTCCACTCGAGCGATCAATTAATTTTTTGCCCCAAGTTAAACAGCCTTTAAATTTAGATCTCAAAGGCTCACTCTGCGCGTCTCTCTCGCCTCTAAGCGCCTCATTACACGTCTACCCTCGCAATTATCCGGTAATTGAAATCCGTGAAAAAAGCGCAAGAAGTCCGCAGTCTCCCTTCAATCGAACCTCCCTTCTGGCAGGGCTCCAAATGGGTTCTTGGCCGCGGGGGCCCTACCCGACGACGAAAGCACACGCCGTCGCCCTCTAATGTCAAGGTAATGCAGCGGCTCCGAGGGCTCGATGCCTCCTCGATATAAACTGCAGACGGGCCCCCCCTCCTCGTTTGCCTATACGCGTTATTGGAGATGATGCCTGCGATAGGAGGTGGAGCCCGGAGGCTTCGAGGCGGTTCTAAGCTTGTTAGGGAGGTTTTTTTCGATGAGGGGAGGCTTCCTTGGGGAGACTTTGGGAGGGTTGGGGTGAGAATTTTGTTGCAAATTTTTTGGTTTTTTTTAGGGCTTGGCGGATCCTGTTAAAGATGTTTTGATTCTAATTTTGCATGTTTACTTATTGTGCTGTTTGCTTTACAATGTTTTTATAGGTTTGTAAGTACAGCAGGTTAATGTTAAGCTGCAATTAGTTATTTTTAGTTTTGAACTGCTTTATTACTCTGCTTTATACTAATAATAACAGGGTGCAGCATATTTTAAGAAAGCGTTTTATTTTAAATCTTAATACATTGGCTCGATTAATCGATAATTCTAATTTTATCATTACGAAGCGCGCAAAAAATTCAGCCTAAATGTAAGAAATATCATGAATAATAATTGAAATTAAAAATAGCAAGATATATAAAAAGCGATTTTCCTCAACGGACCTATTTGACCGGCGTCATCCAGTGACCGGAATGACTTAACTGGTTGCATAAAAAAGCGCTCGAGTAGCAATATTCGCAAAAACCGTTCATTAACTAAACTTTAAAAATAACTTTTTCACCGTCAGCGGCCGATATATCCCTCCCTGTCGCTCTTAATTAACGCGCAGATCTCTTCCTCGTCGCGATTTCGCGCGTTATCTCCGCTCGAGCGGCCAATCATAACAGTCCCGCGTCCACGTTCAGAGCGTGAGAAACCGACGTATGTTCATGCTAATTTTTATTAATCAACGATCACCGGCTTCGGCTCTTGAGTCACGTCGGACGCACTATAAATAGGCGCCCCCGTGCAGTCGTGGGTGTTGCACGCGTGTACGAGAGCGGTGTTTGCAAACAAAAGATCCTTCGCATTATGTATACAGAGGCGCAAAATGGATTACGAACACTCGGCAAATACATACTGACGGTATACACGGATGTATACCGACGGCTTGCGCAATCGAAAAACGCTGCCGCTGGAACGTCCTAGCGGGCTGATTTGCATTGAAATGTTCGAAATCCAAAAGCAAACGAGCCCGTAATCGGCGTCGTTCCTCGCTCTAGCCTCGCTGTACAGGCAAGTATAAGTCCGGGCTCAGGATCCCCGCGGTCGGACGATAAATCCGCAATAATTTTCCTTCGGCGAGAGAGCAGTCAATCGTCGCGGACGCGCGCCTGCGCGCTCCCGAGTACGAAAAATCGAATCGGAACAGCTGCACTGGAAATAGGCGACAGCTGCCTCGCACTTCGTTTTTCTCCCCCCTGGCCTTTCGTCCTCCTATCGTTAAAGCCGTAATGTTCTATTAAAGCGCGCGCGAAGCCCTGGTCTCTTTCTCTCTCTCTGCCTCTGTGGGACAGAGGAGAAGGCCCCACGGGCTATCGAGCGCCGACGCCGACCGAGGAGTCGCGAAACGGGGCAGAGCTGCACTCCCGCCGAGGGCGGTGGGATACGGGGGTTGAATGTTTTTCTGGGGAATTTCGCTGGGAATTGTTTTATTCTTTAATTTGCGGAATTTGGTTAAGTTAAACGAGGCGTAAAACTGGTTCGTTGCAAGTGCATATCCTGCCGTTTGCCGAAGAATATCCCTTCGAGCTGGTCTCATCTCTCTTTACACAAAACTTGAATTTTCAACGATATTTTTTGCAAATTATTTTCTTATCCGAGATTCTACGATCGTTTCACCTGACGGAGGAGCGTTTCATTCGACAAAGATAAGAACCAAGCGCGGCGATCCTAATCAGGCGCTCTTTCCAGTGGCGTTCAATCGCGATTTCACGGCGTACGGCCTCGTAAAAAAGATAATTAAATAATTAAGCTATCGTTTCTCGGCTCTCGGCTCTCGTTACTCTCGGCCATCAGCTCCGCGGAGAAAAAGCGGCTCCGGCAGAAGAGAACACGTGTGCGATCGCACGGAGCACAAAAGCGCGCGGTGCAGCCGGCGTTTCCAGGGCATTTCTTCATTTTTTATGGTGGCGGTGCGCGTCACACGAGCGCTTTCGAAACTGGAGCAATGAGATAACTGGTCCCCCCCCCCCTTCCCCCCGCGCCCCGTTATCTTGGAGGTGCGCGCGCGAGGCGGCAATACTATATTCGGCCGCTGAATTATCCGCGAGATCGGCGCGAAAATACCCGGGGGCAGCCTTGGCAGCGCGCCGCTTTCCCTGCAGCTCCGAGTGCGTGTGCCGAAGCCTTAGCCTTGAACTTTAAATCGCAAGCCGATTGCCGAGCTACTGGCGGCTCACCGCGCGGGTATATAAGGCATTTAATTATTTCAGCTTGGTAAACTAACGGGCAAAATGCATTGGGGTATATAGTCGCATTAGTTTACTGGTGGCTGGGGGGGCAAGTGTTAACTACCTGCTTTCCGGTGCGCGGAAGAGTCTCGACGTTGGTCCCGGCGACGACCGGCGCCTTTTCCGGTCCCCCGTTCTGCTGATGGCTGACGTTGTTGGCCTCGCCGGCGTTGTTGGCGTTGTTGGCGTTGTTGGCGTTGTTAACGTTGTTCATGGCGTTATCGGTCGAGGTTAGGTCGGTCCTAGCGCCGCCACCCCCGGCGCCGCCGCCCTTGCGCTCCTCGCCCGTCATCGCTGCACCCCCTGCGCGAGCCTTTCTCTATCTCTCGAGGATATTCTTCCGCTGCTCCGGGGGAAGAAAAGAAAGAAGGCGACGGCGAGCGAGAGGCTCGCGCTTTAGTCGCTGCGACTCCACCCCCGGCCACACACGGCCCAACCCTCGCGGGGGGTCGAGCGCGAGCAGTCCCGCGATCGCCCAATTTATCGAGCGGGGGACGCTCGGAAAGAGAGACGGAGAGAAAGAGAGCGGCGAGCGAGAAAAAGAGCGTCAGCGACCGCCGGCCACTACTGCTGGACTACTGCCTATCTATCTGACGCTGCTATGGTGGATCTCTTTCTCTCTCTCTCCCCCCCTCTTTTTCTCTCTTTCTCTCTCTCTCTCCGTTTCTCGTGGGTTTCTATACTACAGTATACACACGCACCGGGAGCTCGACCGAAACGCGTCCGCCCTCTCGGAGACTCGGAACCACTTTGCCGAGGGCACCGCCGAGCTCCGCGACATCTGCTGCCAGGAAACTACAACCCAGCCCGCGACGTCGCTCTCTCGCCGTCTCTTTCTTTCTCCCGCTCTCTCTCTCTCTCTCTCTCTCTCTCTCTCCACCGCGGCGACGCCGAGAGCGGTGAGCCCCTCCAGCGGAGCCGACTTTTTTTTACTGCCCCGCGCGACGCTACTCGCCTTTTTTCATGCTGTTACGCCGAGGACGGGACGTATTGTGGAGTGTCCTGAGATAGGTTCGGAGCCGCTTCTTTTTGCCTTGCGGAGGGAGAGGAGCGAGGTCTTATTGCTTCTGATGGCTTTGCGTGCCGAGATGCAGTGGGTGTTGGAGGATAGAGCTTACACTCGGTTGCAGGCTCTTTGGTACCAATTTTCAGTTCACTTTGAAGGACCAATGCAGTTGGATGACTTTTATTTACAGCTTTTCTCACAAAAGTTTTTAAATTTGTAATTAAATTTCGATCAACGCAATTATTCTTTCGTAAAAATATGAAATTGTTACTTTAAACATTGGTACTCTGTTCCTCTTTTTCCTTTAGTTACTTGGAACCAAGCTCTAAAATTAAAATCATCTAGATGCGTAAATGATACGTCGTTATATAAAATAGAATTTTCGGCAATGAATACTATATGGTAATTGTTGGACGTGATTTACAAAAAAAAAATTGAATCCTTCGGTATACTATCGTTAAAAATTTCAATTATGGAATTTAAAAATTAGTCGCGACTTTTCGGTATTTTAATTAATTCTGTCTCGGTAATATTCATTTTTATTAAACTGTAAATTTACCAAGGATGAAGGTTGTATTACGAAGGACGATGAAAATGCTACATAAACTTAGAATACTTTTTGATTTCATATAATTTTATTAAAAATTAAAATATTCATTGTATCGCTTATATAATTTATATTTGAAATATTTAAATATATATAAATTTAACTTTAAATATACTATTAAAGCCAAATTATAAAAAAATATTTGAGTTTTATAAAAATTAATATTAACATGAACATTCGACCGTATTCTAATAAATTTTGTAATTGAAAAAATTTTCGCAATAATCAACAACTCGACTTGCTTAATTGCATTTCCGGTCTTGATTAACAAAGCATGCTCAAAAAATTTCATTACTATCAGACGTCGGTGAAAGCAGTTACATATGTGCATTATTTTCATTCAAATTTTAAGTACAACCGGTATACAAATTTTGGGTAAATTTAATGCAATAAATAACCATTATTTATTTAAATTTTTTAATCAGCGCTTAAAAATTCTGTAAAATAATACAAAAAATTTTCGAAGAGTACAGAAATTTTTTGTATCTTGAATTTATAAGCAATCTAACTGTGTCAAATTGAAATATTTACATTATTTCAGTTTTTTTATGAAACATAATATAAAAATTATCACTAATTTTTATTTTAAATAATAAAGCTATTACGTTAAACAGCTAGTAATTACAATTACGCAATATTATTATTTGTCCTATTGTAATACGTTCGCTTATTAAAAATATAAATTATTTACAGAACGAAGATGTGGCGCTTCCATGAGTTTTGTCTTGTGAATAGTGAAAATAGTTTGATTATAGATATTTCATTTTGACTGTACCGTAACAGACAATTACTACAAACTTTAACAATAAATATAAAACATTATTTTACGATTTTATGTCATCTTCTGATAAAAATATTAGAACATTAAACTATAAAAATCAACTTACGATCCTATGCTTATTATTTTTACTTATGATTAAGTTTACAGACATAACGTAAAACGGTCCTAGAATATTTTACAAATCGTTTTTATACGAAACACAAGGTCGCCAAATGAAAAAATGTCATGATTTAATTAGATTAATAATTTCGAAATGAAATATAGCACTGTCTGTGTAGAGGCTGGAGGTATATCACACAATAAAGAAATAGTTCAAAAAAACGTTTACCTTTTTTCTAAATAACTTAATTGAATATTTCAAATTATTAAAGAAATTAAAAAGGCTGCTGAAAATATTATTGAAAAAATAATGTATAGTCTTCAAAATACCTAATCAGTAGTAGCATTTTGTACAAATGTGGATATACTATTTACATCAGACTTGCAAGATCCTTCTTGGCAATGTTCTTCATATCTGTTATCAGATAGAAAAGATGTATTACAAGTATCACATTTCAATGTAGGATAATCGTCGGGATGATCTTCAGCTATATGATTTTCTAAATCGTTTTGTTCATCGCTTCTAATACATTTATTACACTTTCTGCAAATTTCTGTATGTAAATGAAAGCTCATATGTTTTTTCAAGTATCTTAATTTCATACTTTTAGAGCAAACAATACATTTAACAACTTCATTTACTACAGGATCGTGAGTATTTTGAACATGTCGTTTAAACAAAATTTCTTGTGAAAAAGCTTTTTTACATAAATGGCAGGGATATCCTAGACCATCATGATAAGCTTCATGTTTTGATAAATAATCAACGTGAAGACGCATACTACAAATTTTACACAAAAAAAATCGATGTTCCTTGGTAAAATGTGCTTTCCGTTGATGTGGATTCTCAAATCGTAATTCACATTTGTAACATTGATACAAGTTTACTTCATCAGTTATATGAGTTTTCATATGCTTATCAAATGGTTCTCCAATGTCAACTAAAGTCTTACATTCTGTACACTCAGTTTGAAGAATTGGTTCAATAAACAATTCTCCTTCTGTTACTTCGCATTTATGTTCAAAGTACTTTTCAATTCTATCAAAATTGGTTTTGCAGTAACTACATTTAAGTAGCAGTGGATGATATCTTCGAACATGTATGTTGAAAACTTTTAAATTCTTAAATTGTTTACCGCAAGGGCAGTGACTTTTTACGTTATGTTGCGTTTTTTCTCCGTGTTCCATTAATTCGTTTTTATTTTTAAAATATTTTGAACACGTATGACATTTGTAGCTTGATATTTGTTCCTTTTCCTCTTTTGTCTTTGCCAGTACTTGCCTAAAAATATAAATTTAAAAAATTTAATGTAATTAAATTGGATGTATAATTTCGTGTAATTATCTACATTGCAATTCTTTAAATATTTTTTATCTTGTAGTTTTAAAAAATTATCAAATATAAACGAGTTTTTAGAATCTGCAATGTTGATTTTATTATTATTACAATTAAAAATAAAACTATATCTTACTTGCAAAGATTTGACAAAGTTGGTACCAGATTACTTCTTCTAGTCAAAGATCTTACGGAACGAACTACAGTTGGTTGAGCAGGGAGATGCTTAACTTCTTGCAATTTAGGGATAATATTATTTACTGGATTAGTAACACTAATAGCATTATCTTCATTTAAATTGCTGTCAATTGAGTCTGCATCTTCAATATCCACTTCTTCATCATCATCAGCTGCTTGAATTCTTAAAATACTATGAGTCTTGGTATATTTTGGTAATTCAGAAGAATCACTCTTTTGATTGTTCTCATCTACAGATACCACTCCAGAATCATTGGATGAAGCATCACTATCTTTACAACTTCTATTATCTTTAAAAGTTTCTTCTGTAGGTGGATTTGTTGGCACAACTTCATATGAATCATTTTTATTCTTTTTAATTTTTATACTGATTCCTACTCCAGAATCTACATCGTTAGGGCTTTTACTATAAGGTCCTTTACATTTAACTTTGTGT
The DNA here is from genome assembly GCA_900474385.1 of Ormyrus pomaceus. Taxonomy (NCBI): domain Eukaryota; kingdom Metazoa; phylum Arthropoda; class Insecta; order Hymenoptera; family Ormyridae; genus Ormyrus; species Ormyrus pomaceus. The sequence continues at coordinate 39,490 of UCOM01000019.1, read as the reverse complement.
AAATACATTGTGTGATAGTTTCTGAAAGATCGACCACAGTCGCAACTAGTACATTCTGTTTCACTATTACTGTTACTTTCATCTGCATTAAAATCTTGAGAAATGATTGGTGCTACTTTTTCTATTAAAGGTGCTCTTTCTTTTTTTACAGTTATATAATTAGTTATAGCTGTTTGATGTTTCTCTGGCTCCTTTTGCACAGACGCAAAATTAGTCAGTATTTCTTGTGATCCTTCAGCAACTTTACTTGGTCGTAAGGGTGAATTTATAAATCTGCATGTGGTTGGATCAAAGTTTTCGGGTGTCTCATTTCTAATCCTATGAAGTCTTCTGTGATAAGAAAAACTTTTTGGATTTTTATATAATCCTAAACATACATTACATTTATATGGACCTTTACTAGAAACTCTAAAAGATGAATTAGAGGATCTGAATTTTTTCTTTGGCAGGGACCAACGAGGATGACCTCGTTTTCTTTTTTTCACTGCAACAGTAAGTGATTCATTTAAATCAACTTCTGGAGGTTCTGGAACTTTTTCGCTAGTTTCTACAGTCATATTTTCAGACATATTATTTTCTGTACTTTGTGCAGGAACATTATCTATAATTTTTTCACATTGGGCAATTATGGAACTTATGCAGCCAACTTTATGATATCCTTTCATATGGTATACGATATCTGTACATATTCGCTTGCACAGGATACATTTTATCTTTTCTTTGCCGTTAGCAGCTACTCTAGTTTGAGAATCTTCAACTTTTGAATTACCATTTAATGAATTTTCTCTGTTTTCCACTGACTGAGGAAACTGAACTGGTTCCACTGGTTGATTTATTATAGGAGCTGAAAGTATGGTACTCTCAATTTCCATTTTTTCGCTTAATCTTCTTTTATTGGTTTCTAAACTAGAATTAGCTTTCAAAACAGAATCAACTCTCTGGTTATATATCCGTTTTGGATTAACGTAAACTCCATGTTCATTGATAGCATGTTGACGTAAATGATTACTGTCAAGATATTCCTTACCACATGTTATGCAGTGGTACAATTTCTTTTTACTTTTTACTGAGAATCTAAAATCAGGTAAAGCTTTATTGTTGTTTCCCAAATTTGGACGATAAGGTATAAATGGACCAGGTAACTCTGATTGACTTATATTCTTTGGTGAATTTTGGAAATCCTCATCTTCTAAATCTTCTGAAGAATCTTGTAGGTTCTTTATCAATTGCAAAGTTTCCCAAATTTTATCACAACTCTCTAATGCAACGGTTACATCCTTTAAATCGTATTTCTCTTTGTAATACAACATGAGTTTTTCAATTTTTTCTTCATCAGGATCCTAAAAAATATAAATATTGTAATTGCTACTAAAAATGTAAAATTTCTAATATAAAATTTAATAACTTCTAAATAATTTTTTTTTTATTTTTTTTTTTTATTTTTTTTTTTTTGTTTACATTTAAAAAAATATATATTTCTAAATAATACAACACTAGGAACTACATGGAATCATATTAGGCTAGATTTTTTCAAAAAGGCATGTCTTCTTTATAACAAAAACAATAACAACAACAATGAGCAACTATGCTTTTTATCAAAACAACAACTCGTTCGTTCAAATTTAGCCGCGGACTTTTACCAGTGCATTTTGAGGTTACACGACTTCTCACTTCTCTTCTATTTCACTGCACTTTCAAAATTTCTTAACGTTATATACTTACAATGTAACTCGGCGGCGAGACGGCCCTCTGTAAAATTACGTCGCTGACCTCCTCGTTGTAGTCCTCTGGCAATTCATCATCAATAGCGTCATCGTTCTCGAAGCCATGAGGTAGCTGGTGATCCACTTCCATGAGCTCGACGGTGATCATGTCAGTCGGTTCTTGCTTAATGACAATCTCGCCGGTGTCAACACCGAAATCCGTGTCCATAAGATTGTTCTCGGGGAGCTGCCCTTTTCCGGCGTCAAGCTCCATTGTCGAAGTTGCTCGTCTCAATGGTCAAAATACGCAAGACCCGACGCTTCCGTGCACCAAAGCGGACTGCCCGAAGGGCTTAGCAGTAGGGTTCAGAGGTGCGCGCCAACATCCGAGGCTCGGCGAAAACTAACGATGCACGCTCGATTCGAGCGGACATCTTGCGGGAAACGAGCGCTAACTGTGACTGCCACTGCCGCTGCCTGCCTGCCCGGGCTATCCTACTTGCTGCTTGCCTGCTACTCCTCCGTCGCTGCAGTAACGCGCCAACGTTTCTCGATTCCCCTCCAGTGGTCTGTCGAGACTACCACTTTTGCTCCGTGCACTATATTGCTATTTCTCCTCGTTTTCGCTTCGATTGACCCTTTTCGACTCCTTATACACATGCCACACAAATGTCTTGAAGTCTGGTCAAAAAACTTCTCTCATCATGGGGTGTGTTTAATTCGTCTTCGATCGGGTGATGAAAACATTTTGAAAGTTTATCCTTTGTTGCTCATCAGCAACTCGCTCCCGATCCAATAACAAAGGATTCTTGATCTATTAACGCTAAAAATATAACCACATCCAAAATACAAATATTTTCAGAGTTAGTAAAACAACTTATGAAGATTAGCTTATAGGATGAAACCGTCGTACATGATTAGATATTACTTGCGTTAGTACCAGTATTTAACAGCCACATTAAACCATCAATGTGGTTGGAAATAAATATTTAAGTTTATTTTCGACGTGCAAATCAATGGTAATTCGACTAGGATTGCGTAAATAAACAGTTTTAAAAAAATATGCAATAACGCTAGAGGTGACCATGGATTAAGGTACATTATTAGATACGTCCCTGGGTTGCGTTACAAGATTGTGTCGGGGCTTCGGTAGGGGCGGTTGGACGAGTCCATCTTTTACAGATGCCAGGAAACTGATAAAAGTAAAATACTGATTATAAAACGTAAAATTAGACATGGAATGGAATTTAACACAAATCTGTATTTGAAATAAATCTGGTAATGCAATGTCCACGGTAGAAAATATTTTAGAATAGTCACATTACGGCGTAATTCCCTGACTGGCCTTATGGATCCATTCTTTTGCGACGTTTCAAACATTCTAATTTTGAAGAAAGGTTCTATTCTAAAAATTAAATATTTCAGTACCGATTGCACATTCTAAAGGCATTCCGCGGCTAAAACACATCAGAATACGAAGTAGAAGAATCATTCCACCAAAAATCAGAAGAGGAGTATCCGTAGAACCCTCGAGAAAATCGATAGTTCAAGTCGAACTTATTCCGCAGTACACTTGGGCTGAGTTAGCGGAGATCAGCGAGCGAAGCAGCGGTACGGAGGAGAGACGCGGAGAGTCAGAGGTCGGACGAGTCCATTCCCGCACGAGAGCGTCTCTCCTCCGCAATAGCAGCTGCAGCGAAAGCCGCTCTCCGCCGAATAAAAGCTATTAAAGTCGCTTGCTTCGGACGCATCTTTTCTTTAGCTTCCTCCTTCTTTTCTGACTGTAGACGCAGCTTTCCCGACGGGACATTGATCGACGAGCGTAAGAGAAGTGCACGGAATATAACCGCGGAATATTAGTAAAAGAGTCGTCGATGGGAGGAAGAGAGGAGCTATCCGACAATCCAGCGAGCGAACGATCGATTCTTCGGGCAGACCGACGGCGAGCTGCTTTCCTCGCAAAGTGTAGCTATTTATAGAACTAGAACGGGTGGAACATTGTGATCTGATGTTGGAAGAAGGGAATATCGCCTGGCTTTGCTGCAAAATATATGTTATGCAGATCTGGATATTCTTTTAATAATACGATAGACGTTCAAGTAGTTTTTCTTTTCCTTTTTTTTTTAATTGCAGCGTACTTGATCTTTAATGTGGCCGTAGGTGTAATTTAAATTTGGTTTGGCGTATTCTTAATTTTCGGTACCTTTTAAGCTGTAACTATTTTAAACTGATGATAAATATTTGATAGCTCTAATTTTAATGGTTCGTTACTTAATATATTTTTACGTGCGAACATGAAATGTTACCATTCCATTCTAAACTACTGAAATATATAGAGAAATGTATTCTGGGCTCAAAGAATGAATAAAACAGGCTTGTATAATGGAGTACATCTAAAATGAGAAATTCGTAATAATAAATTAATGTAACTTTCTGGTGGAAAATGCAACGATACACCTTGCAGCCGCAACGCCACGACTTCAAATATTCTTTAGAGGCAGGGATCATTGTGGTTTAAATTCATGTAAGGGCATAGGTAGAAATATTGATCGAAAAAAAGTAATTTATTAGTAATGTTACATTTCGTTATCGAAAATATTAGTAATTTAGTTTTCAAAAACGTTATGTTTGCCGAACAGTTATTCCTTTCAGTTAGTTCAAATATAAAAAGATGCGGGAAAACCCGTTAGTTAATAAAATTTAATCCGTTAGTTGGTTGGAAGCCAAAAATTCATGTGAAACTTTGACGTTTTTATCTTATTTGGTTTACGGCAGAATTTCGCTTACTCCAGTGAAAAGCAACTCAGGGGCAGATAAATTAAGAACTGAGGCATCACTCAGATGAATGTCTGAATACACACTATTCATTTAAATCAAACATACACACTCTTAGTCCAAATCGTTGCAGCAAAGAAATATGCAAAAATAAAAGATGAAATTGCAAAAGCAACTATCACGTACCTTACGGAGATTATCAGAGTCTATTCGTTTTTATTTAAGTTTATAAAATAGAGGTTTTCCGTTTAAAAAAGCGAGAAAAAAAACTTTCCGCGCATTTTCTACTTACCAGTAATTGAAAAAGTTGGTTCTCACAGTTTTGTACCAAAAGTGGATCCACTTTCCCATTTTCACCGTTATCGATCCGATCAGACAATAATGGTTTAATCGCTATTCTTAATCTCTTGGACCTTTTGGGAAAGTGGATATGCTTTCTAAACTGTGGTTACGTTTGCCCAGCGTCCATTTATTGCGAGGAAATGTATATAGACAAAACGTTTTACACACGTTTCCACTTTCTCGAAGATAAAATCAATACAATAAATCGAAACGCAATATTCTTCCAAAAACTATTATTTAGACTTAGTTTTCAGTGGCTATTTGTTTTTATCTGCTTTTAACTTTACCCTCTTCAAAAACACGATTATTATTACAATAAATGATCTTTAAATGAATGAAAGAGATAGAGCAATTTCATAAAATCAAAATATTTTATTTACTACATTTCCGACCAAGGGATTAATTTAAAAATGAAATGGATAGGGTTTAATCATTAGAAAATTAGCGATATTACGTAAGAATAATTAAACTTTTTGCGGGATAAAATTCAAAACACTTAGTACTTTATATTTATTGTTTAACATTTTAAACGATTGATGTCGGACTTGCGAAAACCAGTTCCCTTCAATCGTTATCTGTTATAAGGCATTGGAATCGTTATTTTTAGACTAATGTTTTCTGATCTATTACGAATGTTGGAATAGCTACTGATAACTATATGCTGATTGCAAAAGACTATTGCCCTATGAACAATAAACGATCCACAATTCGTTAAAAAATTAGTTGTGTCTTAATTCACATTCTTTTCACTTGAGTTCTTAAAATACTTTATTTACCTTTGAAATTTCCTGTATCCAGTAGACTTTTATATTTGATACATGTAGAATAATGAATAACGGGAAAGAAAGGGACAGTTCAGATACATACTCTACTGCAATGCGTGAGACTTACAGAAACTGTATCCAATGCAAGGTCGATAAAACATACTGAAGGTGCATATGAATATACCAAAGTCATTATAAAAAGAATCGAATATACCGTAATTTCTGTTCACATATTTCTTCTTTCAAAAACTAATAGCTTCATTGAAATCCTACTTCATCTCCCTGGTGGAACAATTTTTAACGAATCGACAGGTCAATATAATTGATGAATCCAGTATCTCTTCTAATTGATGATTCATGTCGAAAATAATCTCAATGCTGATTGAGGAACTCATTACGCAAGGCAACAAGCAAGGCTTTCATCTCTCAAACGTATAAATACTACAGAATGATAAGAATCGCCGTTATACGTTATACACGGTGGCAAATAATTTTCTCCATTCCGCGTCGAATCAATTCCGATAATTTATCGCTTCCCAATTGGTTTATCAGCTCCCACGGAAGCTTTGCAAGTACGTAAAGCCATATCTTGCTCGCGTATTCGTATGAGAATAGGATAGAATCATTAAATATCTTATGTCACGATAAAGTGGAAGCGGGGGAGTATACAATAACTTCTTCAACCCCAGTTGATCAATACTGCTCTGAAGACTTACGCACAATGGAACAATAAGTTTTTATTCAATCTCAAATTGTATAACCATGTTAATATTTTTTTAGAAGGATTAGCAGTAAATAAATGAAAGGACTTTTTTCTAACTTCGAATATACGTACTTTTTATATGTCCCACGTCTTGGCAACGTTCCTAAAGGAGTGAACTTTACGTACAATATAAATTACGCAAATTCAGTATTTTGTGTTTCATAATTTGTTAAAGCTTTAAAAAATGGTTTGGCATTTGGAAATCAGTACTAGGTAGTTTATTATATCTTCCAATAAATTAGAAGTTTTGTTACTTTCTATTTTCTTCAAAATAACTTGATATTAATTCTCCATTGAACCATCTATTCCTAATATTGATAAAGTAAAAGTATAAAACTTTTATTATCTTTTAAAAATAAATACTAATTAAAAATACCAACTTCATTGCAACTTAATTATTCCACATATTAACAAATATAGAAACTTTACATAAGCTGATTTATTTTTATCTCAAAATAACTGTGCTTCTTAAGGAAAGTAACTTATTTACTGAGCGTTTAAATAATAATTTTGGCTTAATGTGTCCTCAGCTACTTTGGGAACGATCTTACTTGATGAACTACTCCTTTGCCGCGTCCATCCCTAGGTTGATACGACCCTGGAATACTATAGGTCGTTGTAAGAGTGCAATTAGGAGACTTATACTTTTATATACTAAGTTTAATCTCGTCGTTCCCAGCCGTTTTTGCGGAAAAGAACTGGAATCTGTTAAGTTATAAATAAATAAGTGTGGTGTCGCTTACTTTAACATTGTACCCCTGTTAAATATTTTAATATTTAATTAATTAAAAAAAAACATCCAATTATTTTTGATGCAATTACTAAAATGATCTCAAATTTCAAACATCGCATGTCCATATACATTCAAATTTATTTCATTAGAATAGTTTTCTATATATATTTAAAATTATATAAAGCAGTAGTTGAATCAAAAATTGTTATTCAACTAAAATTCCTGAAAATATTGTTTCTCTTTAACGACATCCGCTACGATCTGATAAAAGAAGATGACATCTATCACGCAAAGTAGTCACTTGCCTTCAGGATGTTCTCGAAGTCGCTCCTGCTTTTAGCATTCTCTATTGCTTCGTACGATTGTGCTTTAATTCCAGATTTGACAAATGCAGGTAAATTAATTTAAATATGCCCTTAATGCCCTTCTAATAACTTTAATACTATTCAAATAATTTAAAAACGTTTAATCCACAAATTGACAGAATTGAATTTCAATAATCAGCAAATTCTCTTGCCGTAACGTCATTAAATATTTTAGGTAATGTCGGATTTCGTATGGAACCTGAGCGGCGCAATGCGCAGTTCGGAGAAGGAGTTCGTGATTGGTTCAAAAACATGAGAGACAAACTTTTTGGCAGAGACTCTTCAAATCAAATTAATCTACCGAATCCGCTAGACTTAAATACGGAATCAGCTTTAAGACTTTACAAAAACAACGATGCACCGGAACGACTTATAATACAGCCTGGAAGTTTTTTCCTAGATCTATGTAACTATGAATATTTGAATAAGAATTTTAATTTATTATAATTACTTAGCTGACGTAATACTTGATTAGAAACTTTAAATTTAAGAATTCTAAATAAGAAATATTCTTAAGTTCAGCAGTATTCGAATGTATTCACGTCACATTACGTAGACCTTGTAAACGGAATAAAAGAACTATACCTATACAGTGTTAATTAGTATTTTTAGAATTTGTTAAAGATATTTTTGGCTCCCTTAAAATCCCGTTGTGTGCAAAGGTTTAAAACAAGTTTAGAATGAAAATACTTCTGAAACAGCTTGAATATTTCTCCAAATTAATAAAGCTTTTAAAACCACAGAGTTCCATTAACGCTTTCTATACATTACACACTAAGTCTTCAAAAAATGCTCAGTAGCCTTTATTGAAATTCCAGCAAACCTAAGATTCGACCCGAATAACGACTGGGGCTTCCACATCGGCAACTGGTACGTAATTAGAAAGTCCGAGGTTCCGGATGAATCCTACTCCCGCAAGAGCATAGAGGACTGGAGCAGGTGGAACGACTTTGTGGACTTGCGGAAGACCGACGAACGCTCCGACGAGGAAAATGCCAAAGGGGGTCAGAATGGCCGCGGAGTATTTTATTCCACGACGACCGACGCTCCGTTAAACGTCGAAACGACGTCGAAGAGTTCGAGCGACGAAAATACAGATGATGCGAGCGAAAACGGAGGCGGCGGCATGGATGACCTGTCGGTCGAAGTATTGAAGCCGCCAGCATGAGCCTGCGGAGCGTAATCCGAAAGAGAAAGAGAGTGTGTAGAGGTAGTCCAAGAATTTCACGAGCGCACCGACCGCTCGGCGTATTCCGCTTTACCGAGATCTACCGGGTGTACGAAAATTTTTAATACATTTCCTGGAAGTCTCGCAAAATTTTTTACTTGTATATACCTTATTTATCATCGCGAGTTGAATCGTTCGGAATGTAGTTCGGAGCTTTGAGAGATTGTTTTGCGTCCCTGACTAATTACGATGCTGATGAGAATTCGTTGCAGATTTGGTTTGGTTATATAAGAACAACATTCCAGTCTATTCTAGATAACGTAAAAATATTTGAATACTTTGCATTACCCCCTGGTAAATACTAAAGACTTCGATTATAAATCACGAGGCGTTATTCAAGGATTTAACATTTTATTGGATCTTAATCATACTCATAAAATACATGTATTATGGACCATGAACTATTATATTTCACGTGGTGCGTCACGTGATTCCTTACCAGGAAAAATCAATGTTTCGCGGTCTGGAATGGTGTATAGGTAGACAACAAAGGAAGTAAGGAACAATATTCAATGATGTAGACGCGCATTTGTAGCAATTACTGATGCACGGATAGTGATGGACTTTGCCTCTGCTCGTCGTGCGGTATAACTTGATGTGCGGATGAGTCATGTGTGCGGACACAATAGTGTTCGACTTCCGGTGCAAGCCATAGAACAGCTTTTTAAACGAGCTTAGACATTTTTTGTACGAGATGTACGCGTTAGGATTTATTACTGCGCAATAATAGAAAGTAAGAACGAATGAATTTTGAAATAAAAATGCATGGATGCAAGTAGAAAACTTGGAATATGACGTAATACCTAAGGGATCTTAGAAATGACCAAAGTTATACAAAGTTTTGACTTTGAGTCTTGAAGAACGCTGCTTTGGTAAACGAGATTATGAGACCAGTATTTAAAATAGAGAATGGGTTGAATCTAAAAATAGACAGTTGTCGTAGTTGCTTCGTATATGTACAACATTCCAAAGTCACGGGACGAAAAAAGTAATATAGTTTGTTGCTTCATGTTTTTCAACAGTTATTTCCTAATTGAGCATTATTAAACTGAACCATTCGGTGCGTACAATTCATGTACGTAGCTATTATGTAAGATGCATTTCATTCTTGTATGTATATTATGTTTATCCATTGATCGACCCATTGTGAAAATTTTCAGCGACGTTCTGAAAATTATACTATAATCAATACTGCAAGTATATTTGCTTTTTCAGGGCTAAAAGGGAAATTTACTTTCTGCATAGAACATGAGTACTCCGCCGATGTGTATTCTAATGAAAAATACAATTCTATTACATAAAATTAACGCTTTATTAAATGAAAATAGTCCAAAACCTTTTTATTATGACTTATAAGAAAATTTACAACCCATAAATGAACAATTTATTATCAATTTATGAGATGCTCAAATTCTACTTTACCAGTGGAGGACTCAGCTATCGATTCAAAGGAAATTGCCATCAGTTTATGCAGTAACAGTAGATAAATTAAGGTTTAAAAAAAATATTAATTGATTTTTTAGCACGATAGAGAAAATATTATTTACAATCCATCTATTAACAGTGCTTTCCTCATTTGTCAAAAATTTGGGTTTGCGACTTTGCGTCAATAAAATCTATTTTAGTTCGCAATACAAATACCTACCGTCGCCATCTGTGCTCTAAACTATGAACGCACTGAATATTATCCCTTTTATCTTTTGGAGCACGAGAAATGCTTTAAAACTAGATACTCTGTTTTGAATAGAAACACTTTTTCCTTTTAAATATCTTTGTTTTTCTTTGGTATATTTAGTAAAGTAATATATAGCTGCTATTAATTTAGTAATTGTTACTTAATCAATTTTTCTTTTAACAATCATAAATGTACCCACAGATAGATTTTTCTTCTTACTTAATAAATTCCGTCAATTGCCAAAGATGCAAAGTAAATTTAAGAAGTTGCTTTCGATAAATTTTCGGGAACTGATTTTGAAAGACAGAAAAGTAGATGCATAAAAAACGCATCTACTTTTCTGTCGAGTTTTGACATCGGAAAAGAACGCTTAAATATTGTACTATATTAGGGATACATAAATGGCATCACGCTTTACGTGCATCATACTTACGATGCAGCAGGAAAAATATATTACTTTTTAGCAAATAATTTACCTTTGTGCATATGCCAATCAATCGAGATGTCAAGTTTTAAATGAAATGTTCGGCAATTGAATAATTACTTATACTTTGTTAATAATTCTTAAATCTGCGTTTTTATCGTATATACCTATGGATTTTGTCGGAAACTTGATAAAATATTCTAGTCAGTGTTCAAAATGACTTCAACTAAATTTAATCCACATGTTTGGCGTCGACAAGTGGTATCGACATAATAAAAAAAATTCTTTTAATATCACAATTGCAAGATGAAATTGAAGAAAAAAGAAGGTTCAGACAAACATGTTTTTGGTCACAAAAACGGATTTTTATTCATAAAATGATACAATAGATGTTATGTTGTATAAATCGCAGCCTTCATGATGTTGCAAGTGTGATGGATTACTGTAAACAAAATTATGTTTTGCCAATTTAGAAAAAATTCATTTTCAAAAAAATGAAAAAAAAATTTTGAAATTACAATACAAAGTTGACTAATTTAACATGAATGATGCGATGATACGTTCATTGTAACATGCATAAAATGATATTTTACCTTAAACCATGATGACAATTAACATAAGCAAAGCGATGACATGAATAGTTTTTACAATGAAATCAAATGATAAAGAAAGATCATAGATATAAAATTCAATAAGCATAGAGAAATAGAGAAAGCATGTCCTTATACCAATTACACAATAATAAGATGAAACTATCAAAAAACAACAAAATCAAATGTTTTAATAAGATGTAATGTTTAATAAAATGCTTAAACTAATTTTATCCCAGAACCAATTATGTAGACATGCTGGCGACGATAATAAACATATACAATATGTAACCATCCACTTGGAAGTTGGAGAATAATTGTTGATAAAGTATGTTACTTCCTTGCCTAGAATATTTATATAAAAGCATAATACCTTGAAAGCATGCATAAGAAAATATGGGCAAATCACTGCATTCTTGGTATTTTTTATTGTTTAATTTATATTAATAATTTGCAAAGATTCATTGTTCTACATTTAAATTTATAAAATTAGCTAATTAAAGCCATTTTTTTATTTTTAATTTGTTGTTTAAAAAACTAAATGATTTACAGTAACTATGATTTTTTGATGTTCAAGTTTAGATTTTAAATGAAAAAACCAAATGTTTTTAACATCTGCAGATAAAAGTACTTTTATCAATGAAACTATCTTAAACCATTTACAAAAATAGACTAAAAGAAATTAAAAAATACATAATATAAAGTATCAAAAATGTTATTGAAAATAAATATGAAATAATGCAGAGCATGCATAAAAGCTAGTTTTCTAAACATCAAGTTGAAAAATAGAATCGAAACGTGTATTAAAAAGCTTAAATAATAAATATAAAATTAATATTTTAACTTAAAAAGAAATGTACATCATATTATAATTCACAAAGGTGATTATTATATCAATTTTCTTTAAAATAGTTAAAATAAAATGAAAGCAAAACATTTCTTCTCAATTGCATTTAAAAAATTAAAATATTAGAAATTTGCCCATATTAGCTTAAAACTTTAGATTTACTTTAGATAACTGATATAAATTGAAATGTAAATTTGCAATTAAATGTAAAAGATAATTCATGCAGACCATAAAATAATATTCACCTTGTACCCATGCCAATTAGAATTTAGAAGTTTGAAATATATAAAAAAGCAAATATGTAACCCAATTTTGAACATGCATATAAAAATGTCAATAAGCCAAATGAAAATTTTGAAAAATATTTTGTCAACCACCACCGATTATAAATTACATTTAATAAAATGATTTGAAGTGTATAAATAGTGGAAAATCTTATTTCTAATTTAATTTTAAAAAATTTGAACAGTAATCAAAAAATTTTTTAAATTACCTTTTTAGCTGCAGCTCCTACTTTGCTCTTCTTTGTACCCCTAACTTTCTTCATTCTGTTATTTCGTTCTTTCCTTTGTTTTCTGGTCTGTTTCTGTCTCTCATATAATCCGTGTCTTTGTAACCTGTATTTAGGTTCAAATTTCTTAGCGAAATCTAAGGTATCATAAATTAGTGCGAAACCTGTGGATTTGCCACCTCCAAAGTTCGTTCTGAATCCAAATACAAATACAACATCTGGAGTAACTTTGTACATTTTTGCGAGTTTCTCGCGGACTTCTGTCTTCCTTACAGATGGTTGGCCTGCATGCAGGACATCAACGACCTGTAATTAACAAATGCAAGTGTCAAGTCACACATTAAAACCATTGAAATTTTCTTGAAAAATTGATCAATAATTCCAGAAATTTACCATCTGTTTGCGACACAACAATCTGTTGGTCATAAATTTGCGAGTGCGGATTGTAGCCTCCGTCTGTAACAATATTAATAACAATGGTCAATTAGAGGTTATATACATTGTTTAGGTTATGTTGTAAAATTTTAAATCATTTTAAAATAGTGATAAAATCGATGCAACTGTAAAAGTTAAACCCGGTATAATTCAGTTTTTGAGTTATTTCACACAGTTTCATAATAAAATTAATTTTTCGCGCTATTCCATCACTGAAATTCACTGCATCGTCACTTATAGTAATCATTGTTTTTGCACAGAAGTATCGACTAAACAAGAAACTAATCTATTATAAGCATAAATCGAGATTAAAACTAATTTTTTATGACATTTGTTGCTTCTTTGTCACTAAGATTCACAATTATTTAACGGATTCTAAATACATACCATCTTTACTCTGACTATGGAAACTGTAAAAGAGAGAGACGAAAACCTCGTGGTGTGGGTTCAAAATGGCCGGAACTAAATCCACTTTGTCAACACTAGCGCCACGATCCCGCGAGCATTCAAATGATCTGAAAAGTTACTTTTACATTTATATATTTTATGAAAAACTAATTGTATAAGTAAAGAAATAGTTATTTTTAATTGTAGGGAAATAAGTGCAGAATTAGGTCTTAATTTTTTTAAACATTATTTCATGAATTAGAATTAATTGGTTATAAAGATAATATTTTTAAAAATAAAGATCTGAATTTATCTGAAATTAATACTAAAAATGTAGTTTATCATGTAATTCAGTTTTATTTTCAAAAGTTTTAAAATAAAATATCTGTAGAGATGTATGTTATGTCTTAGGTGTATTAGGTCATTAGGTGTGTGTTGATATTTCACCAGTGTATTTCCCCGCCGCCTCATCGAAATCGTATCGGTAACACAGGGATCGCAGCAATAATTCACATCGAGATGCCGCAGGCAAGGCCCAATACCTTTTTTATTATTCTAATTTATTATAATTTTAGTATTTCATTATTAAGAGTTTATATTTTACAAAGATTTGGCATAAAGCTCAGATAAAATTTAGATGAAATTCACTGATTTCTACTTATAATATGTAATCTCAACAACTCGCCGCTGACATTCTGAATTTTTTTTGCAATTTTCATTTAAATCTCGTGCAGTTATTATTTAAAACTAGGTCATTTGAATACTCCTAATAATTTGAAGTATTGGAAATGATAAAACGTGCATCTATTGAAAATCTAATTGAAAAAACCGGACGCGTAGGCGGCTATGAAACGGAAGCGACAAGTCAAAAAGTTTCCGGCACTAACATTTTTTAAATTTTATCTTATTTGAATCGAATGATCTGCATTATAACCACGTGTTTCCATTTTTGTTAAGATAAACTTAAAAGTAATAAAATAATAATGTCAACCTTATACTAAAATTTAAATTAAGCTACGGTAAATTGATTGAAATCTCAGCAAAGACAAGCAAATCCTTTTTTTGACAAGACAAGAACACTGTAAATAAAAGTTGATTTCTTACACCGATCTGTAATTGTAAATTCCATTGTTTGCATTTCGAAAGTCATCGTCTCTTATCGACTAAAAGCAAACTGCAGCGCAACCGCAAGCGTCGATCGTCAATCTGCCCCAATCGGCAGCGCGCTTTCCGCACACGTGGGTGGCTCTATATGTATAGCTACAGGAAAGGGAAAAGAAGAAAGCAGCGCGCGCAATAAATATACACATGCTCCCGTGCGTTAAAGCGGGACGGAACGATGCACGCATCAGGATAGAAAGCGCAACACACATACATAGCATTGTCCGCGCGCGCTCATTGGGATTTAAATCGTTCACTCCCTCGGCTAGTCGGCGATTGGTCCTCCCGCGAGTAGTGGGAGTCGATAAATCCAGGCCTGCGTGGGGGCTCGTCTCGAACGGTCACTCGCCCAGCCAGCGGCTCTATTTTATCTCCCAGCTGGTTCCTGGCTGACACCTCGTGACCGTCAGGCGACGTCTCGATGCGTGGGCCGACGAGCACAACGCCCCCTAAGCTCCGCCGAGCTCGCGCTCAAGAACTACTAGCGCGGCGACGAGCCGACTGCAAGTGAGTCTTTGCGTAGAGGGAGCCGAGAGAGGAGGAGAAGAGAGCGCGCGCCGTCTATCGCGCTGCAGCAGCACACGGCATACACTTAGGCCTTGCACCGTCGTTCTCCGCCGAGGGAAACATGGCGTCGGGCGCGGAGGTACCAGAATATTCCTCGCCCAGCAAACGAGCCAGGCTCGACGGCGACGAGGCCAATGCCGGGAATCGTCGTCCCAGCGAGGACCAGCTCGAGTCCAGCGCCAACGGCCTCGACCGAGAAGGTATTTATCGGGAAATATGGCGAGACCCGGCCGAACCAACATGGCCGCCCTGAGCCTCCGCCAAACCTGCTCCAAACGACATCAGCCGAGCTTCGCTTGGGCAAACGACGCCATGACACTCCGAGACCGACGCCCGCGGATTCGCCCCCCTTTTATCGGACTTTTCGCCCTAAAGACCCCTGATTTTGAGAGCTGCTTTCAAATCCGGAAAAAATTCTCTACTCGATTATCGGGATTTTTGCGGGTTTTTTCGAAATTTTCGAGTCCCGAGGAGGGCGGGAAAATTTTAAGGCGGGAATAACGGGAAGGTCCATTTGACAAGCGGGCGCCTGTGTGGGTGCATCCGTGCGAGGGGGAAGCAGTCGGACTTGCGGCTGTTCACAGATGGCATGAGAGACACGCGCACGAAGAAAACAAGAAAACGCTGGGCTCCGTTTGTTGCGATGCGTGCGTCGTCAGCTGGCTCGGTGCATGTGTCAAAATAAGCGCGCTTTGCCGGTTGAGACCAACCTTCATTTTCTTTTTTTTTTTTAAATAAATTGCGTTAATATAATAAAGTCCTCATAATATGTCCTATCCTTTTTTAGTTACTTTAGTAACAATCTCTTTGTTTAACTTTAAAACATCAACAATATTTATATTTTTTAAACTAAATAAATGGAACTGATAAAAAAAATTTTTTTAAATATTTTTTATTTAAACATCTACAACATAGAAAATTACAAATTCTCTAAAACCGACTATAAGGAAAACGAAATCCGTGTAAATAAAAGGGCAATACCAGATAAATTATAAAAAAGTTTAAGCGTGCGTTAACGAGGATTTTAAATAATTTATCGTTTGTATAACCACGTATATTCGCAAATAACAAGCTAAGACTATCGGTTTATTGCAATCAATAAATATACCGAAACGGTACCATGGCGAGCTTTTAAGAATGCATTTGGTACTTTTTTGTAGGAAACCTAAATGACAACAGTGGGTTTGCCGAGTTGAGTGATAATGTCAAACCGGCTTCCAGCTCGTCAGATATGACAAATTCATCGTCAACGCCAACGCGTACAGACTCAATGAGTGACGATACTGGATTCCCGTACGTTTCCATTTATTTAAATAAATGAAATGAGAATTGGAAAAATACTTATGAAAAAAATTGTGTTTAATTCACAGACTTGACACTGCAGACGAGAAAGATGAAGTATCATCGACAGTTTCAAACTTATCGGACATCACGGGAATTTCTATGCTGTCTGATGACGGCGATGGAAGCATGGACATTAGAAATGCATCCTCCTGGGTGCAGAAGCAAATTCAAATGGGGACTGATCCTAGAGATGTTCTGAAGCTTTTATTTTCAGACCCTACTCAAATTCCTGAAGAAGTAGATGATTTTACTTTATGGAGGGTATGTTCATATTTTTTTTTTATTTGATTTAACGGGATGTTAAAGATAACATTTACCAACCGAGCGCTGATGCGGAGAATATCGTTTATAAAAAAATAAATAGTGAATAATTAGCTAAAAAAAAGTATGCATTCCTTAGCTTTTATCATTATCAAAGTCTGTCTGAAATTTCAAAGTGATACATTAAGAAATATGGGAATAAGAGTATTACAAAGAATCTGAAATGATATATACGAAATATTGTGAATCAGATTTTTTTTTTATAAACAATATTCTCCGCACCAGCGCTCGGTCGGTAAATGTTATCTTTGATCAATTTCATTAGTGTGAGCCAAACAGTGTATAATGATATTTTGCTTTATAGATTGTTATCAATATGATGTCTGAGCCACCAAAGAGACAGAAACTTTCAAACATAAATACAATCACAGATGTAGTAGAACTCATAAAGAAAAGTAAAAACATTATTGTACTAACTGGAGCTGGTGTTAGTGTCAGTTGTGGTATTCCAGATTTCAGAAGCAGAGATGGTATTTATTCAAGGTTGGCTCAAGATTTTCCAGATTTGCCAGATCCACAAGTAAGTTTATCTTATTTTTTAAATATCAATTTTGTTAAGAAAAGTAATTTTATTCAATGGCATTTTCTCTAGGCTATGTTTGACATAAACTACTTCTCACAAGATCCTAGACCATTTTACAAATTCGCCAGAGAAATTTATCCAGGACAATTCAAGCCAAGTCCGTGTCATCGATTTATTAAAATGTTAGAAGATCAGAACAAGCTGCTGAGGAATTACTCACAAAATATTGACACACTAGAAAGAGTGGCTGGAATAAAAAACTTAATTGAATGTCATGGTAATTACATAAACTAAATATTAAAGTTCAATTTTTCTATTTGTAAATTATGATTTAATAACAAAAAATTATTACAGGTTCATTTGCAACAGCGTCTTGTACGAAATGTAAGCATCAGGTGCGATCAGATGATGTGAAAGCAGAAATTTTTGCTCAAACTATTCCTATGTGTCCCAAGTGTCAAGAACAGTCTTTACCATCTATAGGAGAATCAAATTCAAATAAAAATTATAGGGGTTGGTATTAAATTTTATATAAAATATAAAAATTTATAAAATGACAATGATTACTATTTTTTTATTTCTTTAGATTTAGTGGCTCAGGGAGTCATGAAACCTGACATTGTGTTTTTTGGAGAAGGACTGCCAGATGCTTTTCATGATGCAATGTCATCTGATAAAGACGTTTGTGATCTACTAATTGTCATTGGTTCTTCACTGAAAGTTCGACCTGTTGCATTGATACCTTCGTCAATTCCACCCAACGTTCCACAGATTTTAATAAACAGAGAATCACTTCCACATTTAGAATTTGATATTGAACTTCTGGGAGATGGAGATATTGTAATCAATCAACTTTGCCATATGTGAGTTAGCTTTTATTTTTAAATCGAATAAAATTTTCCTAAAAAGAATTTTAATTAATTTTAATTTAACGTAATCTACGTTTAATACAGGCTGGAAGGAAAGTTTAAAGAAATATGTTGGCGAGATACTATACTAGAAGAGGCTACAAGATTACTGCCACCGCCATTACCTTTAAATGATTCGTGGGATCAAAGTCAAGATACTTTAACAAATCAAGACTTCTCTCAAGACAGTGGACAAGTGGATCAAGACAGTTTTTTAATGGAATCCACTTCCAAAAGAGAGTTGCGATTATTTAATCGCGATGATGAGGATGAAAGCACTACTTTAGATAGTCGACCATGGAAAAAAATTAAAACTGATTCAGACCTTAAAGAAATTCTTGAAGATGAACAAGTTTCGTGCACAAAATTTTATTCAAATATTGTAGATTATTACGAGAAGAAAAAGAATTTTACTGATGAAGATGCATCAAAAATTACTGGCTCGGATAGCGATAATGAATCTAAATCCGAGGATCAAATAGGTAAGGGCAATAATAATTATTAAATTGATAGAAAATTTACTTATAAAACTGGTCATGTAATAATCACGATAATATATTGCAGCATCTGGGAGTCCACTAAGAGACAGTAACGATAGTAATAATCAAAAAGAAAAACAACCCTTAGATGACCGGCTATGGAGTACTGAAGAAAGTAAAAGGTGGAAGAAAGAGGAATTAGACAACAATTCTAATTCAAAGAATGAATGCACGGATGTTAGAAATTTAACGTTCCATTCGGAATTTACTGAACATACTGTCAAATGTTTTAGTTTTACAGAAGACAGCCGCGGGAGGCAATTAGAAAGTCTAAGTTTTGAGAGCAATTTGAGGCAAGGTATCGGTAGTAGTCCAAAATCCATTGATTCTCCCAGAAAAAGTATAACTTTAAGTTCAGGAGAAAGTCCAACGACGTCTTACGAATCATCCAGAATTACTGAAGAAATTTACATTTCTGAAGATTGTCACGTTGTTCCTAGAATAGATTGTTTAAGAGAAGATTCAATTTTGGGAGGAAGTTTAGATCCTTTGAAATCTTCTGATAAAATTGATATGAAACCAAGACATGCATCAATAGATTCTGTAATGGATTCTGCTCTAGGAGACAGCTGCAGTAGTTCAGATTGTCAAAAGAGAAAAAATGACAGTGACGATAGTGAAGAAACGAAGAAATTTCGTAAATTGGACAGTCATTCGTGGTCACCCCTTGATAGGGAAAGTCTTGCAGCACGATTACCAGGTAAGAATTTTATAAATTAGTCAGTTAGACATTATTTCAAGTTCTTTTGATTATCAAATGTAACAGTAACTTTTATTTTTTCAGAAAACACTTTTTACCAGATGAAACCAGGAAAATATATCTTCCAAGGTGCAGAAGTTTATACGGATTTTCCGTGGAATGAAGGTGTACTTCAAATTGGCGGACTAAGGTCAGCATTAACTGAGAGTCAACTTCGTGAACACTGACATGAACAAGAAAGACTTAATACTTAATAATTAGGAAGAGATGCGATGGTATGTAGTTATTTTTATTTTTATTATAACTTTCCTGGATGTACAGAGATTTAATAAATTGTTATTTTATATTTTACAGTGAGCGGTCTAATGGAGTAAATAGATGCTGATGCAGAGAAGACTGAGGCCAAAGGAATAAGCTTATTTTAAATCAAAGCGTGGAGAATTATTACTTAGTATGAAGCGTTGTTAGGGTGAATATGTACGTGTCATTGAGTCATAACTCGAAGTCCGACATTTTAAAATCTTTTAATGTTGAGAGTTGATCGTAAAAGCTATTTGAAAAATCGAATAATGAAAAAAAAAATAAGGGGCGTAGGTGCATTTTCTTATCGGATCGAGTATCTCTTCCTAATTCATACAAGTTGGATTCTGAAAGAATGATTTCTCTGACTCGTAAGAATAAAAAATAAGGCTTAGTTGTGATAGTAGAGGGACTCGTGTGAGCCCTTGGAATTTGCATCCGCATCGATCAAGGTCACTCGGGAGTACATAATTTATAAAATACGCAGGAATGCAATCTGATCTCTACTCTTTCAGATTCACGTTGATCGTTGCTTATTAATCTGTGAATGCCTTGTAAATAGGAAGCCACTGAGCATTCTGTTAATTGGAGTCGTACATATACATTAAGGGCACTCTTCACGCCGTCTTTGATTAAATTATCGATTGTAAATACACGGGAAGTGCATACGTTAATTCATTCGCGCAATGAACTTATTTACGTCCAGATACGTATAATATTAAGATTGTCTGAATCTATCTTAAGCAAACGTAGCTATACTTTTTAATGCGTAAGAAATGTATGGAAAGTACATTGAGTTCAGCTCTTTTAGAAATGCGCGAGCGATTTAGTCAAGATGTTCCTTTGCCTGGTTTGTTTGACGGTTAAATCCTGATGGTAATTAAGGACTTTAATTCGAGATTACTCCTAACCATCCGCAAAGGAAGTGATTAGCAGAGTAGATTTAGGTGAAAGTAAATACTTATTTGAGCCATAATTTAACTAACATAATATATTTTTTTATTTTTCTTTTTTATGATTACGAAAAAAATCACCGAAGCAATAAAGAGATTCATACGCAGCAATTCAGTGTCAAATTTCTGATTTATACAAGCAATTTTTTTCAATGGTTCGATAAGTTACACTTTCAGTTTTCATTGGAGCACGGGCGAATGTACAAAGCAATGTTGGATAGCTTCGCATTGCGCATTATTTTTATATGAAAGAAAGGAATCGTAGAGTAGCCGGCATAGAAAAAAGAAGCGCAGCAATCTCTGACAAAGTTGCGCTACTCATTTCGTCTCATATTCAAGCATTCATTTTTCAAAGTATTCGCGATTTTGTCGAAATTGTTGCTATAGCTTGTACTTTCTAAGGAACAAAGAGGTTGTGTGCAAGTATATTATTAAATATAAATAAATCTATAAATAAATAAATGATAGTATAGGTTTAATATAAATCTAACGTGTAATAAAAAATAATGGCTTAGTTCACGAACTGTCATCAAGTCGATGTGAGGATGTTTTTAAACGAAGAATGTGAATCTTTTGCCGAGGCATGATAGGTTTGTCAAAAATAAGTCCTCTCCGCGAGGATTGTAAGGTCTAATTGCTAAATAATTTAAAAATTACATCTTGCAGTTTTTAATTTTCCTGTGCACTATAACGAGATAACTCGTCATGAAATGTACATGTTTCCCGCATATACTATAACTATCAAGTGCGCAGGAGAATTAATACTCGCGTTGGCATTAACAATTTGTACAACGAGAAAGATTTCGTTGTGTATAGCTTTAAATTATCATATTATGTGTCTCAAAGACACTCATTATCCATGTAAAAAAAATTTTAAACTATTTTTCTTTACATATATTTTTATTTATTACATCACGAGACATCTCTCAAAGGGATTTTCGCTCTCTTGACTGGGTTGCTGCGGGTGTTGAGGATTGAGCGTGTAGGGTCGAGGAAATTCTTGCATCTTGACAATTTTTTATTCCCTCACTTATGAGTTTATATATTCTTATTGTGTAAGCGTCAGTCTGAATTTTTACGACTATTTTTAATCTCTGATATCTATACAATATTATTTTATTGATATATTATATTTAGAAGCAATTTGATTTTTTTTAGAGTTCTATATCTTCTCCGTCATGATCTGGTGTCTATAAAATATATTCCTCGCCTTGCACTTTAAGATCCTCTTTTATCTCTACTGAAGCTGAGCCTTGGTTTAGTTCTTGTAGATAACCCAGCAACCTTTGCCATGGGAAAAGGGAGGTCTTGGGTATGTACCTTAAGTCCCAAGCACTGGGATCAACATCTGAATCATTCAGAGGATCCTTTACCTCCTAGAATTTCTTCATTGCGTGTTTTTTAGTGATACTTTTATTTATTATATCGAGAAGCTTACGAGCGAAAGTTGGTCAACTCTCTCTTTCTCATTTTTACACTTTAACTAAAAAGCTCGACGTACCTAAATCATGTTCATTTATCGATGCTTCTAACAGTGTTTGACTTGTTATTTACAATCAAGTCGAGTGAATATTGCTTATATACGATCGAGAGAATCATCGAGTCTGAGAGAGGTTTACTGTAACAGCTTCTAAAAATTGACAATCACACCAACTTTTTTCGACAGTACTGATTTTCTTTCATTTGTATAGTTACGTACCGTGTAAATATTTATTATTTTTACTTATGTACACATAATTAAATATATTTGTATATTAAACTGTAAGATTTGGTAAAGCGTTTTGAATCTGAAAATTTATCTAAAATTTTATTTTACTACATCTTTTCTTTTTGTACCTTTTCTAAGGATGAATTTTCAGAATTAAGTCGCTTTCTCAAAGTTCGGTGCAGAAGCTCTGAGTTTTTTATAATTTGTTATTTAATGTAATGAATGTTATAAAGATGTTTTCTTTATTATCAATGTTGTAAGAATATTCTGTTTCTTTGGTATTACTAAGGTATAAGCTTATACTATATAAATTAAACATTTTTTTCTAATAGAAAACGTATCTCTTATTATTTCAAAACAATAATCCTTGGCGATTGATCACCATTACCTTAATTAAAAGATAACACTGGTCTTTTTTGTACATTCTTTACGTTTTAATAAGAAAATAATTATTTAAAAAAAAATGTTATAAATAAAAATCCAGCTACAAAAAGCTAGTGTTTACATAAACTCAAGAAATTTATTCGTACTATTTAAGGCAATTTTTAATAAATTAAAATTTATGTAAATAAAGTGTTTTAATCTGAAAAATCACCTTGCGATTACGCTCCTATAGTGCGCGAACGTAATTGTGATGATGGTTTTTTAAGGAAATGGAAAAAGACAGGAATGTAAAAACAGTTAGTTTATAAGCAAATTCTTTAATTAGAGACCTATTATACTTAATTAAGGAGCTATACTTAAGAAATAAAAGTACATTAACGATCGGAAAAGAGTGTTCTAATCTATATGGAGTTAATGCAATGACTGTTTATAATTAACCGATGCTACACGTCATTGATGGCTTTCCAACAATTGCGGAAAAAAACAATTTCGTAAAAAATTTCACATCAAATAATCTGTATATTTTCGAAAGCAATAAAGGAAATGGTTGTGTAATTACAAAAACAAATCGTTAATTAATTTATTTTCTTTTCAAACTAGAAATGGAAAATATTAGGTTTAATTTTAATTATTGTTATAAGTTACATGACAATTTTCGAGTAACATATTATGAACTTTCATAAAAATATATTTGTCGTAATAGATTAATTTACAAAATTTTTCAACGGTAATCATTAGCAGAAATTTTATTTTTATACCTTGATTTTGACAAAACCAAAAATATTTCCAATTTGGGAGATTATTTTTTTTTTCATTTATAATAAAGTAAAAAATATTTTTATTAAAGAACAATCCTCTTTTTAAAAAAAGATGTGATTTTGTGAAGCATTTAAAGATTGATTTTGATTGGTAGAAGAGAAAAGAAGAAGATTTTGATTGGTCTGTAAGAATTGAGCGCGAGGATCTGCTACATCCGCTAACTTTGAATTTTTGAAATTGAATCTTTATATTTAACTATGTACAACTAAATAATAAAATTAAAACAGAATAAAAAAATTTCGTTTCTTTATTTTATAAAAATTATATAATAATCTTATGATTTAAAATAATTAAAGCTAAATTGTAAAGAAAATTTGCATTCATAACCTTAAAAAAAATAGTCTATACGCGAAACGCGTTTGGATTTAACTAGTCCTCACTTAATAAAATAAAATTATAAAGTTTGTCACACAAGTAACTTGCATGCAAAATTAAAAGATTTCATCTTTGTGTTTCATTTCTGTTTTGATGTCGGGTAAGGTTAGTGGAAGTTCGAGACTGCAATAATTTACAATGAGCGCTTACGTCGAATAACTATTGCGTGTCAGTTGCCGGTTCAAACTTGCACAGTGTTAAGGAAAGTCGTATTGTTTTTTAACTTAGCTAGATAAAAAATAAACATGTCTTTTGAATATACAGATGAATTAGATGATTCAGACAATGATGAAAAATCGAACGAATTTCATATTCAAGAATCACTAATATTCATTGTTGATGGAAGTAAACAAATGCATAATAATGATCACTTTAAACAATGTTTAGAGGTAAAAATTAGTGACCATTTTTTAAACAATTATTAATTAAAATTTAATAAATTTTTATTTTTTACTAATAGACCTACAGAAACATTGTTAGACTAAAATGTTGTTTCAATAGAAAAGAAAAAATGAGTTTTATCATTTTTGGAACAAAAGAATCAAACTGTGATGTAGATAATGTAATGGTATTACAAGAATTCAATACAGTGTCAGTAGATACTTTAAAGGAAATTCAAAAAATAAGTAAGTAAATTTAATGATTTAAACTTCCTGCATTTCGAGCTTAATTTAAAAAATTTTTCTTTAAAAATTGTAGTTAACCAAGATGTCAATAAATACAAAGAGTTGGGATCAGATTTAAAGTATCCTCTTTTTGATGCTTTGGGGCATGCTCTTCAAGTATCAAATTCTTATAAGAATTCTAATGTTCGTAACATTATTGTGCTTTGTACTTGCAATGATCATCCTTTTTTGAATAACTACTCTGAACGTCGACGAGTAGAACACTTAGTTGCAACATTTAAAGACAATAACATAGACTTACGCGTACTTGGATTAGGAGACCCCTGGGATGATATTATCTTTTACAAAGAATTGCAAATTATAGCTGGAACTTGTAATGATAATAATTATAAAAGATATCTTATAGAAGATTTTGAACAGATTATTTTATTCCCATCCAGAAGTATTTCTAAAGTACCTTGGAAAATTAGTCCAAATATTTCAATAGAAGTATCATTATTTAATCTAGTTTCGTAAGTGTTTTACATTTTAGAAATTCTAGTAATAATAATAACTTTATAAATACACAAAAAATGTAATTTTATTGTTTTCTTAAAGGGCTCCAAAATATCCACCAAAAATAAAATTGCAAAAGGAAAATAATGATGTTATTGAAGTTCGCAGGATCTTGCAAAGAGAAAATGTTGAAGATTCACAATCAGAAAGTTCTCATGTGAGTTTAAAATCTATTTATTGTTCGATTTATTAAAAATGAATATATTTTAATGTGAAAATTTTATGTAACAGGCAGATAAAGTAAAAGCACGAATTGTCGATGATAAATGTCTATCTTATTATAAGGAATACTGTGGATATAAAGTCTCTTTCACACTAGAAGAGCATAAAAAATTAAAACATATGGGATTAGAACCGAGCATTGAAATATTAGCTTTTAAACCAATAATGTGTGATCCCTTGTACCACTGTAGATCACCATACTTTATTGCTCCTACTGCTTCTAATAATGATGGTAATAATTTAAAATGTTTAAATTTAATTAAACACTGGAAAATTATTTTTTACTTTTACAGAAGCCATAGCTTTTTTTACTGGTTTAGTAAGCAGATGTGCTGAAAAAAAAGTAATGCCAATTTGTAGAGTAGCTACAAGAACTACAGGTTTAATAGCTATGATGATTCCAAGTGAGGATGATGGTGGATTTTATATGTACAAAATGCCATTTAAAGGTGAGTTATAATATTTTATTATATTTCTAAAAGATAAAGACAAATTTTATTACTGACATCTTTTACAGATAACGTTCGAGATCTTGAATTTGCTCTACCAAATTATGTATTTAATGCTGAAAATAAGTGCCCAGTCAATGATCAAGCAATGTATATATTCAGAAAATTAATAGAGCTTACAAAAATAGATTTTCAAATTAAACTATTTTCTAATCCCAAACTTGAAAAGTGCATAGCTCATGTAGAAGCGCTTGCTTTAGATGAAAAATTGAGACCTTTGCCGCGAGATAGCACACGTAAGTTTTATATTGAGATGTATTTTGGTCATTACTTCTTATTTAATTATTAAAAAATATATATATTTTAGTTCCACCACCACTGACAGAAAATGCAAAGAGTTTATCAGTAGCATTGATGAAAATGTTGGACCTCAGGGATTCAGAATCTAAAAAACGGACAATTGTGCAAGAAAAAGGCGAAAAAAGACAAAAATTAGATATAAAAGAAATTGCTCAAAACAGAAAGGTAGGTATAAAATTAAACTTCAAATAAAATAAATAATTGAAAACTATTAATATTAATACAAGTATATTTTCTATAAGCTTCAATCTCTAACTACTGTGGATTTGAAAGAATTTCTTAAAGGAATTGGAGCACCCACTCAAGGAGTTAAAGCAGTTCTTATTAAACGCGTTTACAAATATTATGGAATAGATGCATAGAATGAATAAAAATAACTTTCGGTGAAAGACCAATACTTTAAAAAAGATTTCTGTACTATTAACTTCTCAGTGTTGAATATTAATCAATATTATATGCAAAAATTATTCAACGCGTTAATTTTAAGCTTTATACAAAATGTAAGTTTTTTACAAATATATTTTTTGAATATAGTTTTTTAAAAAAGGTTTTTGCTTTTTCCTAAATAATTCGTTTTTGGTAGAAATTTTATTTTTACAAAAAACAAATTGCTCAATAAAATGTATTCCTTAACAATTCAACAACCACCCACTACCGGTACCAAAAAGCCAGACGTGCCTCTAAACAGCTTTTACTCATCGGTACGAGAAAAGCGCTCTCATTTGCAGAGAACCTTCAACCAAATTCTCCCGCTTCCACCCTCGCGCTTACGTCGAACTACGCAAGTCATGCGCAGCAGTCGTCGGCGCAGGTCGACGTCGTCGTCGACGATCATTGCGATCGCCGCAGCAGCCGGGACCTCCACGTCGTCGTGGCTCAGCCGTCCATCGTCGCAGCAAATCGACGCAACTCTGGCGTACTCTCCATCGGCACAGCATCAACTCGTCAGCGTAGCAGACGACGCAGTTTGGCGGGCCGATAATGTGCCGCCGCGGGGTAAGCAAGTGACGGGGCCAGTGCGCAGCTGGAGAGTGCGTGCACGCACACAAAGGCGAGGAGAGCGAGCACGGGCATAAAAAGCCTGGCGCGACGGTGCTGCGGCTCAGACGCCAGTCGTTCCTGCAGCTCGACGCAAGCTCCTCGAACGCTCGATCTACCCACGAGAAAGCAAGCTAACAAGTAAAGAGAAGGACAGAAAGAGAGAGAGAGAGAGAGAGAGAGAAAGGCAGCTCGCTCGCTTGACAGACGGAAGTAAATACACGGCCTGCCAGCATGTGCGGTGAGTAGCTGCGTAAAAAACGATAAGGGCCGCAGATAAGAAGCGAGGCGCGAGAATCGATTGCTGCACGTCTGCTTTCTTTCTCGCCGGCTTTTTCAACAATGCGCGCGGGCCGCGCCTATAATATAAGAACGAGCCAACGACCCGCGCGGCTCTATTGCGAAAGCAGGAATTTTCAGACCGACATTGGACCCGAGTGAAAGTACCTCTCCCTGCATGCACGTCGCGCGAACGACACCTTCGAGATTCTTTCTTCGCTGCTTGTACATATATACATGCTTTTCGGATCCGCTATTTCGCGCCAAGCCGTAATTGACGTAATACCGCGGCCGCCGCCGGTGGGACGTGCGCTTTTTGCCGGGGCGACTTATTAACGGTCCTTGAGCTTTTTTTTTCGAATCGCGACCTAAGGTATACAACACTTGCGACGCGAATGCGCTCGCGGACGGCGGAATTTGAGAAGCCGCCGTGCAGCCTTGCACGTATGGTAATAAAAATACATATCGAGGTCAATTTCACGTAGATAAAACGCTTTTTGCGATACCGCGGGAAATTGTAAAAGTTCGCTGCTGCGCCGTTAACGCGGTTAAAGTTAATTGAATTTCTTCCGTGGAATATTTACGATCGGCCTGGGTTTTTCTAAGTGTTTTAAATTGAAGAGTATAATATCGCTTGAGCTCTGATTAAATTTTATCGTTTTCGAATGACAGTCCCATCCGTCCTGCCGAAGTTTCAAAATGTTTCCGTAATCGCGTCACATAACGTTTTAGGGCAATTTAAAAATTTAGTCGCGGATATTCTTTTGAAAGACAGATCATCCACGCCTTTCGAAACTGACAATATGCGCTCCTGCTTTTACCATACAACGAACCGAAAACCCTAATCACCGAAATCCTGACGAAAGAGCCTTTCGCTCGGTTCGATTTCGCCGCCGTAAGGTTTTGAAATAATGAAAAAAAAAAAAAAAAGACGCTCTCCCGTGCAGGCAGCTCCCACACGGACGTGTACAACACACATCGTCGACCCAGGCAGGCTCGTAACGCCTTTCGAATTTTCATCAGCTGTCGCGCCTCTCCTAAGCCGTTGCCGCGCGTTTTCGTGCCCATTATGCTAAGCGATATTTTTCTGTGCACGCGCCGCGCCGCAGAAAAAGAGAATATAACCCACGCTCGATAGTCCTTTCACTTTCCGCGTCCAGAAAATAAAAGATATACGTATTGGTAGGTTCCCTGTTCTAAGCGCGGAGGTGAGCCGCGCGCGAGTGATTATCTTATGGGCGCTAAATTTAGACCCGGCCGTTTTGATCGGGCCGCAGGGAGGAGTACGCGATGCGTGTATATTTTTCACCGATGCTCGGGGCGCGTGGAGCGCCCGAGAGGCTGCTGCAATGATTACGGGCGCCTTGACATTGCGAGGTAATTACATTTAAGTTTTCCGGTCGTTCAACTTTGCCCGTAACGGGAACGCACTCTGCATCGCAATTAATTGATCCGACTCTCTGGCCGCCGAGTGGCTGCTACTTTTTTTTTTTTTTTTTTTGTCGTGGCTAGAGGGATATATGCATTTTTTTTTTAGGATTAACGGATTTGCGCTTATCTGCGCGGCGACAAAGGAGGATGACGAAACTTGGATTTTTTGCGATCGAATTCGAAAATAGTTCGAGTGCATTTTATATTGTGATTCCCCGCGGTGTGCGACGTCCGTTTTTTTAAAAGTACGAGCGATAAAGGCGAGTATCTTCTGAGAAATCAGTAAAGGTGCAGATTAAAAAGGCCAAAAGCCGCTATAGCGATTTACAAGTTGTAGGAAACTCGTAACTTCTTAATCTTTTCGATAATTGCATTAACGCGGCGTATTGTTTCAATGAATCAGCAATTTATCTCGAATTACCAGGAATGTTTTATATCCCCTTTCTTGATCCGGCTATTATCTTTAGAAAATCCCTCGCGATCGAGCCGAAAAAGAAAAACCCGAAAGAAAAAATCTTTTTATCTATTTCATCCGATAATGAAAAACGATCACAATTTCCTATCCGGCGATGGCTCAATAAGTTGGATGCAGCCGAACGAGGCATTCGTCGCTTCAGAAATTTTTACCCACTTCCAATAACAATGGGAGGTAGGAGTCGAAGATTAGAAACTCATTGTGCCGAAATCCCGAATCGAAGAGCCTCGGCATTATAAATACATTCGCGAATCATTTATCGATTTAATAAAAAGAAAGTCTAGAAAGTCGAAAGAGCTCGTCGGAATAAAAATAAGCGAAAAGCGAGACAATAACGAAGCTGGTATATTGTATGATTCGGCTTGCAGGAATCTTCGCCTACCTGAACTACCTGACGCCGAAGAGCCGAAAGGAGATCCTGGAGCTGCTCGTCGGCGGCTTGAAGCGTCTCGAATACAGAGGCTACGACTCGGCAGGTAAGGCGCCGAAATTTGCATATCTCCGAACGTACAAGCGCCACGACGACATTCTCGCGCGCCGTGGCGCTTAGAAAAAGAGAAAGTGCAATGCTCCGAGATACTTTGACCGTTCACCCCTTGTTTGCTTTTTAATATGCAGGCGTCGCTCTTGACTCGCCCGACGGCAAGGATATCTCCATCATTAAGAAGCAGGGAAAAGTCAAGGCCCTCGAGGAGGAAATCTTTCTGTGTAAGTCATCCAAAATGACCACCTTAACCGCCGCTGGTCGGACTTTAATTTATCGCGCGCGAAGGAGCTTGTAACGTACGTTGGTGGAGGCTGCCGATGCTGGTTTTTGCAGCTTCGCCGATAAATTATTGCACTTTACCTTCGAGGCTGATAAAAATCCGGGAAAATGAAAAAAAATACCTGCGGTCTTAAGGGATTATCTTTCTCTTTCTTTTTAAACGAGCTGCTGCATTCTTTGCAACTTTGCTCACTTTTTATTATTTTTCATTCGAATATTTTCAGTAAAAACACATTTTACATTTTTTTCGTCGCTTTACGTGAGCGAACATTCCGCTTGCTAGTATCTTCTTTAACTTTGCAGTTAAACTTGGAAACACTTAACTATTACCTGCAGCGACTTTTATTAGATAATGCACTTGTAAAATAATTAAATATCCTTATGGCAATATTCACTTTATCGCTCCAGTCGTATGTTTCCTGCGCTGATAAAATTCTTAAAAAAAAAACTTAAACAAAAAGGCAATCTATGTTTTATTTAACATCTATTTTTTTTAATTTTCTTTGCACTTACGTAAAGGCAGTATTTTTTTCGAGAATTACGCCGAAGATTTCGTTAAAGAAACGCTGCTCGCTCTCTTTGTTGCTCGCTCAAAATTACAAAACATCTCGGGCTTTGAAATATCCCGATAAACCAGTCGGCTTAATTAAAAACTATGATTGCATCACATAACTTTCTCTCCCGGCTCGGCGAAAACCCATAAGTAAATAAAGCGAGGAATAAAACGCTTCGATTACAGACTCGAACATCGACTTCGACAGCAACGTCAAGAGTCACGTAGGAATCGCTCACACCAGATGGGCGACCCACGGCGTTCCCTCCGAGGTCAACTCGCATCCTCAGCGCTCGGACATCGAGCACTCCTTCGTTGTCGTGCACAACGGTAAATGCATTATATATGTGTATGTAGGCGCGAGAAACGATTGGCTAGACGCTGACTGGCTTGTTTTCTTTAGGAATCATCACGAATTACAAAGACATCAAGATCCTGCTCCAGCACCGCGGCTACGTCTTCGAAAGTGAAACCGACACGGAAATCATAGCCAAGCTCATCCATCACCTCTGGGTTCAACATCCAACCTACTCGTTCCGCGAGCTAGTCGAGCAAGTTGTTCAGCAGCTTGTGAGTAAACATATTTATACGCTCGCTTTCGTAAGCTGACACACTAATTTCCCTTATCTTTTCGAAGCTAATTATTGTTTTTGCCGGCTCCTGTAGCTTTCAAATTTGCCATTTTATATATACTGTCGTTTATATTTCTACAAGTGTTGGGTAATTTAGAAATCGAGCTTTTTAAATTCTAAACATTTCGGGCATTTAAAATTTTGAAAATTTAAAATTAAAATTTTAAGAATTATATTTTTAAATTATATTTTTAAAATTTTGTTTAACATATATGTTAAACAAAATATTTTGAGAGATAAACATAGTATTTATAAAAAAAACTCTATTTTTAATACGCAGTTGCTTATCAGGGATACAAAAAATATGAGTATTTTCTCAATAAATTTTGTCAATAGAATTTTACCGAATGCGACCCTTCGCGTTATATGACCACCAGAATCAGAATTCGATATTTGCATTTTATATAATACTACACGTCTCATTTTTACAGGAAGGTGCGTTCGCTCTGTGCTTCAAGAGCAAGCATTTCCCGGACGAATGCGTTTCCACAAGGCGCGGATCGCCGCTTCTGGTCGGTATCAAGACCAAAACCAGGCTGGCCACAGATCATGTGCCGATTCTCTTTGGCAAAGGTAAAATTTGATCAATTTTTATCACCATTTGTAGTTCTTTTTATTTATTTCGAAAGGATCTTCTGTGATTATGAAAGAGGTAGTTTCGGAGGATTTAGGAAACCGCTCGAGGAGATAATGCCGAGACAAAAAAATCGTTTATCATTAATAACGTATTTGAATTCACTTTGGTGAAGGTAAAAAGCAAAATCACTCAAATGCCGATTAGTAACTTAAGCACTAACACTTCCTAAATCCTACAATAATAGAATAACGACCTGTTAACGAAAAAAAGTGCTCGCACTTTATTTTACTAACCGAGTGAACGTTAAACGAAATAACCTTGTTTTATCAGTGATGTAAAACCGAGTGAAGAGCATGCATTAACACAGCATGGTTTATGGAATTGAGTTTTTAACAATTTTTAACTGAAAACTGCACGATGGATTGCCCCCCCTAACAACGCATGACCGATCTAATCCGTATCCATGTCACGACAAGGTACTTATACGTACAACGGTAGCACGCATCGTCGTTAAGTTAATCGTTCCTCTGTACTTGATTCATAACGTAAATAAGAACCGTATGCAACTTGTTTTGCCAATCATTAGAGACACCTTAAATCGCTGGTGCCCAGTCATATATATTTAAATCGCTTGTAGATTCCACAGTCATATTTGTTCATTTGCACTGCGAGTAAAACACCACAAGATTTTATTTAATTCACGATTTTTTATTTACCTGTATACGCTTCGCCTTTAGTTTTTTAATTATATAAAATTTATAAAAAAACATGATAAACCAACAGTCCGTTGATGTGGATACTATATACATGTTTCTTTTGCATGAAACTTCGTCTTCCGGTTCGTTCCTCGACTTTCGTGCCCGAACAGACGACCTTCCACGCACTGCCAAAGGTATAACACACAGACACTATTAATAACTTTACCTTGGTACTTAAGCTTAATACTGTCAAAAAATCGAGCCTCACGTCGGTGCGCGAAAAAATTCAGGAGAACGAGCAACTCTTTCTCTCTGCTACCAGTCGTCCTTACGATGCACGTCGACTTCTCTTTTACTTTGTTTTATGTACTTTCCCCTTACCTGCCCGTACAGTATACGTATTATTGCCGTCTACTGTCTTTCTTAAACACAACGTGTACTTGTACCTTTTTTACACGTTTTTTTTTGCGTCTGTGGATTTAAAATTCCGTTGCTTGTTGTCTGTTTTGTTCGATGATATGTGCTTGTATGTGTGCTTGGCAACTAAATTTGTAAGAAAATTATTGAATTATGTGTACGTTCAAAAAAATTTCTCGAGAAATCGAGTTCGATGCCAGAGAAGCCTGATTCACTATAGAAATTTTCTCGAGAGACTTTTTTCGGCGTGAGCATAAACCATTTATTTTTCATTTCTTTTTCAGTTAATTTTTTTTTAGAAGAATGAAGACAGTTTACACTTAAGTGTCTACATAGCTGTATTAGTTTTAATTTCAGCATGGTTTGTTTAACTAATTGTGTTTTTGTTTTTCGTTTTCCTTCCTCTGCCTCGTAAACTGCAGAAACTGAATCAACAACAAAAGGTACCTTCAATTTTAAGTTTAAGTTATGTATGCACGGCTATAAACGCTTCGAGACAGTTGCTTCTGTTTGTTTTGTTGCTTACGCTTCAGATGATAACGCCGTAACCATCTGTCTGCTACTAATTACCTAATATTCTCCGCCGCATTAATCATCAATTTATTTATTCAATTTTTTATTCACTTACAATTTTTTTTCTTTTAGAAAAAAAGGTATTGAGAAGGTTTGTAGGTGATGTGTAAAATTAAGAAATTAGCACTCTTAGATTAAAACTGGATTGTACGGAGAGAAATGATCAGTAAAAATTTCAATTATTATTCGGTAAGGCAATCATAATTGGATTATCGATTAATATTGTGAATTTCGTCTGTAATTTCTCTCGATGTAGCATTTTCTTTTATTTACTTCTTTTACTAGCATTAATAAGCACGGTGACGGTCTCGTATACTTTATTTTCAGCATTAACGGTGATCAAGTCTGTGGTTTAGCCTGCGACATAATGCAATCACGTCCGAAATTGTGTGCGCAAAAATCTTTACACGATCAAATCTCTCTAACTGTTCTTGTCGTCGTGCAGCATTATGTCACATAATGTGGTCCTCTTTTTATTTATTGTAACCTACTCTTATAAGCAGATTTAACGTGTCATTCGAAGAATCGTAGACTGTATTATCCACGTTTTCAGACCACCGTCCGCATCGTCTCACCGCCGACTTTCCAATCATACCTCGCAGCGACAGCACTTCCGAGTTCCAGCCGCTAGAAGACAAGGAAGTCGAGTACTTCTTCGCCTCCGATGCCAGCGCCGTAATTGAGCACACCAACCGTGTTATTTTCCTCGAGGTAAGCGCACGTGCCGCTCGAATAATTTGAAAAAACGAAAGTGTCGCCGAGCCTGGCCTTGATAACGGAATTATTTAAAAGTATAATCGGATCGATAAATTACCTAATGTGCGGGTAATGGAGCGACTTTTTTTAAAGGAGATATAGACGCTGATTTTGAAAGAAATTTTAGAGATTGTGTTGAAAATAGTAATTTATTCATAAGGTTTATGAATACCTCGATTTAAGAGATAAGAATCTATAATATGGATGTCTAACTTTAGAATCTAGTCGTTGCATAATAAATGTTTTATTCATATTGAAAAATGTGTAACTGTATTACGAGAAACTAGTTTCTGATAAAGAGGTTTAAAAGGAATTTAATTGACGTAAATACGCACTTTTGAGAAAAATGAATAATTATGAAAGTATTGGAAATGAAACGAGTAAGTAAATTCCACTTAATCATTATCGTGAATGTCGTTCTGATGTCCGGTTCAATTTACGTAAATTTTATTACAGTTATGGTTGGAGAATTATAAATGTTAACAGAACAGTCCGACCAGTCATACCTTAAGAATTCTAAAAAAAAATCACTTCATTTATTTAGGATGACGATGTTGCCGCGGTCAAGGATGGTGCCCTCAGCATCCACCGACTTCGTCGTTGCGTCGACGACGCTCACGCCCGTGAAATTCACACCCTAAAGATGGAGATCCAGCAGATCATGAAGGGCAATTATGAGTATTTCATGCAGAAGGAAATTTTCGAGCAGCCCGAGTCGGTCGTAAACACTATGAGAGGCCGCTTGAACTTCCGCGATAACTCAGTAACATTGGGAGGAATCAAGGTAATTTGACCATGAATCATACATCGATAGGCGATAAATGTCAATTAAATTATCTTCTAGAAGAGTCATAAACTATATTTTACGAATGAATAGCATGGATAATCTCTTTATCTTTGTATTAATCAATGACGATAGGTATTGAACTTTTATCAATGCAATGTTAAATTATCGACAGACGAACAATAATGATTCAGAGCTTTTAATTTAAAAACTGACTTACAAACTTGGAATCCAGCTTAAAAATATTATAATTTTTGAATCTAAATTGTATTTGTAAGTTTCAAGGATGTTCTCAAAATCTTTGAAAACAGAATGATTGAAAGGATAAATATCTGCGGTTTCCTTGATCTCTGGGTAAAATATCAAACGTTGTCTTTTTGCTTAGGACTACATTCCAGAAATCAAAAGATGCAGACGTTTGATGTTGATTGGTTGCGGTACGAGCTATCACTCTGCGGTTGCGACTCGGCAGCTCTTGGAAGAGCTCACTGAATTGCCTGTCATGGTAGAGCTTGCATCCGATTTTCTCGACAGAAACACTCCCGTCTTCCGTGACGATGTCTGCTTCTTTATTTCGCAATCTGGTACGTAAGAGGCTTATACAGCAGTTCCGCAATTCTACGTAATAAATAAATGAAAATAAATAAATAGACGCAAGCATTCAATAATTAATTAATTCACTGAAATAACAAATTATTAACGTACACCAACTTCACATTTGGTCATATAAATGATATTTAAAGAAAATTAAATTTTAGTTTAGTCATAGAATACTTCGTAGAATTTGTGAAAATATAATTTTATTATTTAAAAAAAAAAACAAGTTTTGCAAATAAAGCTAGACGGGAAAATTAATGAAACAAACGTTTGGCAATGAGATGCAGGTGGTTTAACGGCCTTTCATTTGCAGGAGAAACCGCCGATACTTTAATGGCTCTCCGATATTGCAAGGGACGAGGAGCTTTGATTGTTGGAATCACCAACACAGTCGGTAGCAGCATCTGCCGTGAATCGCATTGCGGAGTCCACATCAACGCTGGTCCGGAAATTGGTGTCGCCAGTACAAAGGCTTACACCTCGCAATTCATCTCCCTTGTGATGTTTGCACTTGTCATGAGCGAGGATAGAATTTCTCTTAGACAAAGGCGAATGGAGGTTCGATTTCCTTCTTTTATTTTAGAAAAACATATAAATTCTAATTTTTACATTAATAACTTTGCTTCATTTTTAAATAGATCATTGAAGGCTTGAAAAATTTGGACAATCAAATTCGTCAAGTTTTGGAGCTTGACGAAAAAGTTAAGGAACTCGCCAAGTCGCTTTTCCAGCACAAATCTCTTTTGATTATGGGTAGAGGATACAATTTTGCTACATGTATGGAAGGAGCACTCGTAAGTTGTACAATAGCCTCTAATGAAGTTATATTTTTTCTAGAATTATTTAACTGATATGGTTTTATTTGTATTTTGTAGAAAGTTAAGGAGTTGACCTACATGCACAGTGAGGGTATTATGGCTGGCGAATTAAAGCACGGACCTTTGGCTCTCGTCGATGATTCTATGCCGGTTATTATGATCGTGATGAGGGATCCTGTATATGTTGTAAGTGTCTAAAATATAAAAGCATTCAATTTTACAAAGGAGATAATCACGCGACTTTCGTTTTAGAAATGCATGAATGCTCTGCAACAAGTAACAGCTCGTGATGGAAGACCGATCGTGATCTGCGAAGAAGGTGACTTGGAGACCAAATCTTTCGCTGCCAAGGTTTTGGAAATTCCCAAAACTGTCGACTGTCTTCAGGGTATCTTGACCGTCATTCCAATGCAATTGTTATCTTTCCACATTGCGGTTCTTCGTGGTTGCAACGTTGACTGCCCGCGAAACTTGGCAAAATCCGTCACGGTAGAATAGACACATTCCCTTTATTGCTTTTGAAAAAAACATGATATTGCGATATGGTCGTCAAACGATCAGTCAAAGATATGAATCGGCTGTGGGAGCGAATAATAAATGCTCAAACTTTCGAAAATCGAAACATGTTCTGATGAAGCAATCGATTTCTTTTTTGTTGAACGATCGACTCAAATTTTTATGAAGATTATTTTACTCAAAGACACAATGTTTTTGATATTTTTTTAAGCGCCGCAACGTAAAGCATAATCAGTTTATAGAGGTAACCTACTCTTTATCGCTTTAGCCCTTGCATTTTAATCCATTCCACCGAATTTTATGAGAAGCCGCAAAAATTTGAATATGCTGTAGAATAGAAGGCAAACGCCTAAGTAGTCTAAGTGATTTTATATACGACGTACTCTTAAATATAAGAATAGAAAGTTTTATATGGCAGAAACAAGTAATGACGAGGATTATTAGTTGTAACCAGATTTTTGCATAAACCTTGTTAAGAAGGACCGATTAGAGACTTTTAGAGCAAAAATTACCGAACATCAAGACAAACTAAAAACTCTAGTTGTAAATAATTGACCGCACTTTGTAAATTTCAGCAGAAATTAGTATTTTTTTTAACAAACTTGTACAGAAATTGATGTTGTCCCGACGGTAGTGTTAAAACGCCTAAGCATTGTAAGTTTCTTATTGGCATAATGATAGCAGAGGGACATTCAGTAGTAACAAGCTGACGTCGCACGGCGAACAACAGCAGTACTGCGCAGACTCGGCCTGTCGCTGCCTTACATACGTAAACAAATGTCCCCAAAATGACAATAATAAATTTTCAACAACATATCAGCACTGTCTTCTTTCTCAGCTCTTCCTCGAACTACCCCACTTTCCCCCTTAGATCCTGAATCTCCCAAGAGAAGCGCGTAGAGGCAGCTCCGCCACCCTCTCGCGTGCACTGAAGTTCTCCGCGGTGAGTCACCGCGCAAGTAGTAAAGGTGCTCGATTCGTCAGGCGAGCTTTCTTCGTGGCGCCGGCTCTTATTTCGGTCGGTCGGGCGCACGTGCGGGCGTTGAGGTCTGCCGTCTAAATTTACAAAAGGCTAAGCTCTCCTTCTCTCTTTCTCTCCCTCGCGCGGCAGAGAAGCGCGGCGGGTCAAGTCCGCGGGCTGGCCCTCTCGAATATCATCGGCGCTGGATGCGCGCGCTCTCGGCCGCCGTATAGATCGGAGGAGCGTGCGCAGACCGCGCTCGGGAGCTTTCTCTGCGCGGTCGGCGCTCGGGCACTACGCGAGTCAGTCGACGTGCCGCCGGCGAGCAGTGCGGACGCTCTCTAGGCAGAGGTTTCTCGCCCTCGCTACACCTGGCCCCCCTTCAGTCGCTGCAGCCACTCGCTCGCACACGCAGAGAGACATTTAGAGAGAGAGAGAGAGAGAGAGTGTCAGAGAAAGATAGAGATAGAGGCGCATTCACAGATAGAGATATAGAGACAGAGAGACTCAGAGACTTGTCGCGGAGCAGTCGCGAGTGTCTTTGCCGCCGTCGTCTCCTCGCGCGCGCGGACGAGTCCCCGCGGCCCTCCAGCACAGGGCGCTTATTGATCGGATTTGAGCCGCCGCCACCGCCGAGCTTAGCCCCCTGCCGCGGCGCTCGAGAGCGAGCGAGCGAGCGAGCGAGCGAGAGAGAGAGAGAGAGAGCGAGAACAGCAGCTCCCTCCCTTTGGTCCGGGGCGCGCGCTTCAGCTCGCAGGTGAGCTGAGCAGGATTAGAGCAGGTAGCGTGCAGTGCCGTCGTGCCGACGAAGACGGGGCCCAGCCAGGAAGCCAGCCGGGGGAGGAGGAGGCGCGCCGGAGGCGGTGCTGCTGCTGCTGCTGGCGGCGGAGGCGGTGCCTGCCGCGAATAGTAGGCCAACAACTCCAAGCAGGAGAGCTGCACGAGTAGTGTCGCAGAGTAGCGGCGCGCGCGCGGGCGAGCTTCGGAGGCAGCGGCGGAGCAGAAGAGAGAGCGCGAGAGAAGGCACGGGAGCAGAGGCAGGCCGCCCTCTCCTATCTCTCTCGCCCAACCCCCTGAGAAGAGGCTCCCAGCGAGCACCCAAGACTCCGGCATGGCTGCCCAAGCGGCTTGCACGCGGTTCAGTGACAACTACGACCTCAAGGAGGAGCTCGGCAAGTAAGTACACGCACGCAGAACGGCCGCGACCGTATTAATAACCTCGCGGGGGGGAACGGGGGCGGGGGGGGGGGGGGGCTTTTTCCC